>JACEFZ010025881.1:117500-185000 GCA_014155875.1 Cepaea nemoralis
CAGGAACCGACATAACAGTACTCGGGATATTCCCTTACGTGCTCCGTTCTCATCTTCAACAGCTGGCGAAGAGTCCCACTATTAATTGTACCAGTTGTAGTCTGATTACGTGACGTTTCCTCAGAATACTGAGTGTCGGCCAGATCCTCTGGTTGGCGTTTTGGGATTTACAAAGCAATTTTAGTTCAGTAGTTAGTTGCATATCCTTTATAGGGCATCGTCGTGAACTCAGGCATATTTTTGTTCACTGTTTGTGATTCCTGGGAAGGTTTACGTTCAGTAGTTTGCCATTGCTTTCTGAACGACCAGCACTCATGCCATTGTATAGAAACCAACGCATGGCGGTCTTCCTCCAAATCGGAGCTGTGTTTCGAACGCGGTATGCGGGATTACGAATTGCATTCGTAATCCCGTCGCCACAGAGCGGGTGACAGTTCAGCAGATACCGAAGAAATCAACGCAAAGTGGTCCTGCTTTTCAAATCCACCGCGTCTGATTTTGACCCCTTACCAGAACGGTACCAGGAAATATTCTGTGAAGCAAAGGCGGTCGGCCTGATATTGACTTCATCAGCCATCAAGTGTTGGTTGACCAACAGAATATGGCTCTAATACCGTTTTAGCGCCGAATGTTGGGCGGCGCACACCATACCTGACACTCTACGTTGTGGCAATGGTTCCGGGCGTTTACCGTTTACACTACAACTTTTAGTGTACTGGGTTGAATGTGGCGTGTGGACTAGATGTCTACTACGCAGAGGAATTATGGAGCTGACTGTTTTACTATCCCCTGAGCTACAGCGCCGATGTATTTCAGATGTAGGTAAACAAGTATAAAGAAACATCCGACTTGGAAAAGTGGAAATACTGGTGGCTATATGTTTTAGCTTGATTTTTATTTGATAAGACAAAATGTTCAGCGCAGCAAGATATGATATCATACAATGAAAGCCAAGATGTGACACGACCCTGGGAGAAAGAACACTTACACTCGAACATATTGACACTTTATTAGCAATACTTGACATTTTATATACTGTGAAATTAATGAAACCACTAGCAGTTTGTGCCGTGGAAATAGAAATAACCTTTGAAATAAATGGTTGAAATGTTTAACAAATCAGCATTTTAACACTTCGCAGAATTGACACCATTCACCGGATGTGACAGACGCTTACCTAAGAAATAGACAGGTTATAAGGATAGTGGCCGACACGCTGTTTCTCGTGAAGTGGAAAATTTAAATTTCGTGACTGACAAATGACCCAGATAATGGTGCCAAAGAAGTGTACATTTGTGATGGCTCTGCCGCTGTTGTCCTTTCTGGCTGGGACCTGTTTTGGAGGAGAACGGGTAAGTTTCCAGGTGATGTGTCATTGGTCTGCTTCTGGGTTTACTTAAATTAGTTTTGTCCCAGGCAGTGTGATGCTTTTAACAGATTCTGTGCCAAACCAAAAGTTAGGTATTTGGCTACACAAAAAATGGATGGCGAAAAATTAGAAGTGTCACAGTTATGACTTTTAAGTTGTTAATATGGTAGCAGACATGTTGTATTATAACGCAATGACAACATTTTGGCGATATATAAGCCAATGGCAAATATTGAAAGTCACTTACGACGATTAATACTCCCACGGCCTTTAATAAGTTAAGAAATTAACTGCAATATACCAAGACGTAAGATTTTTGTGCAGATAGAAAGGCTTCGTTTGAAATTTGAGATTACCGTGTGGGTAATAAATGCTCCACACTGGAATAGTGTCAGTAACAACGTGTTTTAACTATTTCAACCAATATGTAATTCATTAATTCACTTTATGTGATATATAACTGTGCAGTGTGTACCATTCGAAATACAGCGAAAATTACCTGACAATAAATCGTGCAATCTGTTGTTTGATTCTTGCTAATTTAAGTTCTCTAAGGGAAACATTATATTTGAATTTTTAGTTGCATTTTCATAACAGGACGTTGCAATTTACCCCAGCATTTAATGGCTTTTATGATTTACTAGGCAATTTAAGTTCACTAGTTGTCATTGCTTTCTGAACGGCCGACGTCTTATACCATGGAAATCAACACAAAACCTTTGCTTAATAAAAGTATCGGATAGTATCTGAATTATCTGATATTATCTGGTTTGATCTGCCGATTCTTCTCATCCCGTTCTTGTTTCTCAATGTAGTCGCTGTAGTATCTGCCTCGTGGTTATTTGTTGTGGTTTGTGCAGGTGTTTGTTTGCTGATAAAGGCTAGTCGCCGCAACGTCCTGTGTTTTCCGTAATTGTCTTCTGTAAAGCTGCATAACTTTCTATTAATTTATATTGTTCTGATATGGAAAGACCGTCACCCGTACTCGGACAGCAAGGATAATATGTATACCTTGTATATTTTCAGGAATACCACACGGGGCACCAGCATGAAACATTCAGCAGACAGCTCAAAGGTCACAATAAGAAAAGTCAAGATCCATTCCTTGACTTCGCTTTCCGAAAACAACACGATAAGAATAAAAACGCAGCTGCTGGTAATGATCGACATCATAACCTGGTAGACGTATTAAACGATCGCTTTGAAGGATTTCGTGGCACGGAACTTAAACTCCACGGTAAGCATAGAGTAAATCATCACCAAGACCACAAACTAGGGTTCAAGCCCAGCAAAGGTCATCATAGACGAGTTTGGACGTCGGTGACGCCTTCCTGGCATGGAGCAGAAATTAAGAAATAAGAAGCAGACAAGAACTGAGACTTAGGCGCGCTTCCCCATCCAAGGGCCCGATCGAGGTGAAACTTGGAGGCATTCGTCTTCCCCAGGGTGTTACTTACACCTGGACACGAGATGTCGGTACAGGTAGAACTTTTAATGAGGCGGCTTTCAAATCAAAGTGAGTCTTTTTTGTTTGCTCTAGTTTGCGAATAATCTTTTATTTTCCATGTCTTCTTTTTTGTGTAAATATACTTGCTTCCTAACAGTTGTACTGCTTCTTCTTCGGCCAATTTATTTCCCATGTCTCCTTTTCTCCGTGGTAACTTTTGCTTTTCTCATCTTCATTTTTGTTTGTGAGTAGCGTTTGTTTTTTCTGTTTTCTTATTGTTAGTTAGTAGCTTAATTTTCCCTTTTTCTTGTCCGACGTGTCTCTATTCGTCGTCTTCTTCTTCTTCTTCTTCTTCTTCTTCTTCTTCTTCTTCTTCTTCTTCTTCTTCTCTTCTTCTTCTTCTTCTTCTTCTTCTTCTTCTTCTTCTTCTTCTTCTTCTTCCACTTCTTCTTCTTCTTCTTCTTCTTCTTCTTCTTCTTCTTCTTCTTCTTCTTCTTCTTCTTCTTCTTCTTCTTCTTCTTCTTCTTCTTCTTCTTCTTCATATGAAGCAAGCAAGCACATGGAATGGTCAGAAGAAGTCGCTGTTGGCACAGGGACACGGCGGAATCTGTCCTCGAAATAAAATTGTGGTTGCTCATTGAACCATTATGTCACCATGACGTCAGCATCGGAAGTTGTGTTCTCAGTGGGTACTTGCAAGCTGACAGTTAACCACAAGGAAGGACGTGCGTGATGGAGCTTTATTCCCTTGCACACCTACTTCCTACCACTTCCGCTTCTCCTCCTGCCCTTTAACCCTCACCCAAACCACACCAAGCTCCTGTGATGGAGCTTGATTCACTTGCACACCTACTTCCTACCAATTGTTCTGCTTCTTCTCCTCCTGCCCTGTAACCCTCACCCAAACCACATCAAGCCTCCCTATGTTTTACTGCCTCCCACAGCTCCCTCCATGTCCTCCCAATATTATTCACCTCTGTACTCTCTTCTGCGTGTGCTTTTAGGTCTATCTCTTCTAGAAGATCTTCCTGTCCTCTTAGTTGGCTGGATAATTATTTTGTTTTTCTTTACGTGACTTGTTCATGGTTGATTAGATTTTGTGGCTGAATGTTTCTATGCGATGGGGTAGCACAACAAAGCACAACCCTTCCTTAATCGGCTTTTACGACATGTCTGACAGGGTGCCATGTGACTATTCTTTGCTGCCTTGCGGGTCAGGGTAACACACAGGCGCTCCTAACAGTTGCTTCGCTTAATTCTGCCACATCTGCAGCGTCACCTTTCACGACTGGCACCTGGCTGTCTTGATAGACTGTATGTAGTCTGTAAAATGGAGTTATACCTCTCCGTAACACAAAGCCTGGGATGAACTGTAGAGACCATGTCTTGCCCATGGAGCATGATCCCTCTCTCGGACTGTCTAGTTTACTCCAGAGGAAAGGTAACACCAATACGCCTGGGACAAGACAAACTGCAGAAGCTGCAGGAAGCTGTACCTTTCATACTATATAACCACGCTTCATTCCCACGAACTGCTACTATATGTTTTACGTTCCGTCCTCATAGTCTGTTAAGCTTTTGTTGGTTTTTACAGTCCATTCAGTGTGTGTTGTGTGCTTAATATTTGTGTCTACACGTCCACCGTCTGCCGTCGATCGTGTATTAGTTAATCGATTTTTGTTTGTTTGTTCTGTGCTGACGAAGGCTTTGGCCGCAACGTCCATTGTTTTTTGTAGTTGTGCGGTAAAGCTCTCAACCTACTTCTCGTTTTTCAGTGATTCATTCATACTGTTGTAATAAAGCCACTGGGAGTTGTTTCATTTAAACACGTCTTGTAGACAGCCATATATAAGCGCGATGGTATTGTGGTTAGTGTGCTTACCTTCCTAAACAGTGGTACAGGTTCAATCCCGGGAGAGGAACGATTACCTCTTCTCATCAATACGACCAAGTAATTGATCAACCCAGCCTTCAAAAAAATGGAAAGACAGTTTTCAGAATTGTCTCGGAACTGTCTTAAAAGACAGGGAAAAGAGGAAGGGAACCAGCCAACCTGCATCGTATGCCGTGGTCTGGAATATGTGAAAGCTTAACACTTCACACTCCAATAGTGGTGTATAACACGGGACAACCTGTTAGATCGTAATTACGTGCCGTCTGCGCATTGAAGGTCAGCAGGAATGAGTCTCCAACACTGTCTCGCGTCTCCACAGTTCTCACATGCAGGTTTCTTCCAATACATTCCTTTGTCCGCCCATATGCAACGTCGCCTTCCCATTTCAAGCTTCTCCTTATCTGTTGAGTTGTGTCGAGTCAAGAACCGACATCATAGAACTCGGGAATTTCCCATACGTGCTCTGTCCTCGTCTGCCATAGGCGAGGTAGGGGTATGCCCTATCGAAAGCGATCTATGGTGTCCCTTTCCCTCCGCTAGTGTACTGGACAACCGTGGGCAAGGTGGTGTACCCGTTTAGCCACCTGATCAGAGCTACGTACCCCCAAGTACAAGGTGGACCCGCGTGCCGAGGAACTATATGACCAATAGGGTGAATAGTTTCTAAAGCTGAACAACTGGTGTGTGGAGAAAACACCAGGCATACGGTCATGACCAATATGGTAAATAGTTGCTAAAGCTGAACGACTGGTGTGTGGAGAAAACACCAGGCATACGGACGTGTTTGGATGTTCCGGGCCTCTTCCCTGGCAGACAGGTTATACTATAGTGGCGGGTGGTACTATGGTTCCTGCATCACAATTAAGACCTCTATGGAATCTATCTTTCTCCTCAGCTGTTCCTTCCACAACAGCCTTCAACAAAAGAACTAAAACTCTTTGTATGGCTGGGGTACCTTAACACTGTAGTTTTACCTTGATCGCATTAATGAAGGAGCTGGAAAAGGTCACAATGGATCTTGTAAATCTTTTTCTTTATCCTTCATCTGGTATTTTTATTTGCTTCATCTTTGGACGTAATTGAATTGCCAGTTTACAGCAGAGCTGCGATATTAGCATCTTTCGGTCGACACATCCAACGACTTCTGAGGGCGTTTGATGACTGGGTTATTCTTCCCGGTTTTTATTCGGACTTTCCGCGGTCATGCTGTTCTAACGTCATCTTTGTCCGTCTGTCCACTGTTGACACACCACTGACCCTTTGGGGATCCGCCACATGCATGCCGGTCAACCCTCAAGTGAAGTCACGGACAGACCATGGGCATTCCCCGCCATCCAACGAGGCTTACATAAATACAGAGCTGACACATGACAGATGGAGTATCGACCCTCAAGTAGTTCATCTCAAGCCCTGTACAGACTTGTCCACGACTGGTTGGATTTTGCAGCTAAGTGTTCTACTACAGAATGAGACCGCCAATTTGGCTCCTACCCACCTTAGTTGCCTCGCCTCATGTCTAGAAAAGTATCATTTTTTTTTCAGGGACAAAAACGTGGTGGTGATTCTCTCGTTTGATGACGCGTTGAAGGATGCGAACCTGACTGCTTCGGCTACACTGTACGACTTTACTGGAGCCACCGGGGTAAGACAATGATGAGAGCTGAATGAATGTTGTGTGCGCGGAGTGAGACGGGAAATGGGTGATGGTCTATATACAATGTGATAAGCTGGTGGTAAACTGACAATATGATGGCTTGGTGGTAAGTTAACAATATGGTGACCTGGCGGTGAGTTAACAATATGGTGTCCTGGTCATGATTTAACAATATGATTACCTGGTGGTGAGTTAACAATATGCTTGATGGTGTGTTAATAATATGATGGTCTGCTGGCGAGTTAACAATATGGTGACCTGAGGTGTGTTAACAATATGATGATCTGGTGGTGAGTTAACAATATGATTACCTGGTGGTGAGTATCAAAATGATCAGCTGGTGGTGAGTTAACAATATGGTGATCTGGTCGTGATTTAACAATATGATTACCTGGTGGTGAGTTAACAACATGATGACTTGGTGGTGTGTTAGCAATATGATGATCTGCTGGCGAGTTAACAATATGGTGACTTAATGGTGTGTTAACAATATGATGATCTGCTGGCGAGTTAACAATATGGTGACTTAATGGTGTGTTAACAATATGATGATCTGCTGGCGAGTTAACAATATGATGACTTAATGGTGTGTTAACAATATGATGATCTGGTGGCGAGTTAACAATATGGTGACCTGGTGGTAAGTTAAAAATATGATGATCTGGTGGTTAATTAACAAACTGGTTACCTGGTGGTGAGATAACAATATAATGATTTGGTTGTGTGTTAACAATATGATGATATGGTTGTGAGTTAACAATGTGATGACCTGCTGGTAGGTTAACAATTTGATGACCTGGTTGTAAGTTAACAATATTATGACCTGTTGCTAAATGAAGAATAATGATAAGCTGATGATAAATTCACAGTTTTGTTAACGTATGATCAGTTACCAAAATGATTATCACGGAACACTTCAATCCGTATCGAGTCTAGGGCACCGTAGTGTGTTGATAAAGATTGTTTAATCAATTATTGTTATTGTTGTTGTTGTTGTTGATGATGATGATGATGATGATGATGATGATGATGATGATGATGATGGTGATGATGATGGTGATGATGATGATGATGATGATGATGATGATGATGATGATGATGATGATGATGATGATGATGATGATGATGATGATGATGATGATGACGATGATGATGGATGATGACAAAGCTGCTGATTTATCCTAATACCATTATTATGAAGGTTTTTATCGTCTAAGGCTGTCCCCGGGATGCCTAAAATAGATTTGTAACTGTCCCAGGGATATGTAAAGTGGGTCTGTTACTGTCCCAGTGATAACTACATTGAGTATGAGGCTGTCTCATAAAGGTGATCTGTAGCTGTCCCAAATATACCTAAAGTGGGTCTATAGCTGTCTCAGGGAGACCTAAAATGGGTCTGTAGCTGTCTCTTTGAGACCTAAAGTGGGTCTCATGGAGACCTAAAGTTGGTCTGTATCTGTCTCGGGGAGACCTAAAGTTGGTCTATATCTGTCTCGGGGAAACCTAAAGTGGGTCTATATCTGTCTCGGGGAGACCTAAAGTGGGTCTGTAGCTATCTCAAGGAGACCTAAAGTGGGTCCGTAGCTGTCTCAGGGAGACGTAAAGTGGGTTTGTAGCTGTCTCAGGGAGACCTAAAGTGGGTCTGTAACTGTATCAGGGAGACCTAATGTGGGTATGTAGCTGTCTCAGGGAGACCTAGAGTGGGTCTGTAGCGGTCTCAGGGAGACCTAAAGTTGGTATGAGCCTGTCCCAGTGATATCTACAGTGGTTTTGTAGCTGGCTAGAGATGGCTGGGGTGGCTTTCCTTCGACGTGTGAAAGAAGCAGGGCAGTTGAAGAGCATGCTGCCGATGGTTCCATGAGCCTGAGAACCATGTCTGCAAAGAGCTACGTGTCGGGGATTGATACTGTTTAAATTGCCACTGACTCTTGTATGACCTGTTCGAAGCTGACATGTCGAGGATTGACACCGCTTGCATTGCTACTGGCGCTTGTATGACGTGTTCGAAGCTGACATGTCGAGGATTGACACCGCTTGCATTGCTACTGGCGCTTGTATGACGTGTTCGAAGCTGACATGTCGAGGATTGACACCGCTTGCATTGCTACTGGCGCTTGTATGACGTGTTCGAAGCTGACATGTCGAGGATTGACACCGCTTGCATTGCTACTGGCGCTTGTATGACGTGCTCGAAGCTGACAAGTTAAGCTGTGGAGTTGTTTTTCTGCTAACGGCATTGATAGTGTTAATGGCTTTTGGGGAGGGATATTTCATTAAAAAAGAGTTAGTCCCTTGTACTTCGTGTTTTTTATTGTTTATATCTCCATAGCTTAACTGCAGTTTTAACCTATTTTATTTATATTGTATCCAGTACATTTAGCAACGTTTCTACAATTTTCCGGCTCTTTTTTGGGGCACTAACACATAGACTCTAAGACATAGAGCTTGAAGACGCGAAAGGGAAAACTCTGGTTTCATTGTAACTGCATAGTCCAACATCGTCTCTACAAAACATGATTTTCTTCTTCTTCTTCAGCGTTTCGAGCCATTAAGGTTCTTTGCTGCAGATACAATCCGTCTCCATTCGTCTCTCTGGTTGATTTTAGGCAGTCAAAATAGTTTTGGCCACGCTATGAGAAGAAATAGACTAGAGGGATTTGTGACAATTGGCAAGATTGACGGGAAATGAACCAGGGGAGTGCAGATAAGTAAGTATCTAGATGGCTTGACCACATGGCATGGTCGAGACAAGAACACAGAGCTGATCCACGACTCTGATGATCGTGTAAGATGGCTCACGCTTATCGGAATGGCATATGATGATGATGAACACCGTCTTTAAATTAGTTATTGCACAGTGAAATATCTTTCGTTAACAACATTGTGAACTCAATTTTAGGTCATGGCCATCAAACCAAGAATGCGACCTGGTCCTTGCTATCTGGTGGAAACCAGTTTGACGTACGACAAGATCATCGGAGATCTGGATACCAGAAATGTAAGTACACGGGATGAGAGCAGCACTTGTAGCAAGCAATATCTGTGTATGTTGGGATGATCTTTCTTTTGTTCTGACTGTCTTTCATAGCGACTAGTTCTTTGATTTCATGCTATAAAATGCCGTAGATTACGATTATACTCTACCTCTGCCTTTGTGATGGTGATTCTTGCCAATTGTGATGGTGATTCTTGCCAATTGTGATGGTGATTCTTGCCAATTGTGATGGTGATTCTTGCCAATTGTGATGGTGATTCTTGCCAATTGTGATGGTGATTCTTGCCAATTGTGATGGTGATTCTTGCCAATTGTGATGGTGATTCTTGCCAATTGTGATGGTGGTTCTTGCCAATTGTGATGGTGATTCTTGCCAATTGTGATGGTGATTCTTGCCAATTGTGATGGTGATTCTTGCCAATTGTGATGGTGGTTCTTGCCAATTGTGATGGTGATTCTTGCCAATTGTGATGGTGATTCTTGCCAATTTCGATGGTGGTTCTTGCCAATTGTGATGGTGATTCTTGCCAATTGTGATGGTGATTCTTGCCAATTGTGATGGTGATTCTTGCCAATTTCGATGGTGGTTCTTGCCAATTGTGATGGTGATTCTTGCCAATTGTGATGGTGATTCTTGCCAATTGTGATGGTGATTCTTGCCAATTTCGATGGTGGTTCTTGCCAATTGTGATGGTGATTCTTGCCAATTGTGATGGTGGTTCTGGTTGCCATTCGGACTTTGAAGGGGATTATTGTCAACTTTCTAGCTTTCAGCCTTCAATAGATGATTTCTGTCTACTTACTGCTTTTCATGATGATTCCTTTCTACTTATGAAAATTACGAGGGTCCATATCAGCTTATGACTTTGATCTTGAAATTTTATTTTATTTTATATCTTTATTTTTATTTTCTTATTATTATTATTATTATTATTATTATTATTATTATTATTATTATTATTATTATTATTATTAGTCAGTCAGGTCTTAGTCAGATATGACTGAGCTACCGTATAACAGTAGACGGTACTACCTGGTTTCTGTTAGCGCCGAACGTTGGGCGGCGCTTACCAAACCCGACACCCCACATTGTGCCAACGGCTTCGGGCGGAAGAGCACAATTGGGAGGGTACAAGCCTTACCCTGGTGCGAGGAAATGCAAGCTAAAGACAAAATTGTCATGGCAGGGCTGACCAGGCCCTAAGCCTTGGTTGGCGACTGGTCTAGGATCGAAGCTCCGACAGGCGGACAGTTAGAGCAATGCTTTGCTGATCCGGCAGCTTCTGCAGCTTGTCTTGTTCCAGATGTAAGGGTGTTACCTTTCCTCTGGAGTGAACTAGGCAGGCCGAGAGAGGGATCATGCTGCATGGGCAACACATGATCTCTATATTTTAGCCCAGGCTTTGTGCTATGGAGAGGCAATAACTCCATCCCTGGTCTTAACTGGTCTCGAACCAAAGAGAATCTACACAGCTAAACACAAATCTAGCCCCAGGATTAATATTATTAACACTCATGATCCTGAAAAGTGCTTTCAGTTTCAACAGCAACTTGAAGACGCTTTCACTGATACACCAGAAAATTGTACAGTAAATGAAAAGTGGGGTCAAATTAAGGAAACTCTTTATAAAACTGCCGTAGGGGTTTACGGCACTGTGGATCATAAGAGGCAGGACTGGTTTGCGGCCAACAGCGAGACTCTGCAGCCCTTGATTGATAAGAAGAAGAAAGCTCTCTTAAGAAACAAGGAAAGACCAACCCGTAACACTCTGAGTGAGCTAAGGCAAGCTAGGAAGGATGTGCAAAAGGCTGCCAGGCAGTGTGCAAATGATTATTGGATCAAATTATGTGAGTCCATTCAAATCGCAAGTGATAAGGGAGACATAAGAAGCATGTATGAAGGAATAAAGAAAGCCTGTGGTCCAGTGATCAAAAGAAGTGCACCGCTGAAAACCTTGACTGGAGAAGTCATCACTGATAAGAAACAGCAGATGGACAGATGGGTAGAGCACTATTTGGAGCTTTACTCAAGTGAGACCAAACTAGCGGATGATGCCCTAAATGCCATAGAGGCTCTACCAACTCTTGACCACCTGGACACACTTCCCACCATAACAGAAGTTAAGTGTGCTATAAATGAACTTGCATCTGGCAAGGCTCCAGGTAAGGATGGGATTCCAATAGAGGTTATCAGGAGTGGGCAAGAAACACTCACTCTACAGATCCACCAGCTAATAGAGCTATGCTGGCGTGAAGGACAAGTCCCACAGGATTTCAAAGATTCAAACATCATAACGCTGTACAAGAACAAGGGTGATCGGAGCGACTGTAACAACTATAGGGGTATCTCACTTCTGTGTATTGTTGGTAAAGTATTTGCCAGAATTGTTCTGCGCAGACTTCAAGTCCTAGGAGATCAAGTCTACCCCGAATCACAGTGTGGCTTTCGACAGAACCGGTCTACCACTGATATGATATTCTCATTGCGACAAATGCAAGAAAAATGCCGTGAACAGAATCAACCACTGTTTATTGCCTTCATCGACCTCACAAAGGCATTTGATTTGGTCAGTCGTGAGGGTCTGTTCAAGGCACTAAAGAAGATTGGCTGCCCACCAACTCTTCTGTCCATTGTGGAATCGTTTCACACAGGCATGAAGGGTATAATCAAGTTTGATGGTGCAACTTCTGAAGAATTTGAAATCAAGAGTGGAGTTAAGCAAGGTTGTGTACTAGCTCCCACCCTCTTTGGAATATACTTTTCACTTCTACTGAAATATGCATTTCGTGATCAGGATGGTGGTATATACATTCACTCACGCTCAGATGGCGGCCTCTACAATGCTCAGAGATTGAAGGCTAAGACCAAAATTAGGAGGGTACTGATCAGAGAGTTGCTTTTTGCAGATGATGCTGCAGTTACGACCCACTCTGAGGAAGAATTGCAATGTCTACTATCTGCATTCTCCAATGCTTGTTCTGAATTTGGTTTAACAATTAGCAAAAAGAAGACACAGATTATGTCACAAGGTGCACATGGGGTACCATCAATCTTTATTGACGACGCCGAACTAGAGATAGTAGACCATTTTACATATCTAGGATCAGTGGTAAATAGCAAATTATCCCTAGATCAGGAAATCAACATCCGGATTGGTAAGGCAGCAACAACAATGAACAGGTTAAGAAAAAGAGTCTGGGAGAACAGGAAGCTTACTGCCAAAACAAAAGTCCTTGTCTATCAAGCCTGTGTCCTTAGTACTCTTCTCTATGGCAGTGAAACCTGGACAACTTACTCACACCAAGAGAACAATTTAAACAGCTTTCATATGCGGTGTCTGCGAAGAATTCTTGGTATTAAGTGGCAAGACAAAATCACAAATATTGAAGTATTGGAAAGATCAGGTTAGTGTGACAGTTTATTCCATGCTCAGTCTTCGTAGACTTAGATGGATAGGACATCTTAGGAGGATGGATGATGGTAGAATACCAAAGGATATCTTTTTTGGTGAATTACAGATGGGTAAGAGATCTCAGGGTCGGCCTCTACTACGATACAAAGATGTGTGTAAGCGGGACATGATTGATACAGGCATTGATAATGCACATTGGGAGCAAGTCGCCGCTGAACGTGTTGCTTGGAGGGCAAATATCAGAAATGGAATAAAGTCAAAGGAGAAAATTATTGCAGAAAAGTCACACACCAAGCGTTTGAGACGTAAGATGGTGCATGATGGTGGAAATGACCACGTGTTCACATGCACCCACTGTGAACGGACATTTACAGCGCAGATTGGCCTTATCAGTCACACTCGCTACCGCCATAGTTAAAAGTTATTATGCTTTTTTAGAGCACAAACTATCGTCTGTCAAGACGGCAAGGTGCCAATGATTATTATTATTATTATTATTATTATTATTATTACTTTATTTGGGTACAGACCTTAGCAACAGGACATAATATACCGTGTTCTGGATATTTATCTTATAATCTACTTGCCATGTAAGATCATGCCACATACTTCTGCTCCAACCACTTGACGCATCCATCATGGTTGAACCTGTGCATGGCACCAACAGCATTCTTTCTCCTCCTGCGCTGGCTGATGTTGAATCTGGGTGTGCCAAGGGCAATGCAGACGTCCATCCGTAGATACCAATACCGGAGTCATACCTGAAGCCCAGTCATTGTGCTCCCGGATGCCAAGCTCAAGTTGCCAGTTGCAGAGAAGTTATACTTTCTCACCTCGCACTCATGGACCCCTAATCCCTTTTCCAATATTTTTGGCGCTCGCTCGCTTTGAACTCAAGCGTAGTCAGTATAAGTGCTGCTACTTCTAGTGCACTGGGCTGATTTTTGGGTGCAGATTAGATTGCCCATGACCTGTGTTCCTCGCCATCAGGCGAACCCACACCGACTTCAGAGGCACTAGTAATGTACGTCCCCAAGTCAAGGACGAGACGTCAACCTTTTAGTCCAACTGACGGATGTAGAGGTTGAATCCGCTGCCTTGGCATCAGCTGTCCTCCACAATTTCTTTATTTTCGGCAGCTCTGAAAGAGAAGCTTACAGCAATCTTCTCTTTAAGGCTAATTCCAAGCGACCTCCCGGAGCAATTGGATTTTGAGAACACTGATGATTGTGCCGACAAGTGTTTACATATTTATTTTGATAATGACTTATATCTGTTTTTGACTTTGATGGTGAACCCTATCCACGTATCACTTTTATATTGATTTCTGTCTACTAATAATTTTGAATAACGAGGACACAAACAACAGACTGCACCATTTATTGCCTGGCATTTTCGCTGCATCTCGTCAGGTACATACTGCATAAATCACTCAACATTAACTAAAAAAGATAAATCCTTCAAGCTGACATATACAACATACATATTCACACAGCAATTTGAATTGCCTACCAAGGTAGTAATAAAATGAATATCATGTCTGTTTGTTTGCACAAAGTTGGTTTTTGTTGTTTAATTACTATTAATTTTCCTGGCGATTCTTGTCCACATTCTAACTTTCAAGGCATGACGCTTCTTCCCTTCTTGGGTCTTGTCCCTTTCTTTCATATTTTAAGATTTCCAGATTTCCTGTTGTGAGTACTGACTCCTAACACTGATCTAATCTCCAGGGTTCATCTGTGTCAACAAGTACAGTTACTTCCCTTGACGGAACCGGAAACCCATTGTCACTAGAAGAGAGACAAGCCTTGCTGACGAAGACGCCATCTTTATCTCGACAGTGCAGGCGGCGGGAGATCATTCGAACGAAGCGGATTGGGTGTAAGTATAGAAGATGGAAACAGCATGACACGATTAAGTGCAGTTGCAGTCTACAGCAATATGTTCAATAATCTTATGAACGGTACTTGGACTAGAACGCACATCGTTCACTTTCTCAGTTCGCAAAGATGAGGTGCCCGGCCTAAAGGCCTAACCGTTATATGTGCGTATTTCTTTACCGGCTGCTATGGAAAATATCATATTAACGAACGAGGAACGAACGAACGACCATACTAACAAATTGAGCACGCAGGCCTGTCTTATATTTGGCCACTGTCTTATATTTTTATGTTTGTGAAATGACCAAGACTCGTATCCTTATGAGCTACAGGAAAGATTCATGTTCTCAAGTACTGTGACCACCTGAAGTCGCAAGTACTGGGACCAATTAGTCTCAAGTACTGCGGAACACTTAAAGTATCACGTACTGGGGAACAATTAGAGACTCAAGTACTGGGGGACACTTAGAGTTTCAAACACTCTGGCTACTGAGGACTTTAGAGTCTCAAGTGATGCTTGCTTGCTTGTTTTCGTTGGCTTGAGCTCCAACGCGAAGTCCTGTATGTCGGATGAAGGAATCCTGTTTTCCAACATCCGTTGTCCCATGTCTGGCTTATTGGTGTGCAAACTGGTGGTTCCTCGCCATACAGGCAGACACTCTCCGACTCCGGAGGAATCGGCGATCCTACTGACTTTAGCCAGGACCCCTAAGGGACCTGTTGCCCAGGACGCTCGACGAGGACGCGCCAATAGGTCTTGGCCAGTATATAACCCGGCCCTGGTGCCTTGGAAACACCTCTCAAGTGATGACGCTACTTAGAGTCTCAAATACTCGTGGCCACTTAGAGTCTCAAGTACTGTGGTCACTTACAGTCGCAAGTATTGGGAGAACTTACAGTTTCAAGTACTAAAGCCACTTAAGTCCTAGGTCACCTAGAGTCTCAAGTATATGTGGTCATTTAGAGTCTCAAGTACTTGATTTATGTTTCTTTAACTAGTGTACAGGTGTTGTAGCATAGTTTTAGTTTAGTTTTAGTTTTAGTCGTTCGATCAACATCACGGCACACGGTTTAACCCATAAGTGCTCCGTTTTTCTCCTAACTCATACCTGAGTCTGGAGAAACTCAGCTCAATGCACCAACCCCGTTGCATCGGCGAGGATCCTGAAATACTTTCAGTAGCTGTTGTCTAATGTAGTTCAGTGTTGCCTATTGCTGACAACTGTTGTAGCATAGGTTTTTGGAACTGTTTAATCTCTGCACTGCTATAGTCAGCGTCTATCGGACTTTCTTTGAGCAGACCAGGCTGCTCTTGATGTTTGGGCCAAGGTATGCCACACAGCTGGAAAGTTCAGTTAAAGACAAGAAGGCTAAGAAAAATCGTGCTGGGTGGACTGACACGGTGGTATAGAGGATATCGTCAGCAGGGTGCAAACGGGTTTAATAGGCAAAACGGTCGACGTCATTGCATCAGGTTTTATACCATATGGCTCGGTCTCTTTCTGCAGGATGGCCTGTTGAAAGCGTCGTATAAAGCACAAACTCCGTAGCTCCAGCAATGTCCCCCAGGAACCGTACGACGCAGGCTGAAATCGAATACACAGCCGTTGGAGCGCACAGCAGGCAGCGTAATTACTTGGCCACGAAGACTACAGAGTTGATTCGGACCACCAAGGACCGAGAGCTGTGACGAGGCATGAACGCCTACGCCAGCTGGCAGGGCACATGATGGTGATGGTGATGTTTCCTCAGCACATTTTAGGTATGTCGTCCTTCTGTCCAAATGGGAGGTCCTATTCGGCTATATAATATCCTTCGGCACTAAATCAATTAACGCTTCTGTTTTAATTTGGTCATTTCGTTCTTTCTTTCTTTCTTTCTTTCTTTCTTTCTTTCTTTCTTTCTTTCTAATCTGCTTCTGTCACTGTAATTTATTATGAAAACGTGTGAACTTCGTTCTTATAAAACTGTGTTGCCTGCCTTCTTGTTTACCCCCTGTTCTTCTGTCTCTCCAACAGTCTCACCGATCCCCAACGACAGACAGACCAAGGAGCTGAAACTTCTAGCAATGGACGCCGAGCTATCAATCGTCGTCCCTGCTGAACTAGATTTAGAGGGCGGGCCATTCGGACGTTGGATTCTGGGCGGTCTCAAAGGTCCGGGTCGTGACAAAGGTCAAGGCATTTGGAAAGGCCAATAAGATTAACGCTTCCTGCACTGGACAGTTACTACTATCATACAAGCTAGAAAACCTTCTTGAAATCCCTACTGGTTTCTAAGTTTTGTAAGAGGGCTCGGCAACACTCCCCATGGAAATGTTAGTAATTCCGTGTGTAGCAAATAGATACTACTGTCATAGATGCTGTCGTAGTTAGCACTTTAACTTGGTGCTGTGCAAGGAAGATAACACTGACTCTTACTGTCCAGATATTACTTGCTGCGTCGTATATTAAGTTATTCATTGCAAGCTGGTATTAGTTGGTTGGTTGGATGGTTGGTTGCCTGATTTGTTGTTGGTTATTTTATTGGCTGGCTGGTTGATTGATTGGTTCGTTGACTGATTAGTTGGCTCATTTGTTGTTTGATTGGCTGGTTGTTTTGCTAGCTGATTGGCTGGTTGGTTGTTTGGCTAGCTGATAAGCTGGTTGGTTGTTTGGCTAGCTGATTGGCTGGTTGGTTGTTTGGCTAACTCATTGGCTGGATGATTGTTTGGCTAGCTGATTGGCTGGTTGGTTATTTGGCTAACTGATTGGCAGGTTGGTGGTTTGACTAGTTTGTTGGCTGGTACATTGGCTGGTTCGTTGGTTACTTTATTGCTTGGCTGGCTGGTGGCTGGTTACTTTGTTGGTTGGCTGGTTGATTGGTTGACTGATTAGTTGGCTGTGTGGTTGTTTTGGCTAGCTGATTGGCTGGTTGTTTGTTTGAATAATTGTCTGGCTGGCTGACTGGCTGGTTGGTTGGCTGGTTTGTTGATTTGCTGCCTGATTGCTTGCTAGGTTTGTTGATTGCCTAGTGGTCTAGCTGGTTGCTTACAAGACTGACTGCTTGTGCTGGTTGGTTAGTTGATTCTTTGCTTTGTTGCTTGCTTGGTTGGTTGACCACCTAGCTGATTATCTGGCTGGCTGCTTGCTTGGTTGGCAGCTTGGGGTTGACTGGTTGATTGTTCGGCTGGTTTGTGTTTTGTTGGTTGGTTGTTTGACTAGTTGTTTGTTTGGCTGATTCGTTGGCTGGTAGATTGGCTGGCTGGTTGGTTACTTTGTTGGTTGGCTGGTTGGTTGGTTACTTTGTTGGTTGATTAGTCATCTAGTTGGTTAACTCTCTGAAAGACTGTATTTCAACTCTTAAGTCCAATGTAGTGACGTTCATATCGTTTCAACTCTGTAAAGAGCTTGTATTCCTCGAACTGAGGTTGATGTACAGAGCTGCCTACCTATTGGGAACCGAAGTACCACCTCCGAGGGAATTGTGTTGCAAATCTCCTCTTTCCTTCCCCGAGCTCAGAAACCAATAGTGTTTCTGGAAGACTAGCACCGAAACGTTACACCTGTGGAGGAGCTTACTAGGATATAACCAGGTCATCGTTCAGCACAGCACATACAGGCTGGCTGAAATAAGGCCACGGTTGGCCACTGTGTCCCCCACAGGTAGGGTTTTAAAAAAATTGCAGATACTTTACATGACGTTGCAGTCAATACCAGGATTTGTTGCTGTTGTGATTTCTTGGCAAGCTTACGCTGAGTAGTTTGCACAGGTATGGTATTTCTTTTCAATAGACTCCAACCCTGTGCTCCGGGGACACTGGTTTAATTTAACTTAAAGCGTGATTTCTGATGGCATATTAATATTTTCTTGTGGTGCCTGGTCAAACGCGGGTGTTAATGCTGCGACTCTGCTGTTCTCTGTCATGTGATGTTTTATAGAAGCAACTGTCTGTATATTGTTGAGTTGGGTCGAGTCGAGAACCGACATCACAACACTCGGGACATTCCCATACGTGCTCAGTCCTCATCTGCAGCAGCCAGCGAAGAGTGCCAATACTAATAGTACCAGTACCAGACTGATTATGTGTCCGTCTGGCCTCGGAGTCCTGGGTGTGGGCCAGAACCTCTGGGCACTCCCTGCAGCACCATTCTCTCCAGGCCGCGATGATCTATCTGTTCTTATGCTTTAT
Organism: Cepaea nemoralis; assembly: GCA_014155875.1. Lineage (NCBI taxonomy): Eukaryota > Metazoa > Mollusca > Gastropoda > Stylommatophora > Helicidae > Cepaea > Cepaea nemoralis. The sequence continues at coordinate 136,324 of JACEFZ010025881.1, forward strand.
ACACACGATACCCAAGACCCCCGAGCACGTCTGCCTTATCATTCACCAATACATTACCCAACAACTCAGACCCAGCTAATCGGTCTGCCTGTTCGTTTCCCGGCACTCCAGCATGTTAAACATGCTATTAACGGTGGATATGTGGATTGTCTTTCTTAGATGTTCTATCGGATGTCGCTGTGTAATCTGGATATTTCAAAGACTGGCCTGTTTGATCTCTACATCTTTTTAAACAGAAGCCACAAACAAAATGTACGATTTATTGCCTGGCATATTTCGCTGCATCTCGTCTGGTGCAACCTGCAGAGTTATATATATCATGTGTAGCAAATAAATGAATAATAATTTAGTTGAAACAATTAAACCATAGTCACAGTTATTGTTCGTGTGTGGAATATCTGCTATCCCTACGATAATTTCAAATTTAACACGAACTATTTATGTTTGCACATCTTTGCTAACTAAAGGGCATGTTGGAATGTGTGCTTTATTGGAAAACCGTTATGTATTTTGGCTGCCGTGGTATATCAGTGGTTAGCGCGCTTATCTATCGACCTGATGATAACGTGTTAGAATCCCTGTTGAGACGGATAAATTTTGAACTTTTGCGCAAGTAATTAAAGGATCCTTTTTTAAACAAGAAATTAAAGGACACTTTTTATTAAAAGACCACATTTTAAAAGTAATTAAACACCCCTTTTAAATTAAATGATCACATTTTTAAGCAATAAATTAAAGGACACTTTTTATTAAAAGACCACATTTTAAAAAGTAATTAAACAACTCTTTTTTTAAATTAAAAGATCACATTTATAAGTAAGAAATTAAAGAACACTTTTTAATTAAAAGACCACACTTTTGAAAAAGAAATTAAAGGACACTTTTTAATTAAAGGATCACATTTTTAAGCAAGAAATTTAAGGACACTTTTTAATTAAAAGACCAAATTTTACAAAGTAATTAAACAACCCTTTTTGATTAAAGGGCCACATTTTTAAATAAGTAATTAAAAGACACTTTCTAATTAAAGGACCACATTTTTAAACAAGTAATTAAAGGACCACATTTTTAGAAGTAATTTAAGGACCTATTTTAAATTAAAGGACCACATTTTTAAACAAGTAATTAAAGGACCACATTTTTAGAAGTAATTTAAGGACACATTTTAATGAAAGGAGCACATATTTAAACAAATAATTAAGGACTCTTTTCACGCCTCAGGGTCTATAGGGCAAACCGTGCTAGACCCGTATTTAAACAGACCAACCGACACTGGGTGGCTGATGTAGTCAGTATCACGAGGGCCGCATTTACTTCCCGGGATATTCTTGGTGCCGTTATAGCCAGGGTCGACCTGGGAGCTTGTGTCAATTTTGAAAAATCCGAATTCGCCCAGGTTAGGATCGAACCCGTGACCTCCTGATCGGCAGACGAGTGTTTAGCCATCACACTACCGAGACTAGCTTGTTATAAAGTCATATGCTTGAATATTACGAAGTCTTCCTGATTATTAAGTCATTTACCGTGTTATAAAGTAATTTACTTGAATATTACATAGTCGTGATGATTATTAAGTTATTTCCCTTGCTATAAAGTTATTTGCTCTTGAATATTACATAATCTTCCGGATTATTAGGTCAGTTTCCTTGTTATGAGATCGTTTGCTTGAATATTGCATAGTCCTTGTAATTATTTAGTCATTTATCTTAATTAAAAAGCATTTACGTGAGTATTAGGTAATTTGCAATTTTTATTAAGTTACCACTGTTACTTTCACCTTGCCGTCTTGACAAACGATAGTTTGTTACAATGTGATAGTTTGTTACATTGTGGTAGTTTGTTACATTGTGTTTCAACACAGGCATAATGATACATACTATTGCGGTAGCAAATTTGACTGATCAGACCAATTTGAGAGCAAATGTTCTTTCCACAATGGATGCATGTGAACACCCGGCCATTTCCACCATCACGCACTATCTAATGTCTCACACGCTCAGTGTGTGACCTATTTGCAATCATTTTCTCCTTTGTTTATTATTATAACCACTGATTATTAAAGACATTTGCTTGAATATTATGTAGTCTCTTTCATTAAGTTATTTACTTGATTATTCAATCACTTGCTTGATTCTTAAATTATGCGTTTGATTATTAAATCATTTGCTTGATTATTAAATCATTTGCTTGATTATTAAATCATTTGCTTGATTATTAAATCATTTGCTTGATTATTAAATCATTTGATTGATTATTAAATCATTTGATTGATATTATTAAGTCGTTTGCCTGATTATAAATGTAAAGTTCACCATCTGTGACCACTGATCACCTCATACATTACCTACCTGTTTTTTGGTTTCACTGTGTCCCAGGCAAGTCACTGAGCGTGACCAGTTGTTCTTCTTTTACACCAAACAACGTTTGACGCGTTGTTAAACTTGTCACACTAAGTCTTGATTAACTAACTCAGAACTGGTGCGATCAATCGATATACGCCGCCGGAGACGTTAAGGAGAAGATGGAGCTCCAATGGACATGCCGGAGTGCGATGATGACGCACGTCACAAATCACTAATACCTAAATACCTGAGGACTAACCAAGGCCTAATCATAATCAATTCATATTTCGTCATCATCATCATCATCATCATCATCATCATCATCATCATCATCATGTGCTATACCGATATGCCAGGAAGGTCTTGTTTCGCCGTGTGTTCTTGTCTCGACCATGCCACGTGGCCAAGTCATCCAGGTATTTATTTCTCTGCTTTCCACTTGTTTGCCTCAATATTTTAATTTTTCCCATGCTTTTATAATGCATATCTTTTATATTGTTGCTGTTCTCGGTTAGCCTCGAATGATGTGTGGATGAAATAGTGATGTGAGCGAGTAATAGAAGGGCAGAATATTAGACGGGCCTGCGTGCCCAATTCTTCATCCTTTGAAAATAAAGTTTGTTGGTTCTTTTCTACCTTCACATTGCCAGTTGTCGCATAAATTCTCCAGTTTATTTATTCTCATAACGTTATTTTTTTTTTTTTTTTTGCATATCCTTTACAGGACATCGCTGTCAACATCAGCATCTTTCAACTGTATGTTGATTTCTTGGCAAGATTACGCTCAGTAGTTTGCCATTGCTTTCTGAGCGGCCGGCTCAGTTATCCCGCAAGTCACCAGCGGGGGTCGAACCGCTCCCAGCTCTCGCCCTGCTACGAGACTCCGCGTGATAAACGGGATTACGGAGAAAGTGTTGTAACCCCTCGGCCAGAGAGACCGGCTCTCATAACGTACCCAGACAATGTTGACTGTCTTCGTCTAATTTCTCTAATCAGTTTACGATTTCGATTTTGATGTGTTTCTTGTAGCACCTGCCTATTGGTTTTTCTGTCTGCCCATGATATTCTTTGCATTTTCTTCGTAAACGACATTTCCACTGTAATTATATGTTTTTCAGCTTGTCTGTTCATTGGCCGGCTATATGGTGAAGGTTTTAAGGACGCAATTCTTAATTCCGCATACTACGTTTGAAACACAGCTGCACTTGATTTGGCAGCAGACCGCCTGGCGTTGGGTTTCATATAATGGTATGAATGCCGGTCGTTCAGAAAGCAATAGCAAACTACTGAACGTAAAATTGCCAAGAAATCAACAAACAGCCAAAAATAAAAAAAAATGCTGGTGTTGACTGCGACGTCCTGTAAAATATATGCAACTAACTGTACTAACTGCTGACTGTCCACTCTCACATCCGTACAGAATGTAGAGGCTCTGTGTAACAATTCAACACTCTTTTTCTCGTTTCAGTCGACATCTTTATATTGGTCAGTGTGTTTTCCATCTTGCAAAAGGCGACTTTCACCACATCGATAATGGGCAGCAAAGGCCCCTTGTGACTTATTAAGCACATGAAAACGTTATATAACAGTAAAAGGGCTTGTTTTCCACTCCTGGAAACTTGCTGGGTTTATGGTGCCAAAACGCATAGTTGTATAGACAAACGACTTTCGAGGGATTCTGTTGGTATTTGATGATAGTGCCATATTTGTATAGATCAATCAGCACTCGGGGTTTGATATTATCAATATCACCCGTCCTCCTCTACTGCCCAAGACATTTCGTGGTTCCCGTATTTGGCTTGGGTAGAGCTGCGAGCCACGGGGAATTTTAAAAATCCTTCTTGATGCGGCTTCCAAAACATGGCATGAAGCTCTTGCAGAAGTTACAGGTGAATCTTTATAAGCTGTCCCGGAAATACAAGTGAATCGTTATAAGCTGTCCAGATGATACAGGTGAATCTTTATAAGCTATCCAGAAGATACATGTGAAAAAACGAACGTACAATCTTTATTTTCAAAGGGTTAAGAATTGGGCATGCAGGCCCGTCTGACATTCTGTCCTTCTTCTCTATTTCCTCTCATACATTCTTTCTTTCAATATCACTGATGAAGCAAATCTTTGACAACAAAACAACAATACGCATTAAAACATATGAAAAATAATCAATAATACATGACTCACTGAGGCAATGTTTAACATGAGCATACCTAAGGAAGGTGTAACGTGCCATACATATGGGAATGTTTTTCTGGCTAGTTGTCGTTTGAGATAATTTACCATTATTACTGTCTTGTTGTTTTTTGTTTGTTTATGGGGGAATGTAGTCTGTACTGAGGCAGTGTTCAAACAGGTTGCGAATGTATGTATAATGATTGGTGGTGTTTTGGATTTTTTGTGGAAGAGTGTTCCACAACTGAGCGGCATTGTATGCTAAGCTTGTGGATAGCTCACTTCAAGCGGCCACTGAACCTGTATATGTCAGAAGTACACTCCCCTCACTTCAAGCGGCCACGGAACCTGTATATGAACGTTCTCAAACGATTTCAGCGGCAGAAGGCTCGACTCCATTGCACCGTGTTTTATCCCACATGGTTCGGTCTTTTTTTTCGCAGGGTGGCCTGTCGAAAATAGGGAACAAAGCGCGAACTCCTTAGCGCCAGCAGCGACCACCTGGAATCTCCGCGAAAATTGTACTCGTGAACCGATTGGTGTAGTCCAAAATGGATCCCACAACCTTCGGAACGCGAGTCATTACAACCTAGCCACAAAAGCCCCCCAGTATAAGAAAGTGTGTACAATTATGCCAGATACATAGCATTATCATAAAGTGCCTCTACGTCATATAGTCACAGAAACAAATAACAACATGACAGTGTCAACGGGATTCATATCTAGACCTTAACTGAGAATTGACATGGGATTATGTATCGTCTTAAGCGATTTCCCGTATCTGCCATGGGCTTATATGTCACCGAAATGTTGTCACTGCGAAATATTCTCTAAATTATTATATCAATACAGCAGTTTTCCATAAACAATTCCTTTTAGTTGTATATATAATACAACATGCCTGCTACGATATGAACATCTTGTATGTCACTATTGTCATGCACCGCTACTTTCCATTTTCCGCCATCCATTTTTCTTTGGCCCAAATTTACATTTTGTTTGACACAAACTGTTTAACTGAGAAGAACATGTGGACTGTGTAAATTATAAGAACATAGAAAACAGGAATCTACAATGGTATAATAAACATTTTAATACTCGACTATTCTTCTTCTGTCCTTTATACCTTCTTGAATCATAAAATACGAGGGGGCTTCAAGTGAAAACCTTAAAAATGTGATATAAATTACAATAACCATGCCATTGTTTTGTAACCTGTCAATATTCTTGTTAAGGATGTCAAAAGTGTTCAGCATATGATATCACGATGCAGACGAACACTGTCACTGTGTGTAAAGATGGCCACCCCACTTTTGAGGTACAGCAAAGAGGAGCAGCATTCTGTTATCCGTTTTTTTTAAAAATCAGTGAAGGGGTGAAACCTTATAAACATCCATAGGCGAATAAAGGTCCAGTATGTGTGTGAGGGGAGTATGAAGTTTCAAAACGGCGTGACTTCTGTAAACAGGTACACAAGGCGTTGCATGAGTGGTTACACACACGACCAAGAGAATATTTTTCTATAGGAATCCAAGCACTTTATCGGCGCGGGAGGATTTGCATTGCACGCAGTGATGACAACATCGAAAAAGGATTCATTTGTTCTTTTTTTCCCAGAAATACTCTCTCTCTCTCTCTCTCTCTCTCTCTCTCTCTCTCTCTCTCTCTCTCTCTCTCTCTCTCTCTCTCTCTCTCTCTCTCTCTCTCTCTCTCTCTCTCACACACACACACACACACACACACACACACACTCGCATTTAAGGTTTTCATTTTAAGCCCCTTCGTAAATCTATAAATGGTCCCGAGGCAGTCTCCTGTGATAGCCGAGAGCAATGAGAATTACGTGGGCATATGATTCAACAAAACCACATCAAACCGCACCATTGGCTATGACTTTAAAGTCACGCCTTCTCAGTACAATATGTATAATATATATCTCTAATTCTCCTCCACATATCGATTAACCCATTAGCCCTACCCCGTTCAAACTCAAAAGAGAAGTTATATTAGGTCCATCCCTCGACTCAGATTAATAATCTTGTGACGGAGTCAGCCATAAATCCCCGTAGGATATTAATATAAATATTGAGCACAACCCACTACTGGCAACGCCGATCGCATTCTGGTATGAACCTAAGGCCTATCCACGTCAATATGGAAGCACTATACTCGAGTTTCGCCTTCATTTGAGCTCGTCAGTAGTACATATCCCTGACCGGATCCGGAAACAGTCCCGGATCACGTGTGTGAAGCGGGTGTGTAACCACGCGGCACACACTGGACACACCAAATTATCACAACAGAATATCACAACGCTACCCATCGTAGGCTATGCTCAATATTAATATGAAATTGATTGTTGTCCAATGATGATAACGGCTGAATTCTAACTTCTTCTCTCTTTTCGCCTTCAGATATTATTTTACCTATATTATCGTCAACTATTGACTCTTTGATAATATAATTACATCAAACAATATTTATGTTTCTTCTTCTTCTTCTTGTTATTCATCTTCTTCTTGTTATTCATCTTCTTCTTCTACATCATCGTCGTCGATATATTTTTTTTATATTATATGTTTTATTTTGCATAATCTCCCTTCGACATTCATTGTATTAATATCAGAGTTATCTGCCTTGGTGTAAATGTCCGAATTTCTCAATCCTTTCCTCCGATGTTCGCGGGGTACTGTGGCCGCTTTCAATGTGTAATCAAGCAATAACAACAACAACAACAACAACAACAACAACAACAACACATGGGGTCTCAGAGATTTGCTCTTACAGAAAATGCTGAAAATTCCTTAGCCTGCTAAAATGAGTAATTCAAAACAATGTATTCCCTTAGTGAATATCGACACAGAAGCGACCAACAATAGATTGCATGATTTATTTCCTGGCACATTTCACTGCATCTCATCAGGTGCATACTGCAGAGTTACACATCATATAAAGTGAAGTGATGAATCACATTTTTGCTGAAATACATCACTCACGAAGTCAATGATACTGTTCCAATGTGGAGCAATCTTATCCCCGAGGCAATCAATGTGAAGAAATCTTTCTGTCCGCACAATGTCGGTTTTAGATGCCTAATCGGTATGGTCTCGATGTGTTTGAGTAACAGTTTATTGTTTGTCGAATACTGGATAGGAAACGCTTTTTTTAATTTTTTTGTTAACTTTATGCCATAAAATGAGTCATCTAAATGTTTACAATGAGGCTCATACACAAAGACAATTAATAACAAACATCAGAAAGAGATGTCGGTTTTTTTTCCCCTCCAAATAATGACAAGCGGAAATAAGAGAATAGGTTATAACAACTGAAAGACTTATGGAAAGAGATATAGAGGACGAAAGCGAGAAAAGAATATTAACAATATTTTGTCGTGGCTCAGAAATGTGTTAGCATAGGCAATAATGCACGTTCCTAGACATCGCAGTACTCAGAGTAGCATGCTCTCCTGGTCAGTCGGCAAGACTCTTGATAGTGGTTCAAGAGATGTTAGCAGGATGTTCAGAATGCTGTTAGAAGACCTGGCAATTACAGAAATATGATACTAAGTTGATGTGGTATCTCAAGAATCATCATTGAACATCAGGTGCGTCTCAGCGTTTTTACTCACACACTTCTTCAGGCTGACCTTGATTGTGGATGAAGACCTTGACCCGGAACGACTACTACTGAAGGTCTCTGGAGGTCGTCTAAGGAATATTTGCGCGAAAATCTGCCGAAACTTTCTGCCTCTGGCACAGTAGATGACAAAATTGGAGGCGGCGTTGAGAATGGAAAGAGTATCTGTTATCGCGGTAAACCTGAAACAACAACATTAACTGGTTCAGTGCCAAACAAAAGTCAGTTTAGACCAAACAGGCACACAGTAACAGAAACAAGAATTATATAATGTAAGTGTACGTTCACTGAGCATTGAAACTGCGGTAGATACCACGACACAAAACAAATAACACAATGACGCTAGTAAGACGATATATCCTCCTTCTGTCCATATAGGAGGTTACATTCCACGATATAGTATCCTTCACACTGAATCAGTTAATAGAGGCGTGGCTACTGTTCTTTCCGATAGTGTTTACTATAAGTAGTTCAGGGTCGCAGATGTGTTTCCAAGGCACCAGGGCCAGGTTTTATACTGGCCGAGACCTACTAACACGCTCTATTCGTGCGTCCTGAGCGAGGTCCCTTCGGGGTCCTGGCTGACGTAGTAGGATCGCTGATTCTTCCGAAGTCGGAGAGTATCTGCCTGCACAGCGAGGTACCACCAGTCTGCACACCAATAAGCCAGACATGGGACAACGGATACTCACGCAAACCCCAGTCCGGTATGACATCATCTGATGTTGGACAACAAGATGTCTTCATCCGACATACAGGACTTCACGCTGGAGTTCACCGCCAGCAAACGCAAGCAAGCAAGCAGTAGTTCATAATAAACACACCATTATTGGCTGGCACTGATAGAAGTTCAAGACAGAAATAGAGGCTTGAGGACAATTCTACATGCATCCCAACTCTCGCTTTGAACGGGTTTTCTCTGTATAGTGAAAATAATTTCATAAATGTGCAAGATATGAAAGGTATCATCATTGAAGGAAGAAAGATCAATAACATTAGATATGCAGATGGTACAGTATTGGTTGCAGACAATGAGCAGGATCTGCAACATTTAGTAGATGCGGTTGTTGCACACAGTGAACAATTAGGGTTAGAACTGAATATTAAGAAGACACAGATTGTGGTCGTCACTGGGAAGAATGAAATACCACAATGTAATATACAAGTAAATGGGAATATTCTTGAACAAGTGAATCGGTACAATTATCTCGGAACAGTCATAACATCTGATGAGAGATGCCTTGAAGAGATTAGAACAAGAATCGCCTAGGCGAAGGTAGCCTTTTGCAAGATGAAAAACATACTGACCAATAAAATTATGTCAATTGCTACGAGAAAAAGAGAGTTGAGGCACTACATAGAGTATGAGTTTTTGTATGGATGTGAAGCGTGGACAATGAGCAGTCAAGCTGAAAAACATCTGATGGCTGTAGAAATTTGGTTTCTGAGGAGAATGTAAAGAATATCGTAGACAGACAGAAAAACCAATGACCAAGTCCTACAAGAAACAAATGCAAATAGTAAATTGATTAGAGAAATTAGACGAAGACAGTCAACATTTTTTGGGCATATTATAAGAAGAAATAAATTGGAGAACTTGGTGGCACGTGACAAGATCGAGGGGTGGGAACAAGGGGAAGACAGAAAAGTAAATACCTGGGTGACTTGGCCTCGTGGCATGGTCGAGACAAGAACACTTAGCTGATCCACGACTATGGTGATCGAGTGAGATGGCGAATCACGGCTGCCCACGCTTATCAGCATGGTTTATGATGAATGAATGGATCTTATTTAATTAGTCACTATCATTGAAAGTGTCACATAATACTGAAGGATTTCGATCCAGATTGATGAAAGGCCTGAAAACCGCCGTTGCTAGGCGCCACAACTATTTGATGTGGGGAAATATGTTCCCCATTTCAAACACCACCGGGATTCCAGGAGAATTCCCGAGATCAAAAGACAATTGGCGGCATGTTGCCCTGCCCGGCATCAAAGGGAAGTCGGCACTCTGTTTGCCCAGATCTCAGGAGAATGGAGAAGGGGGAGGCGGTGCTTTCTTGATTGAAGTCCGGTCACGTGAGTGACGTCACTCGTGCAACATTTGGCTGGGAGAAGTTAACGAAAGTTGCGTTCAGTCTGTCTGTGGATGAACTACAGATAACGGGAGTGTTTTTGTGTTCCTAGTTCTAATGGAGAAGAGATTTACGGGGTCTCCTGTGTTTTGGAAACTGTGATGAATTGTGGATTCCGACTCCGAACGGGAATACTAGCATAAGGTAGTTTATTTATAAATAGAGTTATGACTGGAACGTAGTGATAGTGTGGGGAGAAAATAATCTAGGAGCGTCGGCCGCAGCTGGCTGATGCCTAGCTTAAAAAAACAAAGGTAGAGTTATATATACCATTTCACTCGGCAGGGTAAGACCAGTGTAATGGGATGGCTGGGGGAATAGGGGAAATGTAAATGGTGGGATATTCCGGTAGTGAGGCCCACTGGGGCTCCTGTGTTTTTCCGTTTGGTCTTTCCTTTCCCTTATCACCCAAATGTGACGAACGCCTCTGCCTTGATGCCAGAGGGTAGTTCTGGATTAACTAGGATACATGTCTGAAGTGGCCTTTGGCCTATAATCACATATAGTGGATTGGAATAGGGTTTTTCTCTCACAGAATGTTCTATTCTCTACAGGTTCAACTGTTTAACAGAAAGAAAGTATTACTACGAGGTGTGGACAATGCCAGTCACACTGAGTGATATTTTACTGTACCCGAGAAATTAAGGACAGCTGAGAGAGGAGAAAAATAGCAGTCACACTGAGGGCAGTTATACGAAATGGCCCCGGAAATGGGATAACGTTCCAAAAATTATAAACTCATAGAAATCAGGAGTGTTATCCTGAAAGGTCCAGTGTAGCAGTGATTGAGTGCTCAGGGCAGTTGGTTTTATGAAACGATTAGCACCTCCAAGGATAATGACAATATTAGGTAGAGAGGTGAAATAACAGTGATTTTAAAGTAACTGTGACTATGTCTAGTGACCATCACTATGGGTTGTAGAGAGGTTGCAGAGTAAAGACATTCATTCAGCAACATTTTGCCATAGGACAGAAAGTTTTCTTTAAACTTGGCCGAGATTCCTAGGTTCCAGGATCGTTATAGACACATTAAATACATCGGGGGTTCTGAACTTGTGGACTTTGGTATACCATATTCAGTAGTGGAGAACAGTCACTCAGACTATATATATATATATATATATATATATATATATATATATATATATATATATATATATATATATATATATATATATATATATATATATGATTAACTCCAAGAAGTCAACCATTGTCCGGATTGAGTCGACATTCGGTGAGACTTGTTCTGAACTTACTGTGGTGTGATGTGGCATGGCCTAACATGATGAAGAACGATCCTGAGCTCACTAATCTATTCTCGCATACACCATAGAAAATACTACATATTTCCACACGCAAACAGAGCACACACACACACGTGACACTTTCTGTATTAAATGTTTTATTTTATCATTTGTTAAAATACAGTCTTGTGTGGGTATGTTCTGAAACAATATGAAGGGTATTGTTTAGTGGTAAGAAGAAGAAGAGGAAATAGAGGGATAGGGTACCTAAGATTTACAGGGGGTATGTAGACAAAGGTCTGGCCGAGGCCCACAATAAGGAAAAGGATTTTAAACAGTGTGCCTGTTGACTCCACTTTCCCCCTAGGGATGACTGGCAACATTTATGGGTGCTCGCTCGGGATGGTGATATCACATTAAGGATAGCGACATTTACATGGGCACGTCACACGGGAAGGTGACATTACCTTAATGTTGGTGATATTACATTATTGTGGGTGACATTACCGTGATAGAGGTAGGGCCGGACAGTTAAAGATCAAGTTATAGTGAATGTGGATAGGTGGTAAAGCACATAACTTTCCTGTTCACACTTTACAAGTCTACATAGGTCTTGGTCCTAGTCTACTCTTGTCGTTGAGAGATTGTGTTGTGGTGTACTGTGTGGTGTCTTATATATAGATTAATGTTAGATATTAATTATCTATATTGCTTTGGGGTTTTAGACTCAACCTGCTGAGTTACCTCTTTGAAATATGGCCACCCCTAAATTAACCACTGTAGAACTAAGGGAAAAGGGGGAAGGAATGGGTTTGTCTGGTTTAGCTTTAACGGATTACATACAGGAAGTGGAGAGTGAGTATCGTCAAGCAGAAAGGGAAGATCGAAAGGTGGAGATGGAATTGAGAAGAATGGAGTTAGACCAAGCAGCTAAGAAATTGGAAGCAGAACAAGCTGCTAGGCAACTTGAGGCTGAGCAAGCCATGAGAAGGCTGGAAATAGAAGCTAAAAAATTGGAAGCAGAGCAGGAGGCTCAGAAAAGGGAGCACGAGTACAGGATGAGGGAACTTGAGTTGAAGAGACAATCTAATGGGGAAACTGAGGGTGCAGTTGGAGCTTCCTCAGTCCCAGGCTCAACTTCAGCAGGTGGACATGGTTACCATGCTATGAAGTTTCCTCTGGCGGTCTATGATCAGGGCAAAGAGAAGATTGACCAGTACCTTCAACGCTTCGAGGCCATGTCCGTTGCTATGGGTCTGGACCGAGAAAAATGGACTCTTAAGCTATCCCAGGGATTGCTTGGAACCGGTTACGAGGTCTATTCTCGCCTGCCGCCAGGACACGAGAACAATTACGACGAATTGAAAGCCGCTTCGCTGAAACATTACGAGATCACATCAAGTACATATAGGAAGAAGTTTCGAGCAGCGAAACGAGAGCCAGGAGAGCTAGTCACCGCCTACAGTTTGCGCCTGAAATCCTACCTCCAAAAATGGATGGATTTGGCAGGGTTCAAGCATGACTATGAGAGCCTGGAAGAGCTCATGATTGTCGACCAGATGCGACAGCAAATGTCAGAACCTCTGAAGACATTCTTGGGAGAACAAGGGGCGGAACGGCTTGATGTGGTGAATAAGCTGGCGGAAAGATTCGTTGAAGTCCATGGGGAGACGGAAGAAACCTGTACACCAACCACCAAAGGTCAGGAGAAACATGACCGAAAGAAATTCAAGGGCTCAGAAACAAAGAAAGTTGAACCTTATGCAGAACACTCAGAGAAGAGTCCAGAGAAGACAAAGGATGGGAGACAGAGCCCACCCAACTCACCGAAACGACAGTGGTCTGAGAAGTGGTGTTCGATCTGCAAGTCACCCTCTCACAACACAAAAGACTGCAAATCGAAATCGAAAAGCTCTCACTTCGCAGCCTGCCGCGTGGCTCCAAAGGTGGGTGTCACTGAAAAGGTCGAGGTTGTTGAAGGAACTCTGGACCAAGAGAGGCCACCTGTGGTCGAACGGATTGAAGTCAACGGCCAGCAGGTTACCTGTCTCTATGATTCTGGTTTGGACGGGGAAGCTGTGATTGATGCCAGCTTGGTACGCCCAGACCAACTCACAGGGGAGACTATTGAGATACAGCCTGCAATGAGGAGTGCTGTTGCCATGACGCTGCCAATCGCATAGGTGGAGATTAAATCCAGGTACGTTACAGGCATCATTCCAGCGGCTGTGTTATCGGATTCCCTATTTCCCGTGATCCTTGGTACGAAATACGTGTTCTTGGGGATGCCCAAACAACCCGCCCACCGTGTAACATCAGCCACTGGATCTCAAGGGAAGGAAAAGAGGGCAGACACGATATGCCACAACCCAGTGCTTGGGGAATTGCATACTGCCCAGAGGAAGGACACAACGTTGCGTCCTTGTTACAAGAAGCTGCAAAGAAGTGCTGAGCCATCAGAACGGGGGCAGTACTTTCTGACGAATCGACTACTCTATCGGAGAGCTGGAAGGGGAGACAAACTGCATGAGCAGTTGGTGGTCCCAGAAGTCCACCGTCCTCACATTCTTCAGAGCGGGCATACCATATCCGGTAGTCAGATATCCGGAACTCGACATATGGGTGTCAGAGAGACGTTGCAGCAGATTTCCGGCCATTATTGCTGGCCAGGAATGACTGGTGATGTACGCCGGTTGGTTAAGTCTTGTCCAGAGTGCCAGAAGGCACCACCCAAAAATCGGACGAAGAGTAAAGGAGCTCTTAAGATGGGAGAGAAAGTAGTAGTGTGGGGACCAGCAGAGACCAACATGATGCAAGCAGGATGGCATGGACCTTATCCTGTGGTAAAGGTTGTGTCCCGGAACACCTACGAAATTCGGATCGGGGGAGAACTGAACAGTCTTCCTAGGCATCTCCTGCAGAAGTATGAGGAGAGATCCGATATCAAATCCCCTCACCTTATGGTAATGGCAGCCATTGGGAAAAAGGTTACAGGTCCAGACGGAGACCAGAGATCCCAAGCACTACATAGGAAGGCCTATGGGAGCGTACGAGGTGGGTCAGATTTTCCAGCCGAAGAGAGGAGGGAAATCACACGTCAGGAAGAGGCCAATAGTGAACCATTCGCTAGTAACCCAGTTCAGAAGGGGTGGGTAACGTCGGGAACGGCGCGAAATACCCGAGACTCCAACCAAGGATTGGCTGACCGGATCCAACATCGACCGAGATGGTCTTGGAAGCAAAAATCCAGGAGCTTTGGGGAAGACGATTCTGTCCAACGAGGACGATACCGCAAATCAGAGGATACATAACTTGAGGAAACCAGGCGGATATGGAGACAATGCCACAGTCAGGATGGAACGATCCGTCTGTATTGTGAGCCATCGCTTACGCAAGTCGGAAGTTGGCCGACTAAACGTACAGGAGCGATACGCCAACACTAGTGTATAGCATTGTGAAGATATAGGCTATCAGTGAGATCGCCTAATTGCAGGAGAGGCAATACCTTTGAGGATACAGGCAGACTATCAACAATTGATGTGCTTGGCCATCTCCCAGAAACTGAACATGCGTTTGATGAGTGGATTGTTGTGGATCATCTGGATCGAACCTCCAGTGAGTAAGAGTTGATGCGGTCAACTCTCTTAAGAGGGGGCCTATGTCACATAATACTGAAGGATTTCGATCCAGATTGATGAAAGGCCTGAAAACCGCCGTTGCTAGGCGCCACAACTATTTGATGTGGGGAAATATGTTCCCCATTTCAAACACCACCGGGATTCCAGGAGAATTCCCGAGATCAAAAGACAATTGGCGGCATGTTGCCCTGCCCGGCATCAAAGGGAAGTCGGCACTCTGTTTGCCCAGATCTCAGGAGAATGGAGAAGGGGGAGGCGGTGCTTTCTTGATTGAAGTCCGGTCACGTGAGTGACGTCACTCGTGCAACATTTGGCTGGGAGAAGTTAACGAAAGTTGCGTTCAGTCTGTCTGTGGATGAACTACAGATAACGGGAGTGTTTTTGTGTTCCTAGTTCTAATGGAGAAGAGATTTACGGGGTCTCCTGTGTTTTGGAAACTGTGATGAATTGTGGATTCCGACTCCGAACGGGAACACTAGCATAAGGTAGTTTATTTATAAATAGAGTTATGACTGGAACGGAGTGATAGTGTGGGGAGAAAATAATCTAGGAGCGTCGGCCGCAGCTGGCTGATGCCTAGCTTTAAAAAAAAAGTAGAGTTATATATACCATTTCACTCGGCAGGGTAAGACCAGTGTAATGGGATGGCTGGGGGAATAGGGGAAATGTAAATGGTGGGATATTCCGGTAGTGAGGCCCACTGGGGCTCCTGTGTTTTTCCGTTTGGTCTTTCCTTTCCCTTATCACCCAAATGTGACGAACGCCTCTGCCTTGATGCCAGAGGGTAGTTCTGGATTAACTAGGATACATGTCTGAAGTGGCCTTTGGCCTATAATCACATATAGTGGATTGGAATAGGGTATTTCTCTCACAGAATGTTCTATTCTCTACAGGTTCAACTGTTTAACAGAAAGAAAGTATTACTACGAGGTGTGGACAATGCCAGTCACACTGAGTGATATTTTACTGTACCCGAGAAATTAAGGACAGCTGAGAGAGGAGAAAAATAGCAGTCACACTGAGGGCAGTTATACGAAATGGCCCCGGAAATGGGATAACGTTCCAAAAATTATAAACTCATAGAAATCAGGAGTGTTATCCTGAAAGGTCCAGTGTAGCAGTGATTGAGTGCTCAGGGCAGTTGGTTTTATGAAACGATTAGCACCTCCAAGGATAATGACAATATTAGGTAGAGAGGTGAAATAACAGTGATTTTAAAGTAACTGTGACTATGTCTAGTGACCATCACTATGGGTTGTAGAGAGGTTGCAGAGTAAAGACATTCATTCAGCAACATTTTGCCATAGGACAGAAAGTTTTCTTTAAACTTGGCCGAGATTCCTAGGTTCCAGGATCGTTATAGACACATTAAATACATCGGGGGTTCTGAACTTGTGGACTTTGGTATACCATATTCAGTAGTGGAGAACAGTCACTCAGACTATATATATATATTATATATATATATATATATATATATATATATATATATATATATATATATATATATATATATATATATATATATATATATATATATATATATATATGATTAACTCCAAGAAGTCAACCATTGTCCGGATTGAGTCGACATTCGGTGAGACCTGTTCTGAACTTACTGTGGTGTGATGTGGCATGGCCTAACATGATGAAGAACGATCCTGAGCTCACTAATCTATTCTCGCATACACCATAGAAAATACTACATATTTCCACACGCAAACAGAGCACACACACACACGTGACACTTTCTGTATTAAATGTTTTATTTTATCATTTGTTAAAATACAGTCTTGTGTGGGTATGTTCTGAAACAATATGAAGGGTATTGTTTAGTGGTAAGAAGAAGAAGAGGAAATAGAGGGATAGGGTACCTAAGATTTACAGGGGGTATGTAGACAAAGGTCTGGCCGAGGCCCACAATAAGGAAAAGGATTTTAAACAGTGTGCCTGTTGACTCCACTTTCCCCCTAGGGACGACTGGCTACAGAAAGTATGAAAAAGAGTACCAAAATTTTATATAGAACCTGTTTTGCTTTATGGCAGAGAATCATGAAACGCGAATGAATAAATTAGAAAAAGCTTGGAAGCAACGTAGTTGTGGTTCCTGAGGCGAATGTTGCGAATTCCTTGCACTGCCAGTGTAACTAACAACCATTGCCTGGAAGGTGTTACTGAAAGTTGAACATTATTAACAACTATAAGAGAGAGACAGAAGTGATTCTTTTGGGCATATAATGAGAAGAGAGGAAATGGAAATCATCGTGACGGCTGGGGAGATCAGAGGAAGAAGAGGAAGAAGCACAGCTAGAGAAATGATGTTGGATGGATTTTGACAGTGACATGGGGGAATATCATCAGCAGGTTTGATGAAGAACATCAACTGCTGAGATCTGTGGGAGGACAAGAACGCTTACGCCGTTAACATGACGCATGATGATGATGATGATGATGATGATGATGATGATGATGATGATGATGATGATGATGATGATGATGATGATGATGATGATGATGATGATCCTTAAAGATGGCTTATCATTCGTGTTGTTCTATTATTTACATGTCAACAGCTTTACGACAGTTTTAACTCATTTCATTCATCGTGTAAATGAACATTTACAACAAAGATACTTAAAAACAGCTTTATAGCATTTTTGCATTTTGCGATCGCTAGCTATTAACCCAAGCGTAGTCCATACACACTACTGCCAGTAGCAGTGGAGCAGTGGAGCAGTGGAGCAGTGGACTGAATTTTGCATTTGAATTAGCTTTCCCTATTACCAGCGTCCCTCGCCATCAGGCGAATCCATTTAATACATTTTGTAAATACACCTTTATTCTTCTTTTTCAGCGTTCCGAGCCATTGAGGTTCTTTGCTGCAGATACAATCCGTCTCCATTCGTCTCTCTGGTTGACCTTCTCTTGCCAGTTGCTGATTCCAAGTGCTTGTAGGTCTGTATGTATATTATCTCTCCACCGTCTTCTTGGTCTACCTCGGGGTCTACGATCATTTATTTCCTGAGTGTAAGCGAGTTTTGTTTCCCTATTATCTTCCATTCTTTCTATATGCCCCAGCCATTGTAGTCTATTAGCCTTCATGATACCAGTGATTAGCGGGGACTTAAACAGATCATAAATGTCTTTGTTACTTCTTCTTTTCCACTCTCCACTTTGTGTATCCCTAATGGGTCCAAAGATGCGTCTTAAAATTTTGTTCTCAAAGGTTTGTAACAAGACTTCGTCTCCTTTCGTTGTACTCCAGGTTTCAGAGCCATACAGCACAACTGGTCTGATCAGTATTTTGTATATTGTGATTTTGGTGTAAATACACATTTACAACAACGAAAATTAAAGACAGTTTTACCTGACGCAATGGAGCGAACACTCCTTGAAGCTGTTCAACCCCGATACCAGGATAAAACTAACAGCTGACAGCAGCTCGCACAAGAAGAAGATGGCTGTCATTGACAGCACCATTGCTGTTAGTTTCTTCTCGTGGCGGGCGCGTCCCTGGGGAAATTAGGTCAACGATTTCACAATGTAGGTCAAATATGGCATCGATGGGAAACGGCGTGCGTGACATTTGTTCTGGGAGATAAGTTCATCTTCCGTTGTGGCGCAGTTCGTGAGTTGTTTGCTTTTGTATAACATATGACTTCTTCTTCTTCTTCTTCTTCTTCTTCTTCTTCTTTCTTTCTTTCTTTCTTTCTTTCTTTCTTTCTTTCTTTCTTCTTCTTCTTCTTCTTCTTCTTCTTCTTCTTCTTCTTCTTCTTCTTCTTCTTTCTTTCTTTCTTTCTTTCTTTCTTTCTTTCTTCTTCTTCCTCTTCTTCTTCTTCTTCTTCTTCTTCTTCTTCTTATTATTATTATTATTATTATTATTATTATTATTATTATTATTATCTTCTTCTGCTGCTTCTTTAGATGCTTCTTCTGCTGTTCCTCTTTTCACTATTATTATTATCTTTCTTTCTTTCTTTCTTTCTTTCTTTCTTTCTTTCTCTCTTCTTCTTTTCCTTCTTCTTCTTCTTCTTCTTCTTCTTCTTCTTCTTCTTCTTCTTCTTCTTCTTCTTCTTCTTCTTCTTCTTCTTCTTCTTGTATGTACTATGCTTGAATTGAAAGTGAGCGAGAGCCCCCCCCCCCCCCCCCAAAAAAAAAACACAAAAACATAGTCACTGATATTGTTCAAATGTAGAGCATTTATTTTTCTCACGGTAATCGCAAATTTAAAACGAAGCACAACATTAGTCGGAACCGCCTAACACTGAAACAGGCCAACATTTAGACCAAGTGTTTATTTATAGACAAGCAAGAAGAAAAACGAAAAAAATAAAAATAAAAATACACACACCCCCCGCGCGCGCGCACACACACACACACACACACACACACACACACACACACACACACACTAAGAAACAGGCAAAACAAACAGAAGAAAACTTAACTTGAAATCTGAACAATGTAATTCGATCTGCACAAGAACAAGAAACGAGACCCGTCGTTCGTTCCTAGTGTAGCGTCATTGAGGGGTGGAGTGATGCACGATACGGCAGATGTAGTGAAGGTAGAAGAACAGGTAGACTATCATGGTCTGGAAAGAAAACAACAGCAAGGGATGGTCACAGGATCTGATCGAGAGTCGTCACTCAGAGGTAAAGCAAGACGGACATATAATCAGATTGCAACGGGCACCATTAGTATTTGATCTCTTCGCTGGCTGTTGAAGATGAGGACTAAGCGCGTGTAAGAAAGCCCCGAGTACAATTATGTCGGTTCTTAGCTCAACTCAAGTCAACTCAAGTCAACTCAAATCAACTCAACTGGTTTATGTGTTGTTGGATTACCTTGCCTTTCGCTTATCTTTTAATAGTCGTGTTTTGTTTTTCTTATTCATGGATACAGACTTCTGTCGCAACGTTCACCTATCTCTCTCTGTGTTTTTTTTATTCATGGATAAAGACTTCTGTCGCAACGTTCAACTATCTCTTTCTGTGTTTTTCTTATTCATGGATAAAGACTTCTGTCGCATCGTTCACCTATCTGTGTGTGTTTTTCTTATTCATGGATAAAGACTTATGTCACAACGTTCACCTATCGCTTTGTGTTTTTCTTATTCGTGGATATAGACTTCTGTCGCAACTTTCACCTGTAACTGTATGTGTTTTTCTTATTCATGTGTAGTCGATGGTAAAAGAGAAAGGGAGACAATCATAAAGACTGATGCTTCCTTCACTATGGTGCTAAGAGGTAAAGAGTAGTTCTGACTTCGTTACGGCCAAAGAAGAAAAATAGTGAAAAGAGAGAGAACCTCACACCGCCTCAACCAACAAAAAAAGATGATAGTGATTAGATAAGAAGATATACGAGATCTCAGGCAGGGGCCTCAACTCTGGACTGACTGTCATATTTGAGACCCAGACATTGGATTAAGGTGTTAGATTGTGGTAGAAATAGTGACTGTAAAAAGTAAAAACTAAAAGATACTAACCAAACAAATCAAGGACAAATAAACAAGCTCTTTATTTATTTCTTGTAACAGCACATTGCGTGTCAATAACAGATACAATAGACAACTGTATATATCAAATCACCACAGTGGGTAACCCCTAACCAATCAACAGCACTTAAGACAACAGGGTACACCAAGTACCACAACACAGGTGTTCCAAACAATGGCTGGTTAGACTTAGTTAGTTAGTCTTTCCTCTTGAGCCTAAGGCGGCGCATAGGGCAGAAGTCCTGTCTCTCCATGCCTGGCGGTTCGCTGCTATCTGTTGTAGATCTTGGATATTTACTTGGCCATTGAATGAGCCTTCTCTAATGATGGTTCTACGCAGGGTCTCTCTTGGTCTTCCCCGTTTTCTTTTCCCTACCGGTGACCATATGAGGGCTTGGTAGGGGAGTCTTGTCTTGTCCATTCTGAGTACATGGCCGATGTAGTTCCAACGGCGTCTTCTTATGAAATTGGATACTGTATCTTGCTTAGTCTCTTGTCTTATTTGCGAATTGGTTCTGAAGTCTGTCCAGTGGATGTTTAGAAGTCTTCTAAGACATTTGTTCTCAAAATTGTCTAATTTTTTATCTAAAGCTACCGTTGATTTCCAACTTTCACATCCATACGTTGACACTGGAATCACACAAGAGTTGAAGATTTTAAGTTTTGTGTGTTTGCTGAGTGTCTTTGACTTCCAGATGTTTGACAGTTTGTTGAAGGCACTAGATGCCAGTGCGATTCTAGTTGATATTTCTGGTGTTGAGTCCCCTGTGGATGTCATTTTGCTTCCTAGGTATGTGAAGCTGTTGACTTTTTCAAGAACGTAGCTGTTCAATTTGGTTAGACTGACACTATAAAAAAAGAACTTTGACACAAGCAACACTGCACAGACAATAAGGCACTACAAAAACATAGGTTACACAACATAAACCCCAAGACGCGACATAAACAAGAGTTGTGACACAATTTACTATCCCACCAAGAACCCAGGCTTGCTGACACTAACTAGTCAGCTGCTCCTGTAACAATGGAAAACACAATCTATGATTATCATTATAAAGAAGACATATTAAACACATGAAGCAATGAGCACATACAATATAACACATGAATTAACCCATAGGTCATAAATGTCTTCCATCAAATTATCCACCTTGCCCCTCTAGTTGTACTACTGCTATTCTGAGGTAACCCTTGGTGACTGGCATGATCATTCTTGTGTTGCCTCATTATTCTTAAAGGTGACTACATATCTAATTGTTAAATACAACAATCAATGTTGCATCATCAGATCACCCACTTTATTATCTTCTCCAGTTGTGCCACTGCTATCATGAGATCACACTTGATATTGCTAGAATGGACCACCTAATGCAACAATGTCAATCTGCTCCACCTTCTCAAGTTCAATGTAACTACACCACACAGCTCCTACACACACAAGCAGTGGAAGATTGATCTCATTTGTCCAGCTGTAAACACATAGCTACAAACAACAGAGTACATACATCAGCCGTTGCAAACAGCCACAACATCTCAACACATTTGGTTAACATATAACAGACATTGCACACAAACAATATCAGCATTGATTCAGTTAACAGGCATAAGAATGACATCTTTGTTCTGGTAAATTAGGCTGTCATTCCTACCTACCAAAGTGGCTACATTTGCCAAGGAACCCATAATCAGTTCCCTGTCTACACCTTCCAGAATATTTTATACATTAATTTGTACCAAGTCACCGGTAACACCAGACAACACAATATTCCCTATAAACCACAAGTTCATGGAACACTATCAATGTTCAACCCAAGATATTGTCACAACTAAACACTACCTACTATATTCTCAGTCTAATGCTCTACAATTCTCTCTCTATTGTTACGCACACCGGCAACTGTTTTGCTAACACACCGTACTCTTTTCCCTAATATAAAACATATATTGACAGGTTGAACTCCTGTGCTCCACATCTGATAGTACACTTTACTCCTATGCAACAATACACAACATTATGAACTCTGCCACCATCAGACACTAAGTTACCTTAACATAGGGACTTCACTGGACAACTACCCCAACAATGTCCCAGTTTGCATGGAGTACCAGCACTAATATGATACTGTGCAAGTTACAGCATCTGATTAGCATTACAAACTAACAACCAGCAAGCAAAACATGTCTAACTATGAAAAGCAACAGACATACATACAATGTGGAATCACCTTATTTGTATAATGTGACAATGTAACCTTACACATAGAAGAGTCACAACATTCACAGAAAGTTAAAGATAAAGATAAACATTTATTACACAGGAACTCAATTAGGGACTCTCTGATGCCCTTAAGACAGTTCATAAAATAAATACACCATAGTATCAAGTAAGAGTGCATCATCCATATGAGACAGGATCAAAGCATAACCATGTTCATGGGCAGAAACAGAATATCAGCACTAATATAACAACCAGTGTACTATATATATTATGTCATTATTATTACACACTAATGCCAACTACACCAGTGTACTTTTATCTTGAGTGGACAGCAAATGTGCAGTTATGCCCTCTATTTCCCACCATTCTTCCTACGATACACCGGTTATAAATTTTCTTCTCTTACGCTTCGTGTCGCATAGCAAGTGCATATATCTTTGCGAAAGGTGGTACGTAGCAATAAATCACACCCTTCCCCTGGTACAACAAACACCCTGTTTTACTACACATAAAACTCCCAGTTTGATACACTAGCACAAACACTACTGCATTCTGGTAGCAGATGTGACACCAGACTTCACTGCTAAATGAGAAACCCCTTTACCAATATCAGTTCCAGATGCACCTGCCTGTTCTCCCTCAGTAAAGCCACACTTCATTCGCAGTTACGATTACACAATGATTGCTGATACGCACCCCGCGTATTAAGATGTATTATTTCCTACGCCTAGTGGCTATCAATCTGCATGGCGTCCCTACAATTCAACACATTATTTCCTATACTTCTATTTATTACCTACATGTTCTAACTGCTTAGCTTAACCATTAACCCATCATTGCCACATATAACATGTAAGTACTCTCCTCTGCTTTACACATGTCATAAATATTACACATATATTATGGTTATTTTCCCCTACTCATTGTTGCTTTGGAGTGTTCATACCCAACACTTGACCAAACATTCAATGTGATGCCCACCATTGTCACAGAATAATCCTGTAAACATATCTTGCTGCTGTATACACATACACATATGATTCTCACCACTCTGTTATTAAGTAGCCTTCATTTCTAGCAACCTCACAAGCACTTACTCCCTTCCATGCCAACATGGCCTGCATGGCACCATGTGGCATTATTTCAGTCTTTACTATAAACTAATTTATGACCCCACACATTGTATATTTTGGTGAATCTCCCACATATCTATTTAGCCAGTAACACATTAATGCCATAGGATAACCATGTAAAATAATTCCCAACAAAATAATCTTGTGCCAGCATGGCTGGCATGACATGACATCAGTCTCTATGATACTTAACCACCATCAATGACCTATTCTACATATTTCACATCACCATTGTCTGATTGCTGACATCTCTATGAATTAAATGTTATATTCCTAAAACCTCAGGGACGTTACATTGATCTGTAGAACTCACTTTAGTAATATTCATCTACATTATCTATTTATATTTCTTTGTTCCTACAAGCTCACCTAACTAGCATTTATTTTCACCCACGCGTTCCACCATGTAAACACTTTCAAGTTGGTAAACTGGCGTGCGCTGCGATTATACAAATATTTATTAAATTAAACATTTTAAACTTAATCATTTAAAACTTACAGTTTTGTCACAACATTAGTTGACACAGATCAACTCAGGGAATTGTTCCCACACCTGACAACAACAGAACAGCACTGAACTGAAGGCCATGCTGCCCGCATCTCTCATCAGCACAAAGGACTGCTAAAACAAAACTGGCTTCCGATTCCTTTGTTAAGCCGAGTTCCGGTGGTGGCCAGGACAAAAACGGCTTTGATAGACCAAACTAAGGTGCATCGGAATGTTGTAGACACCAAGGTGCATCGGTTTGGCGCTATCACATTATCCAACCCCCTACTTTTTTGACGTCCCGTCAAAAGGAATGGACTATCGTATCCCCTTACCCCAACTATCTCTTTACAAGTTAACATCTACACATAAACCATCATCAAAATTACCAACGCCCAAAAAAAAAATAAAGCCACCTGTGACCTCATCCAAAAATAATCATCAATGAAACAAGGATTCATTTAAATTTACACACAAACCGCCATCAAAATGACAAAGGCATAACAAATCTATGTCACATGTTACCACATCCAAAAACATAATCATCAATCAGTCAAGACACCAATGACAGTTATACGTAACCAGCCATCAAAATGACATCAGACTTCTATGCCCTAACAATTCCCTGGTCATAGAGCACAACCATCAACAAAAAAAAAAAACTTTTGTCACCTTTGGAGACCTTGCCCCCAAAACCTAAACTGCTGGTTATATCCCTGAAGAGTACCACTTAACAAAATAGTCTTTTTCTATTCAATCATCACTTACAATGTGAACCAGTGTAGATTACATCACCAAGCATCAGTCTTTTCCAAATACCAATAATCTCAACACAAAAGTATAAACCATACTAGCTCAGTTGTTGGTACTAATGACTAAAATAACATCAGTGAGGAAATATAGCTCTTCTGCTATAAGAGCAACAATTGTAACAAAATGAATACAACCCTCACTTCTTACATAAAAATAATTAAACAAACATAAACATTAAACCAGTAACCTTTATATTGGTTACTACTTCCCTTAACTCTGGAAATTCAACACAAATTGTATTTAAAAATAATACCTTTTGTCTCTTCAAATATAAGCTTCCTGCAGCTACTGTGGTACCTAAATGACTTGTTTTTCTATCAACCTGTATCTCTACACTAAAAAGAACATTTCATCATGTGTCACCTGTAACCTGAATATAAACATAAAGGAAAATATACCGGGCCAACAAAACATTGTTATTTCAATAATATCCCACCTCATGAATTCACTCTGGAAGTTACTCTCTTACTGGACATGATGGTAATGACAACACCACATGAACAACAGAACCACCCCTTTCACCTGGTCTGCCTGGCGTTCTTGCACTCTAAAAGAAAGACATGTCATCACATGACACCATCTACCTGCAATCATAATATATAACAACAGCAAAACATAACTGCTAATTAACTAACTACACTAAGGCTGTCAATCCAAAAGACTGGAATTTCTAAACGGATGAAAACAGTCTCTATCTTTCACAACCATGTCTAACGGGCAAAAGTTCTTGCTGGTGGTCTTTCACAATCCCCTTTTGCACAAAGTCACGAGATGACATATCGGTATGCAGAAAATTTTGGCCCACACCCGTCACAAAACACTGACCATCTGTCACATCACTTTGACCATCTATCACAATTCTAACCCTCAAGTCACCCTCTAACTGTTCGGCCACACTGACACAAGGAGACTTCCATCGTCCCCTCCTCCTCCGCCTCTTCCTGCAAAAGAAATTTCTCTGGTTGCCACACATAACCATCCGGCTACCAGAAGTTGACACTGCACCCACCTGAACTGCTGGGGCTGATCCTTTAGAAGGATCAACCTGGGGCGGACTCTATTGTCGCTTAAGGCCCTGCTGGTCTCGGTGGCTTACGTTGGCAAATGCTTTGCTACAATTGACTCCAGAGGGGTTCTGAATAACACCAACCCCTCTCTTCGGACACCTGTTTTGGAGGTGTGTGCGGCTTCGACAAACATTGCACCTCTTGCGTTGTACCTTGGGCTGCAGCAACGAATCAGCTAAGGCTCTCATCCGACCTAGCTTAGCTCGAAGTTCCTCCACCACCACATCATCATGCTGGACCCCTTGACACTGACCACTGGCATTAGGCCACCTCTCTGAACTGTAATCTTGACGTTCTACATATTGGTATGTACAGACTTCTGGAGCTAACGACACACCAGCCCATTGCATGGCCAAGTCTCTAACACAAAGGAAAGTCACTGACGGGTCATGCAATATCCTCTCCTCTGCCATTCTCCTGCTGAGAACATTATGTAGTTTTGCAACAAACCAGTCTCTTAGGATCACTGGATCCCAAGCAACCATGCCCCTCTTTCTCTGAGCTTCCAGCACCAAACGAAAGGCTTTGTGGACCCGGTGAGAGAAATCCATGATGGATTCCTCTGCATCTTGTGTTACTTGAAAGAAAGCCGCAGCCAGTTCCACCATGCTGCGCTGCTCTCCATATACCTGCTGAATGGTCTGCAGCATCTCCTCAGGGTCATTACAAGCTGACCTAAGTTCAAGTTCCGCCCACACACTGGGAGCAACACTTTCACAAATAATGTCCACTTTATCTTCATCGCACACCGCACCAGCCCTCCAGGCAGATCTCACCTTCCTCACATACTTCTCAACAGCTGGCCCACCTTGCCGGCCAAAACAAGGTACTTCTATCTTCACAGGTGCCACTATGTACCTGACTTCACCAGTGGGCCCTGTGATGTCAGGGGCACCAACTGGGAGGGGAACTACGGTCCCTAACGTTGAAGACAGAGCCATCTTTGCTCTGGATAGGATACAGTGAAAGTGTACTAGGAGGCAATTTATCTGAGCCCACTCACCATACAGGGGACTCCTCTCTTGTGCAGCAATGCCCGGGGGATCTCAGCAGCAAACCTGGGTTCTAATGTCACAACTCAAAGACAATGGACACCACAAACATAAACACTGACCTATCACACAAAACAATCACTAGATACTAAAACAATTCTAACAGAACAATTCAAAGGCTGCCACAATATCTCGTCGGGGTCGCCATTTTGTAGTCGATGGTAAAAGAGAAAGGGAGACAATCATAAAGACTGATGCTTCCTTCACTACGGTGCTAAGAGGTAAAGAGTAGTTCTGACTTCGTTACGGCCAAAGAAGAAAAATAGTGAAAAGAGAGAGAACCTCACACCGCCTCAACCAACAAAAAAAAAGATGATAGTGATTAGATAAGGTCAGCTGCTCAGTTTTGTCACAACATTAGTTGACACAGATCAACTCAGGGAATTGTTCCCACACCTGACAACAACAGAACAGCACTGAACTGAAGGCCATGCTGCCCGCATCTCTCATCAGCACAAAGGACTGCTAAAACAAAACTGGCTTCCGATTCCTTTGTTAAGCCGAGTTTGAAGACTTCTGTCGTAACCTTCGCCTATCTCTATATGTTTTTCCTTTTGTCGAGCTTCCTAGTCGCATTGTAACACTATAGGCAGTCTCCGGGGCGAAGTGGTTACGTCACCTCCCTCGTGCTTTGGAGGTTGTAGATTCGACTCCGGGTTACGTCATTTAAGTAGAGTTCAATTTTTTCGGAGGCTCCTGGAGGTTGTCGCAGACCATCCTGCGGAAAGACACAGAGCTATATGGGATAAAACCCGGTGCAATGGAGTCGATCCTTTTTAACCCCTATTAAACCTTCTTTTTCCATTTTAAATCTATATAGATGTTGATCATTACAATGAAAAGAGGTGTAATCATTACCTGTATCTTACCTGGTTTATGCCCACAACTGTTGAATTACCACTCCAAAGGACTCTCAGAAGCATAGTGTTGAAAATGAGCAGGAGGAGGAAGGGAATGAGGAAACTCACACAAAGTTTCAGCCAGGTCATGTGGACATTGATAAAATAGTAACTTAATCCAAATTCAGTTCTGTTGAATGAGAAAAGATAACAGATGAGGATGTTTTACTGTCAAAATAGTACATTACGGTGTAAAACAAGGGGGTCTTGAACCTGAAGAAATACAACCGCCTGGCTAGTACAGACGCGACGAACTGCAGGTTGGGGTTTTCTTGTTTCTTCGACAGAAAACAATCCACACCTTACCGAGGATTCGAATCCGGATTTTACTAACGTTGATTAATTGACTGGTTGATTGATTGATCGAATTTTGACGAGATGGTTGATTTATTTGTTAATGGTTGAATGGATTATTAAATAAATGATTGGTTGAGTGAATGGTTGATTATGGATATAATTATTCATTGATTGTTTGGTTGCTTGGTTTATAGACTGGATGGTTGATTATATTTCTGGTTGATTGATTTGTTGATTAACTGATTGATTGATTTATCAGCACATCATTTATGTTAAACCACACATGACATCTGTTAAACCACACATAAAATAGGTTAAACCACACATCAGATCTGTTAAACCACAAATAAAATATATGAAACCATACATCAAATCTGTTAAACCACACATAACATATGTTAAACACTACATCAGATCTGTTAAACCAAACATAAAATCTGTTCAACCATACATTAGACTTTTTAAACCACACATCAAATATGTTAAACCATACATCAGATCTGTTAAACCACACATAAAATATGTTAAACCATACATCATGTTTTTTAAACCACACATTAAACCTGTTAAACCATACATCAGACATTGGAAGGGGGATCCAGGCGATCTAGCGACCTAGAAGTACGTGCTATCTCAATTTTTACATACAAATTCTGCCCATATTCCATAGTTGTGGGTTCATGTGTATGAAAGACCTGGATAATGAAGACACCTTTTTAGGAGTGTCTAGTCAAGGCTGTGGCGACGGGGTGGCGGACGCAATTCGCAATCCCGTATACCCCTTTCCAAACACAGCTGCCGGCGATTTGGAAGGCGCACGCTTTGCGCTGGTTTTAATACAATGGTATAAGTGACAGCCGTACAAAAAAGCAATGGCAAGTTACTGAACGTAAACATGTCAAGAAATCACAGTCTAAACATGTTGGGGCTGACTGCAACGTCCTGTAAAGGATATGCAACTAACTTAACTAACTAGTTGGTTATGCGTCCAAGTACATTTGTCCTCGCATCGAGGCGCTGTCGTCATATGAAAGTGGCAGGTTCGTATCCCGGTGGAGATCTGTTCTGTTCTTTGTATTCTCGATACGAATGGTCCCGTTTAACTGTTTTGAAAACTTGTTGTAATTGGGCCCTTTATTGCGTAGCTTGTTTTGGTTCTTTCGTACATCAGGTTGCTTGTTGTCGGCTTCCTGGCTTGTGATTGGATAATTGTGTTCATTCCTGTCTTGATAGAGCATTACATGTCTGGACAGAGTCGCGCACTTGCTGAGGCCTGGAGTCATTGTGTACCCACCCCGTCATATGGTGCTTTCGTCTTCAGGGAGCTTCATCATTCGTCGTTCCATCTGTTGTTTCTCTTCCTTCCACTTCTTGTACCTTCGGCGACTCTTCTTGTTCGTGTTTGGTTTGTAGTGTCTATGGGGCGACTTGCCATCGCCGGACTGATTTGTTCTTGGTCTGAGTTGCAGCCCTCACCCAGTTCACTCGCCGTTTCCTCTTCTGATGATTCTTCCTCTTTTCTCAGCAGCTTTAACTCTATACTTTCTTGTTGAATTTGCTTAAGCTTCCTGTCTATCTTGAATCTTTCCGCAATTATCGACATCAGAGTGTTGTCATTGTCTTTTTTTATGGCATCCATTCGAGCGACATCCTGCTCAATCCTCTGCTGGATTTGCTTCGTTTCGTCAAGGATGCGCTGAGCGGCTGCGATCTGAGTCTCTTGTGTCTTGTCTTTTTCTTCCTCCATGCTGTTGAGCTTTGATCGCAGGTCCTTCAGTTGGCCTTCAAGTTGTGCTTTGTCGCTTTTTGTAAGTCGATTGGTGGCCTCGTACTGCCTCCTGGCTTCTTTATAGGGCAGGTTAGTCTTGATAGCGATCTTCATGGCTTCCTTGCTGTCTTGGTGGCAGGGGCAGCCGAGGTACCTGGCGCCGTGGTTGCCGAGGCAGTTGGCGCACTTTCTGTTAGTGTTAGGCCTCCTGAAGTCCTTGTCGATCTTTGCATGCTGGCACTGGCTGTATGGATGAGGTCCGGAGCAATATCTGCATACTTCCACCTCACTCTTGCAGGTGGCACGGGTGTGCCAAAACTTCTGGCACTTGGAGCACTGCAGCACTCGCGGTATGTAGTGTTCTGGGGCTTGGTCTCTCTTGTCCCATCTGATGTATTGGGGGATCAATCGGTCCTCTGAAGTTACCACGACGACAGTAGAGGGAATGTTGTTTTTCCCGACGATCCTCTCGGCACCGGTGATTTTGAGTTTGTGGTTTTCCTTTATCAGCAGCTCCCTGATCTGGTCGTTGGTGAGATGGGTCTTGACTCGTTTGATGACCCATCGTTTCATCATGTTGTGTCTGCTGGCTTCCACTAAGATGCCGTGGTGAAGCTTGATGTAGGCTTTCTCATCTTGTGTTATCTTCTTCATAAGTGCTGTGGTCTTTGGGTTGTTGTTGAGGGATACCACTACTCCCTCCTGTGTCTTGCGCAGCTGGTTGATGCAGTGTCTTCCCAGCTCGTTTTCCAACAGACTGATTAACTTGTCTGTTGGTAGCGCCGACAGTTTAGCTTCACCCACGCTTGTCTGTTTGAGCAGTATTCTGCCGGTGAAGTCCTCAGATGTTGTTTCCTCCTGTGTGGAGGTCACTGAAGATTGGGCTGCATCGTCTTGGAACTAGTTGTAACTTCTCGGCTACTGCTGGCATGAGATGTGGTTTCTTCATCAACTGGGACGGCTTCAGCTGGTGTAGGAGCCGGACTGCTGTTCGTGGATACAGCGTCAGTAGTCGTGGCTGTCTTCCTCGCCTCTACCATCTGCTTCCCGGCTGTATATAGCGCGTGTCTCTGCGCGGCACGTTTAACGCGAGGCATCCTCTGCGTTAACTGATTAGGCGACTTGCTCACAATAGCGCGTCGAGTCGGAAAAAAGCGGTGGAGATGCCATAGCTTTCCATTTTTACGCTGTCTAGTGCAGTGGTTCTCAACCTTTTTTGGCCCATGCCCCCCTTTACCATATGTTGAGAATAATGTCATTCCTCCGCTTTCGTATTTCCTCCCTATAAATTACCCTCCCCCCCCTCTTCCCACCCTGCCCCTACATAGTATACGTAAAAATGGAAGCTAACTTTTAATAACACATACTAGAACAAGTTTAGACGTCTACATAAAACGTGATTTGTGGGTCTACTTACGTTATAAGACGAATATCAGAAGGGCGAGGAGTACAGAATCGTAAAGTATGGAGGAAAAAATAATATAAAGTAATCGGTTCTTGTATTAACGCGATCATGAAATAATCTTCATTCCCCCCCCCCCCCCCGGAAACCCTAAAATTCCTCCCTAGGGTGGAATACCCCACCGGTTGAGAACCACTAGTCTAGTGCATCTTCCAGTCTCTCCTTATTTCTTCTACTTCTACGAGAGCCCAACAATACATATGGGGGATGAGTGGTCTCGAGGTATGGTGTCCGCCTCGAGTGCTGGAGGTCCCGGGTTCAGGCCCCGATGAGGAACGGGATTTATTTAAAAAATCCACCTGGACTTCCAGCAATAAAATTTCCCCTGGTCTCTGGGTAGTGAGATGGGACGACCGTGTGTATTGTTGCGCACGTAAAAAAATCCCTTGACAGTTGGAAATCGAAAAAGAGTAGCCTAACGGCGCTGCCCGGGCAAAATTTCGAGTTAAAAATCTACCCAAATTATTTCAGGATCCTCGCCGATGCAACGGAGTTCGTGTATTGAGCTGAGTTTCTCCAGACTCAGGTTTGAGTTCGGAGGAAAACTGAGCACTTATGGGTTAAACCGTGTGCTGTGATGTTGATCCAACGACTAAACTAAATAAACAATACATGTGCATGTTTTATAACTAAAAAGCAACAGATCAAACGACATACCTCCTGAAGCGTGTTTCCTCTGTTTGCGTGACGTTGTTCCACTCCCGGGGACACTTGTATGCCAGGTACAAGGGTATGCAGTAGATGAAGGCCAAAGTTACCACAAACACGGCTGCCAGATTGACGTTGCCTGGTCTGGTTATAGAGAAACGCCAATAATGAGCCGATATCTGAGATCAACATTGCAGACAAACATGGCAGCCCTGAACATCGTTTGTCGCTAGACAATAGCACACACGCACAACCTGGTCATGGATATTTAAGCAGTACAGCAGGGACCTCTTGTGGATAATGTGAAGTGTTGGCACCATCACACTGTGTAGGCCTGAGTGCACGAAACGAACGAACGAACGACCGAATACATAATAATGTATGTTAATTGCAACGTGAAAAAGAGTGATGAGGTGCTACGTAGAACCTGTACTTTTGTATGGATGTGAAGTGTGCACAGTAAGCAGACAAGTTGAAAAACATCTGATGACTGTGGAAATGTGGTTTCTGGGGAAAATGCAAAGAATACCATGGACAAACAGAAAAACTAGTGACCAAGTCTTGCAAGAAAATAATGATAATCGTACACTGATTAGAGAAATGAGACGTAGACAGTCAACATTGTTTGGTCACGTCATGAGAAGAAATAAATTGAAGAACTTGATGACAACTGGCAAGATCGAGGGGAAGAGAACAAGGGGAAGACAGAGAAGTAAATACCTGGACGGCTTGTTATGGTCGAGACAAGAACACTGGGCTGATCCACGACTCTGGTGATCGAGTGAAATGGCGAATCATGACCGCCCACGCTTATCGGCATGGCACATGATGAGTGAATGAATGAAGAATGAATGACATACACACACGTACTCACACACACACACACACACACACACAACGGAGGAACGGGTAGTCATACTTTCCCTCGCGTCCAACAGAGGGCTCAAACGCTCGACCGACAGCTCATGCCATTGGCAGCTTAAGTTCCTAACCACTAGATCGGATGGGTATCTGTGACATCACTTGGTCAACGCTTGTCACTCATATACGTTCCTGACTGGAGATGGTGTGAGGGGGACGATTACATTCCCCCTCCCAACTTGGTGTCAGTGCGGCCGTCGGCCGCCGAGGCTGCTCCAAAACTGAATCGCCGGGGCAAAATGAGCGCCAGTCTTGGCCGGGGAGAATTACCCATAATGCTCCAGCTGAGGGGGAGGGGTTCTTTCTAGTTATTGCGTCAGATCAACATCATCATCATTCAGGGCCGCGCTGAGCGGCTACAATGGGAAAAAATAACACCGACATGTGATATAATAATAAACTTCAAAATGGTTCACCAATGTGATACATTTAAATATCTAGAGACAATCACAGCAGCAGGTAAAAGAGGCGTGCACAGATTGACCCATTCAGTGACGAAGGATAATATAGTGTGTATGTTTAATGAATGTGCAGTGTTTGAAAATATTGCCGGTCCAAGTTTTGTATTCACCCCTCTGTAAAGCTCAAGCAACATAATAGGTAAATACAAAACTTGGACCGGCAATATTTTCAAACACTGCACAGTCATTAAAACTACACCCTATATATCGCCAAATGTAACCTCCCATTTGGACAGAAGAGCGATATTCGCCATTCTAGGGTCATTGTGCTATTTGCTTTGTTTCGTGGTATCTTTCGCAATTTCAGTGCTCAATCTGCATGATAATACTTGCTCATTTGATTATGTACCAAGTTTGGTCCAGACCAACTATTTGTTTAGCGCTGAATCAGTTAAGAGCTGAATAAAGTTGAAAAATGTTGTGCTGTATGGCAGTGAACTATAGAACTTGAAATAACAAAAAAAAATAGAGACAGGTTGGAAGTAACAGGTAAGTAGGTAGGTAGGTAGGTAGGTAGGTAGGTAGGTAGGTAGGTAGGTAGGTAGGCAAGCAGACAAGCATGTGTGTATGTAGGTAGGAAGGTAGGTAGGTAGGTAGGTAGGTAGGTAGGCATGCAGGCAGGCATGCAGGCAAGCAGTCAGGCAGACAAGCATATGCGTATGTAGGTAGGAAGGTAGTTAGGTAGGTAGGTAGGTAGACAGACAGGCAGACAGGTAGGCAGGTATGTAGATGGGTAGGTAGGTTCATAGGTAGGTATGTAGTAGGAAGAGATTGGAAGTTACAGAAAGAACGAACGAACGAACGAACTTTATTTTCAAAGGGTTAAGAATTGGGCACGCAGGCCCGTCTAACATTCTGCCCTTCTATCACTCTCTTTCATTCAGTATTTCATTCACACGTCATTCAAGACTATCAGAGAACAGCAACAATATAAAAGATATCATTATAAAGGCAAGGGCAAAATGCGAACATCAATACTACACGACTCAGTAATATTAGCTAATGGTAGATAGATAAGTAGGTAGGCGTGTAGGCAGGCAGGCGTTATTATTATACTTTAATGTGATATGAAACACTATCAATGTCTACTGATGAGGGCCTGTATACCTTACCGACAAATAGTGTGGGCCGCCATGGGTCGGGAGACCACCACGTATCGTTCCACGGCGATGACCACTACAAAGAAAGTCGAGCAAGTCCAGGCGAAGTGAGGAACCGTGAAGGTGGCACTAGAGAAAATACAAGACAATGTTGTTCTTCGCTGAATAAAGCAAATATGTGTGTTAAATTAGAAAATCAAGTAGTCGAACATATACAAAATTGGATGGAAAAGAGAGTTAATCAGTCCTCACAAATCCCATTACAGTCGAAAAGCTATAAAACGCCTTCATCGTCGATTGCTCCACATATAATAACATTATATCATAACGTGAGCAAAGAAGAAGCGTTTCGTATACTGCATCCGATGAACAATAAATGATTGCTCAAATAAAGTGATGCGTCAAGAATTAGGCGGATCCAGCCGGTTTTTGTATAAACATAAAGCGTTCGTTCTAAATTTGAAATTAGCGTGGCAATAACAGATGTTTCACATTCAAACAATACCCGTGGCGATAACAGATGTTACACATTCAAACAATACCCGCGACTGTATTTTAAATGTTTCAGCTGAAGTATTATTCATTTATTCACTTCAAACGATATATAAACTCTGCAGTACGCACCTGACGAGATGCAGCGAAACATGCCTGGCAATAAATTATGCAACATATTTGCTTGTGGCTTCTATGTTTAGAATCTTTATGTACAGGGGAATTCTGGTCTAGCGATTCACAATACAATAATCATAATGTGAATAACGTGTGGAGGAAGATCCTGTCCTCATCATTATAAAAATGCTGCATGTTCTACGAAAGAGGTTGCGAGCAACCCCGACAACAGGTTGTTTCGAGTAGGCAGTTTTACGTTCAGTAGTTTGCCATTGCATTCTGAACGAGAAGTCAACTATTCACATTCAACTTGGACCCACAACCCGGCGGAAGTCTTAAGCGCATTAAGCACAGCGGACACGCTGACCATACAAAGTTTAAAATGAACAAATGAATTAGGTAGAGAGATAGCGCGTTTACTGAACAAGTTAATGCAGGTAGAGAGATAACATGTTTACTGAACAAGTTAATGCAGGTAGAAAGATAACATGTTTACTGAACAAGTTAATGCAGGTAGAGAGATAACATGTTTACTGAACAAGTTAATGACGGTAGAGAGATAACATGTTTACTGAACAAGTTAATGCAGGTAGAGAGATAACATGTTTACTGAACAAGTTAATGACGGTAGAGAGATAACATGTTTACTGAACAAGTTAATGCAGGTAGAGAGATAACATGTTTACTGAACAAGTTAATGACGGTAGAGAGATAACATGTTTACTGAACAAGTTAATGCAGGTAGAGAGATAACATGTTTACTGAACAAGTTAATGCAGGTAGAGAGATAACATGTTTACTGAACAAGTTAATGCAGGTAGAGAGATAACATGTTTACTGAACAAGTTAATGCAGGTAGAGAGATAACATGTTTACTGAACAAGTTAATGACGGTAGAGAGATAACATGTTTACTGAACAAGTTAATGCAGGTAGAGAGATAACATGTTTACTGAACAAGTTAATGCAGGTAGAGAGATAACATGTTTACTGAACAAGTTAATGCAGGTAGAGAGATAACATGTTTACTGAACAAGTTAATGCAGGTAGAGAGATAACATGTTTACTGAACAAGTTAATGCAGGTAGAGAGATAACATGTTTACTGAACAAGTTAATGCAGGTAGAGAGATAACATGTTTACTGAACAAGTTAATGCAGGTAGAGAGATAACATGTTTACTGAACAAGTTAATGCAGGTAGAGAGATAACATGTTTACTGAACAAGTTAATGCAGGTAGAGAGATAACATGTTTACTGAACAAGTTAATGACGGTAGAGAGATAACATGTTTACTGAACAAGTTAATGCAGGTGTGAGAGATAACATGTTTACTGAACAAGTTAATGCAGGTAGAGAGATAACATGTTTACTGAACAAGTTAATGCAGGTAGAGAGATAACATGTTTACTGAACAAGTTAATGCAGGTAGAGAGATAACATGTTTACTGAACAAGTTAATGCAGGTGTGAGAGATAACATGTTTACTGAACAAGTAAATTGTGGACTAAGGAAATAAAGTTACAAAACAAACATCAACACTCACCAATATATCGGTAGCATGAATGTTAAGTACTGCCTGGAAATGAAACCCCCTTGAGCGATGTAGGATATGTTCTCAAGGAACAAGCCCAAACAGCAGGTATATAGGTGTCGGAAATTTCCAGAAAGATCAGCAACAGTGGAGCCGAGGATCTGCATTGTGAGTTCCTGCGACAGACAGAATGTGACTTTCCTGTGTACGGGTTTCATGTTGGCCCTTTATTATTAAGTATATGTATGTTCAATAATACTATAAGGATCATTTACTTGCTTTTAATTACTAAGACAGCGATAATGTAGGTGGTGGTGATGGTGATGATGATGGTGGTGGTAATGATGATGATGATGATGATGATGATGTCATTATAATGATGATAGCGTGATGTCAATAATAAGGAATGAATGATATACTGACAACTATGATGATTGTGATAATGCTGATGACACGACAACGATGACGAGGACGACGAGGAGGAGGAGTATCGCAATTGGATGGCAATTGTGATAATTATAAAGCTGACGATAGTGTTGTTTTCACGCTTTAAACTCAAGCATAGTCCGCACATGTGATACCACCTGTAGTGAGCAGGGCACTGGACTGATTGTTACGTGTGGATTAGCTTTCCTTATTACCAATGTCCCTCGCCTTCAGGCGAACCCACTTCGACTTCTGAGGAAATAGTCCCCAAGGACCAGAAGCCAACATTTTAGTCCACCTGACCGATGTAAGGGTTGAACCCGCTACCTCGCTATCAGCACACCGGATGATTAAGAGCGAGCGCTCTTAACCATTCGACCATGCTGACCTTCGATTATTATGAAGATTTGTATGATATTGTGCCCTCTATTATTGGTATTACTATAATGTACTATCGAAATTAGTCAAATGCAATGTATGTTCAACACTACTGTATGGTGCGGAATCGTGGACATTGAGCAAAGCTACTAGAAAGTCGCATAGAAGCCCTGGAGATGTGGATATACAGACGAATAGGTCGTATTTCATGGAAACAAAAACAATCAAATGCAGAGGTCCTAGAAAAACTGGGAATGAAGAGAGAGTTGATGAAAGAAATAAAGAGGAGACAAGTGAACTATTTTGGCCACGTTAAAAGACATGATACTCTTATAAAAACCATACTGAAGGGCACGACTGAGGGCAAGCGAGCAAGAGGTAGACAACGATACAAGTGGGAGGATAACTTCAAGAGATGGACGAACATCAGCCTGACAGAATGTACAGTCAAGGCAAGAGACAGACAGTGTTGGAGATCCATTGCAGCCAACCTTCATTGCGGAGACGGCACCTGATTGATTGAATATACTATAGGCAGCCGCGGTAGCTTCGAGACTAGATGCTCGCCTGTGCACCCGGTGGAGGTCGCTTCCATCCCCACTGGGGTGAATTCCAATGTTTCATGTATTTGATCCCCCCCCCCCCCCCCCCCCCCCCCCGGTTGATCCAATGTAACATGGGTAGAAGAAAATGTCGGGGGCAGTAACGGCGGCAGACGTGAGACTCGCCACGTGACCCGCCGTGTTCTGATTGGTCAATAGGAATATGTGTCCAATGTGCCGTAAGGCGCGGAAGAGGGTCCTTGACTGACTAGGATAGCGATGATATTAATGGTGGTGATGATGATGCGGGGTAGGGGTATCCCCTATCAAAGGAGAAGTAAGGCGCCTCCTTCCCTCCGCTAGCCTACGGGACACCCTTGGGCAAGGTGGAGTACCCGTTTAGCTCCCCGATCATGGTTACGTGAAGCCATGGGTGCAGGTGGTGGATGAAGATGGAGAGCAGCCGACAGATAGTTGTAGGTTATGGTCTCCACCTTCACGACGGTAGGCAGAGGATCTCCTTTTTTGAGGAGACAATGGCTACGGTCACTGACCAGTATGGTCACTGCTGGGAAGGAAAGCAATGGCAAACTACCTTCTTTACACATGCCAAGAAGATCATGTTGTATCTGGATGGCTTGGCCTTGTGGCATGGTCGAGACAGAAACACGGAACTGATCCACGACTCTGTTGATCGAGTGAGATGGCAGAACATGACCGCCCACGCTTACCGGCATGGCACATGATGGATGAATGGATGATGATGATGATGATGATGATGATGATGATGATGATGATGATGATGATGGTTTTGACGGTGATGATGAAGATGATGGTTTGGATGATGATGATGATGATGATGATGATGATGATGATGATGATGATGATGATGATGATGATGACGACGATGATGATGATGAGTACGACGATGAAAATGACGACAACAACGACGATTACTTAAAGCGCATCAGGACAACGATGGCAAAGCAGTTGCAGACCGCGCCCACACATGCGATACAAGCTCCGCCCACGCCGAATAGACCGTTACGCCAGGCCCACACATCGGTTCTGCTGACATTTGCAGGTTGACTTGATGGTGTTCTCGTTGACATTGAATAAGATGATAGTGGGCATATAATGTGTAACATTGTGGCTTTCTCTGGACCTACTCCGTCCTCCAGTGTTGTATTCCACAACTCCATTTGGTCGGTTTACTCTGAAAATGAGAGATAGTTTTCTATAAGTTTACTGTCAGGACATTTAAGGGTGACAGGCATGTCTATCTATCTATATACGTGGGTGCGTGCGTGCCTGCGTACGTCCGTGCGGGTGTGTGTGGCGGCCTGGGTGGGTGGTTGTGTGTGTAAGATCATTGTGTGTCCTTTATAGGGCGTTGCAATCAACTCCATCATTTATAGGCTGTGTTTGTTTTGTCATCTGGACGTTAGAAAGGAAGCTGAGGCGCAAGGGCTCATCACACACAACAAAAAGAATCAGTCATCATTGTTTGGCCACGTTATGAGAAGGCAACTTTGGCAGACTATAAAAAAATGTGTCGGACAGAAATGGAATAAGCCTGCAAACAAAGCTGAAAGTCTACAAAGCAGTTGTATTATCCACACTGCCATATGCTTGTGAAAACTGGACTGTATATCAGCGACACGCTAGGAAATTAATCCACTTCCACACAGTCTGCCTTAGGAAGCTACTGAAGATTAAATGGCAAGACAAGATTCCAGACACTGAAGTCCTAGAAAGAGTGTCCGTGCCCAGTATCCACACTCCACTAATGAAGAATCAGATTCGCTGGGCTGGTCACTTAACTCGCATGCCAGATCACAGGCTCCCTAAACGAATTTTTTACTGCGAGTTGCGTTGTGGTAAACGCTCCCAAGGCAGCCAGTGGAAACGCTTTAAAGACACTCTGAAGATCTCACTAAAAGTTTTTGGAATTCATCATGACACCTGGGAGACTGCAGCCAGAGACCGAAATTCGTGGCGTACATCATTACACAAGGGTGTAGTCACTTGTGAAACAAACAGAACTCCAAGAGCTGTGAAGAACAGGCTGGACTGCAGGAGATCCTCCACCTTGAACGTCAAAT
Organism: Cepaea nemoralis; assembly: GCA_014155875.1. Classification (NCBI taxonomy): domain Eukaryota; kingdom Metazoa; phylum Mollusca; class Gastropoda; order Stylommatophora; family Helicidae; genus Cepaea; species Cepaea nemoralis. The sequence continues at coordinate 176,910 of JACEFZ010025881.1, forward strand.
ACTCTTTGCCCACATTGTCAAAGAACATTTTGAGCCAAAATAGGCCTTACCAGCCATCTTAGAACTCACGGCTGCAAACTTTCAACCCCACTGGATTAAATGAATGGTCATCATCATCCTTGATGGACAAACACCATGAGAAGGAAAACACTGGAACATGTGAAAACCGGAAAGATTTCCGGAAAAGAGATAAAGGAAGACAGTGTGTGCAGATTTTTTACAGTCTTGTGTCTTGGCACGGAAGGTAGTCAACACACGAACTGATCCATGCAGAGATCGCAGTTTGTGGAGAGGCATGATCGCCCACTCTAGCCAGCAAAACACTGGATGATGATTGTCAAGATGTGTTTACCTAATCAATTTTTACTTCAGTAGTTTGCCATGTTATTATACACCGTTGACAACTAGGGTGAGTATTAAATTGTAAGAAGACAGAGATTATGGTCGTCTCTAAGAATAAAGCAATACCGCCACGTATTCTATTTATACAAGTAAAATGAATATTCTTAAACATGTGAATCGGAGATCAACATGGCCTTTTAAACATCCAGTGTCCTGATGCTGAGAAAGCGGATTCATCCCCTGCACTGGTCAGCTGGATTAAAATGTTGACTTCTCGTCCTTGAGTTGGGGACGTAAGTCTCTCTCCCTCTGTCTCTCATCCTCTTTTTCTCTTCTGTCTCTCTTCCTCTCTTTCTTTTGCTCTAACGCTCTCACTCTCTCCCTCAATTTCTCTCCCCCTCTATCTCATCTTCTAACGCTAGTCTCTCTCTCTCTCTCTCTCTCTCTCTCTCTCTCTCTCTCTCTCTCTCTCTCTTTCTTTCTTTTTTATGTCATAATGCTCTCTCTCTCTTTCTTATGTCATAATGCTCTCTCTCTCCTTCTCTCTCTTTCTTATGTCATAATGCTCTCTCTCTCTCTCTCTCTCTCTCTCTCTCTCTCTCTCTCTCTCTCTCTCTCTCTCTCTCTCTCTTCAATGCCCCGTCCTTCGCTCGCGAAAACACAAATTGACAAATGAAATATATTCCCACAGTATTAAGACAGCAAATATGAAACAACCCACGGAAACCCACTCGATGAACCCTCAGACCGTTACTCCACTCAGACTCGCATATCAACAAAGGTCACACGTCCCGTTAATGGGGCAAATGGGGCCTATCGTGGTAAATTTGTGATGTTATTAACCGGAACACGACTTTTCGCATCAAACATGTATGTTGTTTCGCAGTGGCCACCTCTTGGGAATCCGCCGCATTAAGTGAGAGCTCGGAGAAAATGGTGATACAGTTGTCCGGCGCGGAGATTATATGAGTACATGCATATTCTCTGTGATGATTCTTATCTAAGGATAATCGGTAACAGAGCGTAACGCATAAAAAAGCACTTAATATACTGACAGATATGCTGGGATAGGAGGGGGGGGGGGGGCGACAATAGGGATCGAATTATGGATGGATACGTGGATCTTCTGAAGAGACATAGATATTTGAATAACGAAGACACAAACAATAGATTGCACGATTTATTGCCTGGCATATTTCGCTGCATCTCATCAGGTACATACGTACATGTGAATTGGTAAATACAATTGTTTTTCGCGTACAAAGGAACAGGCTCTTTCACTGCTGGTGTCTAAATCGGTGTGGTTCTATACCTAATGACCGGAGTTGCAGTACAGAATGTTCGACCTACTGCTGCAGTAAGCCGGTCTTGTAGACCTTGTATTACGTAATCCCCTCGAAAGGTTAGCTGGATGAATACCTTGAGTTTAGGGACTGTAGTTTCGTCTGGTTTTGGTTTGGGCTATTGGCAGTGACGCTTTATAAATCCTGTGGAGTACCCATTCAGGTTTAAGACATTCTTCAGAGTTTCAAATTCCTCTGCCAGTGTGTCCTGGGTGCATATCTTTCTAGCACGGTCAAACAGGGTCCGTACTAAGCCCCGTTTATACTGGACGGGTGTGAAGCTCTGAAAATTTAGGTATTGGCCAGTCCATGTTTCTTTGCGGTATACCGATCTTTGATAGATACACTGATAGATATGTGAATATGATTGATTGATTGATTGACCGATTTAGGAATCGACATCACAGCATTCGGGCATTCCCATAAGTTCTCCGTCCCCATCCTCAGCAGCCAGCGAAGAGTTCCAACACTAATAGTACCAGTAGCAATCTGATTATAAGTCCGTCTCGCCTTTCCTTTGAGCGTTGAGCGTCGGCCAGATCACTTCATCACTCCTCGTTGTCTCATTCTTGCCAGACCATAGTAATCCATTTGCTCCACCGAGGTGTGCACGTGCTCCCACAAGGCCGCAACCATGTCTGCCTTGTCATGTATCAATACTCCACCAAGTTCTGCAGAGCCAGCCAATCTGCCCGCCTGTTCATTTCCCAGCACACTGGCATATATACATAGATGGACAGATGTATAGATGAGCACAGAGTGACGCTGAGAGAGAGGGGGGAGAGACAGGCCTATAGACACATGCATAGATGAATACAGAGAGACGGAGAGACAGGCAGAGAAACGGGTTCCAAATGTTGCTGTATGTAGCCGAGGCGCGGTGTTGGGGTGAGCGCCCAACATTGCTTAAATACCTCAATGGCTCGTGAATACATAACCTATGCAGCAAAAGTCCAACTCCTGGCCTTCACGCGGCGGATCTGTTTAAACTAACAGGAGAAGGGGCGACGGCGAATCTCTGGCGCCGGAAATAACCAGTATGCTCTAGATGTGTATGCACGTTCATGCATGCGCAGACAGGTGTGTGCGCGCGTACACATCTACACTCGAGTGAGACCACAGTCTGCTCTAGCAAAGAAAGGTGCTGAAGTCGGAGGCAACCAGCCAAGAGGCGCACCACAGAAATCAGGATGCCACGCAATCAAGCAAAATGAAATATGTCGACTACTGCTAATCGTTATTGTGCTCGCCCTGCTTTGGACCCCCAGGCAGGTGCAGCGCCGGGCCCTATGTCTCGAAAGGGTCCAACCCCAACTACTGGAGGTCCTTCTCAGATGTCCTGAGGAGCCAGGGGACATGAGAATAGGATGACTGGCCTTACCAAACGAAGACTTAAAATAATGCACTGGAACGCGGAGGGAGTCAGCAACAAAAAAAATAGAATTAGAAAAAATCTTGGACCAAGAAAAAGTAAGCATATGTTGCTTGCAAGAAACTCACCTCAATGAAAATATAGCCTTCAAAATCAGAGGCTACCAGTGTTACCGATCTGACCGAAAGGACAGGCGAAAAGGTGGGATACTGACCCTTGTAAGAAATAACATCATGGCTTCCCAAATCAAAGTCTACATGGAAGAGGCTGAGTACCAGACACTTAAACTTAAGACAGGTAATACAGATCTACATCTGATCAATTACTACTGTCCAAGTGACCGCCCACAGGCACTGGACACACTACCACTAAAAGAAAAAATGATTGTGTGTGGCGATTTCAACAGCCACTCGCAGAGCTGGGGCTATGATCACATGGACCAGAGAGGAGAGAGACTGGAAGACTGGCAGGATGAGAATAGATTCATGTTGATTAACAAGCCGTCCGACCCACATACTTTCTACTCGAGATCATGGCACTCTACAACTACACCTGACCTGGCTTTTCATTCACCAGACCTGGAGTGGAACATTACACGAATTGTTGGGAAACAACTTGGTGGCAGTGACCATCGGCCAGTCTTTCTAACCGTAGAAAATGAGCTTGTAAGTGAAAGCAGCACCCTCTCGAGGTGGAACTACAAGAAAGCAGACTGGGCAATCTACAAGCATCGCACCAGCATATTGGTTAGAAACCTGAACACTGAGAAAGACATAAATAAAGTAGTTGAAGAGTTTGGGAAATGCATACTACAGGCAGCGCGAGAAACAGTACCAAGAGGAGCCCGTAAACAATATAAACCCTACTGGAGTAGTGAACTGGAACAGTTGCATAATGATGTTGAAGTGTGTAGAAAGCAAGCAGAGGCCACACCCAGCCAAGAGCACCACAATAAATTCCAGCATGCAAAAGCCAAATTTCAAAGGGCCAAGCTGCAGGCTAGACGGAAAAGCTGGCAGGAGAAAACGGAGTCTCTGAACTTTGAAAGAGACACAAGGAAATTGTGGAAGCTAATAAAACAGCTTAATGACGAGGGCACAGGGAGAAACTCAAAAATTGCGCTACATAAAGATGGAAAAATCTTAACAAGAAAGCAAGCAGCTGACCATTTTGCGGACTCATTCGCACAAGATAGCAATATCAAAATTAGTCCAGAGAAACAACAAGAGATTCGAGAGAAACGACAACATACAGGACAGAAGGAAATAGTACATGAGGTTCTGGAGGCACCCATCACAATCAGCGAACTGGAGCTAGCCATATCAAAACTGAAAATGAGAAAGTCACCAGGAGCTGATGGTATCTCCAATGAAATGATCAGGAACCTAGGAACAGAGGCCAAAACAAAGCTGTTGCAGATCTTCAATAACAGCTGGACCTTAGGCAGTGTTCCACAAGCCTGGAGAGAAGCAATCATGATACCCCTCCTAAAATCAGGGAAAGATGGTTCCATTGCCTCTAGCTACAGACCAATTAGCCTCACCAGCTGTCTCTGCAAAACACTGGAGCGCATCATCAATCACAGACTGCAGTGGTACATTGAAAGTAAAAACATCCTTGTGCCACAGCAGGCTGGCTTTAGGCAGTGCTACTCTACGGAAGATCAGACAACCTACCTCTCTCAAGAAATTGAGGATGCATTCCAAGAGAAGAAGCTGGTGCTTGCGGCATGGATAGATCTGAAGAAAGCCTTTGACAAAGTCTGGAAAGAAGGTCTGATGAAGAAACTGAGAAACTGCAAAGTCAATGGAGGAATGTACAAATGGGTGAAAGCATACTTGCACAACAGAAGAGCCCGAGTACAGATAGACGGACTCAAGAGCAAGAAAGTACTACTGCGTCACGGTGTCCCCCAGGGCGGAGTCTTGTCCCCCACACTTTTTCTAATCTTCATCAATGATCTTGTTGCTCACCTACCGCATGGAATTAAAGCGGCAATGTACGCCGATGACCTGGTTCTATGGAGCACAAATGAATATGCATCAGTGGCCACCAGATTGCTACAAAGAGCTGTAGATACATTTGCTGCATGGGCAAATAGATGGTGTGTCAGCATAAACACTGACAAGTGCAGCACCACCCTATTTACCCTCTCTCCAAAACAAAAGGCAGGGATCATCCAGATAAATGGAACTCCCCTAAGAGAAGATAAAGAACCAACATACCTTGGAGTAACATTTGATGGCAAGCTGACATGGAGAAAGCACATCAACAAAGCAGTAGCAAAAGCCAGAAGGAAAATAGCCATCCTGAGAAAGCTAAGTGGAACCACATGGGGAGCCAGTACGAAAATACTTAGCAAAGTTTACCAACAGAGCATACGACCACACCTGGAATATGGGTCAACTGCGTGGTGTTCAGCATCAAAAACCACACTACAAGAGCTGGACAAGGTGCAAAATCAAGCACTTAGAGTCACCACAGGAGGGATGAGATCAACCCCTATAGTGGAAATGGAGAAGATGGGGAGGACACAGGCACTGAGTGAGCGCAGAGATACGAAAACGCTAATACAAGCAGAAAAGTTCCTCAGCTTGCCAGGCCACCCTATGAAGAACAGATTTGAAAACCTAGCTATGGGGCGGTTGAAAAGAAGTAGTTTTATCCACCAGGCCAAACGACTCTGCAGAGAAACCACTGATCTGCCCACAGTTGGTATCCCCCTAACAACTATTCCAGAGCGAACTCCATGGAAAGATGAGCATAGACTATCGTTACAAATCCAGACAAAAGTGAGAGGAATATTTGACAAGGAAGAACAGAACAGTGTGCAGCGCAGAACAGCCACTCTCAGCTTCCTTGATGAAGAATACCCACAGGATCTCTGGATCCGAGTCTACACAGATGGGTCAGCACAAAATGCTGTTCGAAATGGAGGAGCGGGAGTGTACATAGAATACCCAAATAATACTAGGGACACAGCCAGAGTACCGACAGGAAAGTACTGCCATAACTATGATGCCGAAATTGAGGCAATCAAGATAGCAAGAGAAATTACTAAATAACAGCAATGGTACACAACCTGTGGTGCTACTAACAGATGCAAAATCAGTACTCGAGGCGCTCCTCTCTGGGAAATTGCCAGTACTAAGGACTACTTACTTTTCTGAACTTAGCAGTCAGCATAAAGTCACCATACAGTGGATACCATCCCACTGTGGAGTACCCGGAAACGACAGAGCTGATCAATTGGCTAAGGAAGGAGCCAAAGAAGAACAGCCTGATGTGCCCGTTACATACCACCAAAAGAAAAGAATGATCAAATCAGTCAGAAAGCCACCAAAACCTGCTCAAGATGACTACCACGTTAGGGACAGACCAGAACAAGTCATTATTCTTCGCCTCAGAACAGGACACAATAGATTACGCAACCACATGTATACAAATTTCAAGATTGGTGAAACAGCCATGTGCACATGTGGATTGGCGTCGCAGACAGCAGAGCACATACTCCAAGACTGCCCAAAATATAACATATCTAGGCAAACCTTCTGGCCTAGAGAGACGACAGTGGAAGATAAACTCTATGGACCACTGTGTGAACTGAAAAAAACAGTTCAATTCATGCAAGAGACGACATTGCAGATATAGACATATTTCAAGCGAACGAAAGAAGAAGAAGAAGGCAGAGAAACAGACTATAGAGAGACGGAGAGACAGACAGAGAAACAGACTCACATGTCTTTACTTTATGTTTCCTTATGTGAGCAGCAATCAACAGCCATTAATTGCTATAATTATATCACATGATGGGCAGTCCAGGCCCTAATCCTTTGTTGGCAACTGTTCTAGGATGGAAACTCCACCAGGCGGACAGTTAGGGCATTGCTTTGCTGATCTGGCAGCTCCTACAGCTGATCTTGTTCCAGATGTATTGGTGTTACTTTTCATTTGAAGTAAACTAGGCAGGCCGAGAGGGGTGTCATGCTGCATGGGCAACACATGGTCTCGAATCATCCCAGGCTTTGTGTTATGGAGAGATATAACTCAATTTTACAAACTATCGTCTGTCAAGACGGCAAAGTGCCAGAGGACACACGATGGAATCCAACTAGGCTATGAGACTATCTCCCAACTCTTTCATGTCTCCATGATTATCCATCCATCCATCGTGTGTCATGCCGATAAGCGTGGGCGGTCATGTTTTGTCATCTCACTTGATCACTAGAGTCGTGGATCAGCTCCGTGTTACTGTCTCGACTTTGCCACGTGGCCAAGTCTAGTGTGTGGCGGGGTAGGAGTATCATCCCTATCAAATGAGAAGTAAGGTGCCTCCTTCCCTCCACTAGTCTACGGGACCCCCTTGGGCAAGGCGGGGACCCGTTTAGGCTCCCGATCAGGGTTACGTGATGCCATGTATGCAGGTGGTGGATGAAGCTTGAAAGCAGCCGACAGATAATTGTAGGTTATGGTCTCCAACTTCACGACAGTAGGCAGAGGATCTCTTTTTTGAGGAGACAATGCCTACGGTCATTGACCAGTATGGTCACTGCTAAGAAGGAAAGCAATGGCAAACTACCTTCTTTACAGATGCCAAGAAAATTATCTTGTGCGGTCTCACCGAAAATCAGAGAAACAGTGTAAATGGCTGCTCCATAGGAGCAGCCTAGCCCGGCAGGGATATTCATGTGCACCAGAAGACTCCAGGCCGTCAGCAGGCTCCTAGGTGCAAAAGATTACTATCATTGAAAGTAGGAACTTGGAATGTTAAAACAATGAGTGCATATAGAAAATTGGAAAACATCAAACAAGAAATGGACAGGGAGAAGATTAATATTGTGAGTGTGTGAAATGATATGGAAAGGATCATTGATCAAGACAGGAGAGGATTGTAAGATTCTTGGGGAGAAGAATGGCAGAGAAGTATAGCCATTATATTTGATCGGCAAACATCAAATTCTGTTAACTGGATATTGGGCCGCGTCAGACAGAGTTCTATTAGTAAAAATTAAACGGAAGAGCTTTACAATAAAT
>JACEFZ010025881.1:187500-220000 GCA_014155875.1 Cepaea nemoralis
CTCCATAGAGTTGGGTGATGGGAATAAACACCATTAACTTGATGGTATTACATCTCCATAGAGTTGGGTGATGGGAATAAACACCATTAACTTGATGGTATTACATCTCCATAGAGTTGGGTGATGGGAATAAACACCATTAACTTGATGGTATTACATCTCCATAGAGTTGGGTGATGGGAATAAACACCATTAACTTGATGGTATTACATCTCCATAGAGTTGGGTGATGGGAATAAACACCATTAACTTGATGGTATTACATCTCCATAGAGTTGGGTGATGGGAATAAACACCATTAACTTGATGGTATTACATCTCCATAGAGTTGGGTGATGGGAATAAACACCATTAGCTTGATGGTATTACATCTCCATAGAGTTGGGTGATGGGAATAAACACCATTAACTTGATGGTATTACATCTCCATAGAGTTGTGTGGTGGGAATAGACACCATTAACTTGAGGGTATTACATCTCCATAGAGTTGGGTGATGGGAATAAACACCATTAATTTGATGGTATTACACCTCCATAGAGTTGGGTGATGGGAATAAACACCATTAACTTGATGGTATTACACCTCCATAGAGTTGGGTGATGGGAATAAACACCATTAACTTGATGGTATTGTCAGAAGTCGGGGTGCCCTACCGGCTAGATGAAAGTCTTATTTACTGGCGAGCAACCCCAAATAGTCAGAAACTGACTAGGGACAAAATCTATATGGCTGAACTATAGATTATGCCCATGAATATCCAACGTACAGCTCTAAGTGGCTCGTTACAAAATTGAAATGAACTGAGCTGAATATTCGCCAAGGAATAGGAAAGAGAAGGTTAGCTAAGATAGACTTTTAAGTCTGAATTAAAGTTTAAGGACAACTATCCTAGTACAGGTTTTTCTCCCTGACTGCTCCTTTCCTTGGTGTGTAAGTGAACCCCCACCAATGTACACACACAACACGTATGCACAATTGGAAAAAAATATAATGACAGAACTATGAGTTACAATACTACAACATTTATTTGCTAATCATAACAATAGACATCGGATGACTGTCAATATGAGGATGATAAAATCATATAACATATTGTGATGAGAAACATTACGTAACTTTACTTGTTACTTCATCTATCTGGAACTGTGGTCCAAATCCCCACTCTCCAGTAGACTCAACAAAAGAACAGCTTGCCGGTATTCTGACGACTGCCAGTCCTGGCTCTCCCTAGTCAGTAACTCGTTCTTGAGATCTATAACATAGGTGCTCCTTGTGAGAGCTTGAAAGAAAGTCAAGAATGTGTTATATCAGTTCTACATCAGCGCAATCCTAATTAAAACATATCATAACACAAACATATACAAGGACCAGTCTGGCCAAGTTTATCTTCCAGCTCTACTGTGTTCACCATCCTCCTTCTCCCTCCTACTGTCTTAGTCGGGGACGGGCTTTTCAATTGTCTCACACGCCTGTAATGATTACATTTCTGCCGCCCCATGTCCATGTCGCTAATACAGAAATTCTGTGTCGTACAGCCGCTCCGTCCAATGTTAGTTTAGCAGCTCACAGGGTCGGTAAGGGTATTATAACAATGCCTGATCATCCGGGCTTGCAAGCCGTGACCAGTAGCTGTGCCAGGTTTCCATGCATTACCGTGGACGCACGCCCACAATACACTGAGAAAGTTTAGCACCATATACCCTATACTACCAATTGTGGGTAATGGCTGTACCATTACACCTCTGCTTCCAACACAATCATTGGCCAATGTGCCAATGCGCAGACAATAGCATAACACTTCATATTGGTAAGTTTGCATATGACAAATCAATATATCAAACATCCAATACACATAAACATATTGATTAAACTAGACATATTATGATACTTTAACATCATAGCATAATGCACTAGTTAGTTTATGAAATTACACATACATACATCCAACATATCCGTAAACATTATATTACTTCAAGATGGACATCTAATGATACTCAACATAATAGCATCAGGCATTATTAATGAGTACTAATATTGTATAGCTACAAAATGAGATATACAACAAGTCTTAATTGAAGTTACCACTTAGTTACTGCTGTTGTAAGAATTAAATAAATAGTCAGTTGACTATATTCTGTACAACAAATGCACACACCAAAAAGGAGACTAGTCTAGTTTAGAAAGAGATGGCAAGCATCTGCTACGACACCTCAAGTATATCTAGACAAGATCTGCCTTTCACAAGTTTCTCCTTCTCAGAAGAGTAATACATGAAGCACAATGATATTGAACACAGAACTTAGAAAGAACACTCAAGTAACCTATGACAATGATAGTTCTTGCAATAACCTAGATCAGATATAGACTGAAAATAAGTAACTAAGAAATAACTTTTGTAGTGAAATCTAACATAATAATCATGCATATGACTACAGAACATTGAGATAGTTCCTACCTGTTCTGAAGTCAGACTTAATCTAAAGGGGAAAAGTCTAGCAGGGGTTTTTATACCTAGCCTAGCAGTAGACCCTTATCTCCCAGGAATTCAAGTCATCAATTCTTCCTTTATCTCCCCCTTGCGTTAATTGCAATTATCACTGCAATTGGCCATCACACCTTGCTCCTCTCTGTCTGGTCCCAAGTCCACAGGCTCAGTGTTAATTGTCTTATCAGACCTGGTTCACACCCCCCTGAGTCTGCCAGTCAGAGTGGGCGGGGCTTAGTTTACAGCCCTGGGGCTATTATCTTTCCCTGGGTCAATGTTGTTCACACCTGGGCGATTTTCTACCCCTGCTTATCAGGTGTCATGCCTGGTCGGTTTTAATTACACAGTCCATGGCCCAGTGCATTGTTGATTCAGCATGTCTGGGTCAGCAGTTTCCCAAGGTGTATACTAATTATCTAGTTGCCATTTTACTTGCCATCTGCAAGCTTACGTCATGGCTGGTTGGTTTGTTTACTTGCAGGTTTTGCAAGCTTACGTCAAGACAGTATAGCCTTGAATATAGAGAAAACAGTTTTGTTCGTCTGTTGATCCTCTACATGGCCCATCAAAAGTGAACCGAAACTTGTTCTGGGAAGTAAAGGCTGCCAATTCGTGACAGGTATTACATCTCCATAGAGTTCGGGTGATGGGAATAAACACCATTAACTTGATGGTATTACATCTCCATAGAGTTGTGTGATGGGAATAAACACCATTAACTTGATGGTATTACATCTCCATAGAGTTGGGTGATGGGAATAAACACCATTAACTTGATGGTATTACATCTCCATAGAATTGGGTGATGGGAATAAACACCATTAACTTGGGTGATGAGAACCTCAATGGTTGGAAACGGTATTTATTCCGTTAACTTAAGGGTGTTACATCCCCATACAGTAGTTGGGTGATGGGAATAAACACCGATAACTTGAGGGTATTACATCTTCATAGAGTTGGGTGATGAGAATAATTATTACAAGTATTTGCTATCCATGTAGCTTAAAGAGAGCAGTGAAATCTGAAACAGAAGCCGTTTTGCTGTATGGCAATGTATCATGAACACTGTATGAGCGAATTAGGGGGAGTTTGGAGTCAACAAAGATATGGTTCCGGAGACGATTGTTGCGAATACCTTGGACGGTCAGATTCATACGAGAGACAACATTGCAGTTATAAGCATATTTCAGGCGAACGAAAGAAGAAGAAGAAGAAGATTCACTAACAAAAAGTGTCTGGAAAAGGCTAATGAAACTAGAACTACAGATCTAAGAAGAAGACATGGCAATGTGGCCATGTTTAGAGACAAGCTTGGAAAACATCGTAACCACTGGATAGAGCTCAGACTGCGAGGTGTGTCTGTGTATGATTGTGGCTCATGTTTGAGCTATCCCGTCCGTTGACTATCGTAACCACTGGATAGAGCTCAGACTGCGAGGTGTGTCTCTGTTTGATTGTGGCTCATGTTTGAGCTAGTCCGTCCGTTGGCCTTCTCTTTTCCCACGAGGTCTCTGTGGCTGTATATACTGGTGGGGTGGGGAGCTATCAGGGACTTATTTTCATAAATACTGTGAAGCAGAATAGTCGCAAATATTTGAGTGTACATGCCTTAGTGATATGAGGATATGGTAATAGGGGGATAGACACAGAGAGAGAGAGAGAGAGGGGGGGGGGAGGGAGAGAGAGAGGGAGGGAGAGAGAGAGAGAGAGAGGGAGGGAGGGAGAGAGAGAGAGAGAGGGAGGGAGGGAGAGAGAGAGAGAGAGAGACAGAGAAAGACAGATAGAGAGACAGAGAGAGACAGAGAGAGAGAGTGAGAGACAGAGAGAGAGAGAGAGAGAGAGTGAGTGAGAAATGCATGCACGAATACGTTAAAAGCCCTTACAGTCTGCAAGCGTGTTATCATAATGATACCCACACCCCAATAACTCGTGGACACACGAGTATATAAGAGTCGTGGTTACCCAGTGGCTAGACCCTTGCCAGGTGGTCGAAGCTCAAGTGCTGAATTTAGCATCCAGACTGATTTCTTAAATACCACGGGCTCCCAGAACGACCAAATTTAAAATGGGTACCGAGAGATGTCTCGAGAAGCGACAGCGGTCGGAGAGCTAGTGACCACGTCAAACCCTGAGTGTCGATTGGTGTGTAAACATCTGGGTGTAGCACCATATAGCAAGTATATCGACAACGTTGCTGTCACAGTTAGGACGTTACGCTTACAATGGCCTGGGTGAAGACTGCGATTTCATCTCTCGCCATTTACTACGGAAGGGAAAGACTGACCACCTTTCCTCCATGCACACAGGGCTACACAATTTGATGGCCCAAACACATCATATAGCTAGGTTCCTTCTACGCGACTCGGGTTTTTCCTATTTTGGGTGTATTCCCATCACATCTTCAGGCCTGTAACAATGGTTTATTACTTATCTTTTATTTGAACTGTCACCAGTATCGTCTTCTTCGTCTTCTTCCTCTTCGTTCCTCTTTGAGAGCCACCGTGGCGAGGCGGTTACACCACCTGCCTCGCGCTCCGAAGAGCGACCTATGTCGTTCTGTTCACGAGTGCAATTTTCTCAGAGACGCCGGGGGTCGTCGCTGGAGCTAAGGATCTCGTGCCACGACTTCAGCAGGTCGCCCTGTGGAATAGAACTGAGCCATATGGCATAAAACTTGTACAATGAAGTCGATTCTCGCTCCCTTTAAACCCTTCCTATTTTTTTTTAAAGTTGCATATCCCTTACAGGACGTTGCAGTCAACACCAGCATTTTTCAGCTGCTGTTGATGTTCTTGGCAAGATTACGCTCAGTAGTTTGCCATTGCTTTCTGAGCAACCGGCTCACATACCCCGTAAGTAACCAACGCGACGCAATCGGCTACCAAATCTCGCGCAGCTGTCACACCAAGTTATGCGCCTCAAGCACCAGTGTGTCCGATTTTCGCATACATTTGTTCCAGGTTTTTTTCTCTAGACAGATTTCATCCAGAGTAAAGGGCTCTATCTACTCGCTAACTTACACAGCATAATATTAATATATGTAATCATATAAATATAGCATCTGTGCACGCATGATAGAGATGAAAATAAACAGTAAACTCACGCAGTGCCAGTTTTCAGACGCTACGAGTGTGACAAAAGATATACCACTCTAGCTGTAACCAATCTCCTGATTTGGACAAGAAAAGTATTCCCTTCACTGCTCATAAAGTGTGATTATCAAATGATGTATATGTTGTGGCAGGCACTCTTTTATGCCCGTTCCTAACAGCCGTCCGTGTATAATTATTGCCCGTTACCTTGAATGGAATCTCACGGTTACTCCCGCAGTTCTTCTAAACACTCTCATCTCTCTTGTTATAATTATTGCGAGTTACCCAATCCCTCACGGTCACTCCCACAGCTCATCTAAGTAAGATATCTCATCTCTGTTGTGATAATTTTGCGACTATTAGTTGCAGTAAGCGTCCATGCTTGACACCGGTAGCATAATGTCACCGTGGTATCAATAACTGCTATGCAAATAATTCATCATATGAAGGTTAGACTATATATGTCAACGTACTGTATTTCAACACTATCACCCAATGTATAGTCATCTGCTACTACAGTGGGAATATCAAATGCTCTACATTCCAACAGTAGCTGTGACTATGAGTATTGTGTATTTTAGCCAGCAATGTATCCATCTTTTCACTTCATACAATATTTAACTCTGCAGTATGCACTTGGCCAGATGCAACAAATATATGCCAGGTCATCGATGTACAGTACAATTTCGATTAACCGTCACCGTCGGGACCAGGGCTGTGACGGATAACCGAATAGACGGATAACAGAAATATCTTAATATATATTTACAGTAACGTGATTTCACGCGGACTTGGGACGAAAATGACAATAACATCCTTTAAAAGTGAATGAGTGGCACCTTACAGCCTTGACAGACCAAAGTATGTGAGTTGGAATGTGGCCAAAATTCCATCACAATGCCTGGGCAGAGCTTCAGAGAAAAATGTGGTGCCCAAACGACATGTTCCCTCTCTCGGCCTCACTTTTTGTTTTCCAGAGGAATGGGTAACCAATACGTCTGGACAAGGTAGGCTGCAGACACTGGCGGCTCAGCGTCAAACCTCCGAGACCTCCCCTCCACGAGCACGTGGCGAGTGGTGGCCAGACCCTGGCACCCAAGGGACCCGACTTAAATCAAATCAAATCAAATCAAATCAACTTTATTAGGGTCACAAATTGGGCGCGCAGGCCCGTCTTACATTCGGCCCTTCCAATCACTCGTCTTTCGTTCATCAAGAGCATTATACATTTGCATAGGAAGAAAAATAAACATTGTGAAATGAATGTTGTAAACATAAACAAGGCTAATTACCATGGTATGAAGCCCATCTCCCACCTATCCATACATCACCCCACCCACACAACACCCCCACCTACCCACACACATGCGCACCAAGGGACACATACACACCCCCACCTACCGACATACACGCACACCAAGGGACACATACATACCCCACCAACCGACCCATCCCCCTCCCGCACATCCCCCACCCACACACACTGCCCTCACCTGATCCCCCAACCAAAACACACTCGCCACCCACAAACATTCCCCCACCAACCCACACATCCCACGCCCATCCACATTCTACCCCACACATCCTCTCCCCACCCACACCTCAAACCACCCTTCCCCCAGCCACATCTCCATCGACAACATATTCCCCACCCACACACACAATCCCCCACCAACCCACACATCGCACATCCACTCACACATCCCCAAACCATACACACACATCCCCACCAACTGACATGTCCCTACCCCCCCACACACACATCTCCCTAACCACCCATACATCCCCAATCCACTCACACACACACCACCACCCACACATACAACTTCCACCCACCCACACATGCCTTAACCTAATCCCCCACCACACAATCCCCCACCCGCACATCACATACACCCCCTACCACGCACTATTCCCAACCCACGCACCACACACACACATATCCCTCACCAACACATCCCCACTTACACACCACACACATATCCCCCACCCAGATACCACAAAATATTCCCACCCACACCCACACAGATACCCTTACCCATCCACCCCACATACCCCCACTCACACACCACAAAAATCCCCCACCCACACACACATACCTCACCCACACAATATCACCAACCAACACACCACACACCTCTCCCCACCCACACACGCATTCCCTACCCGTCCACCAACACACACTCACTCACACATCCTCCACTACACACCCACACACCCCCACCAACCCACTCCCAACCAAACATCTCTCGATCACAATACCCCTACCCCCACACACATCCTCCACCCACTCACACATCCCACCCCGACACATACAACTCCCTCACCCACCTACACATCCCTAAGCCACTCACACACCCCCACCCACACATTCCCCATCCACATACACACATCTCCCACCCACACTCCCCCACATACTTCCCCCAACCACCACAATCCCCTGCTCACCCACACATATACCCCACCCATACGCACATTCCCCACACCCATCACACACATCCCCCACACCACACACTATCCTCCACCCATACCACCACAAACATACCCTCCACCCACACATCATTCACACATCCCCCACCAACACACCGCACACATATCTCAAACCCACACACCATACACTTCTCCCCACCCGCCCTTCCATCCCAAATCCACCCAACACAATCCCCTACCCACACAACCCCGCCTCCCACACATACTTCCTCAAACCATCCACACATCTCCACCCACATAAACACACATCCCCTGCATCCGTCCCATACACATATCCTCCACCCATACACACATCCCCCACACCCATTCCAACACCCGTACTTTCACTCCCCACACATCCATCCACACATCCCACCAACACCCACAAATACCACTACCCACCAAAACCCACACACCCCAACCCATCCAAATGCATACCCCCACCCACACACCCCCCACCCACACATATCCCCACACTCACACACATCCTCCACATACACTCACACTTCCTCACATCTAGACACATACAAAATGTCTCACGTTAGTATTGAAACTAGTATGAACAAACTCCCACACTTTACTCACACACATACACTGACACTTGTCATGAGCAGTCTCATAAAAATGTTAAACATGGAGAAAAATGTGTACATAAAATGTATGTGACGTAAAAATAGTGATGCTCTCTCTCTCTCTCTCTCTCTCTCTCTCTCTCTCTCTCTCTCTCTCTCTCTCTCTCTCACACACACACACACACACACACACACACACACATTCACTCTCACGCTCACACATTCACTCTTCCGCTCATTCATTCACTCTCACGCATTCACTCTCCCGCTCATTCACTCTCACGCTCACTCATTCACTCTCCCGCTCACTCATTCACTTTCCCGTTCACTCATTCACTCTCCCGCTCACTCATTCACTCTCCCGCTCACTCATTCACTCTCACGATCACTCGTTCTGTCTCTCATTCACACTCACTGACTCACTCACTCAAACTACAGTAATGAACATGAGTTTATATTATGCATGATAAAATCAAATGGTATTTAACTGATAATATGACAGATGAGAATACACAAACATATGGATTCGCGTGTTACATAACATGCGTGTTACATGACATGCATCTGCTCAGTTCTCTCTCTCTCTCTCTCTCTCTCTCTCTCTCTCTCTCTCTCTCTCTCTCTCTCTCTCTCTCTCTCTCTCTCTCTCTCTCTCTCTGTATTCTTTCATATACACACACTCACACGCATGCGCGCGCTCACACACACACACACTAACACATCAACTCTCCCACTGTCTCACTCTCTAACACACAATCCTTCACACACACACTCACTCTCTCAATCACACTCTCTCACACATACACATACACATGAACGCATGCACGCACGCATACACTCCCTCACTCACTCTCACACATACACGTACGAATGCATGCACTGACACATTCCCCCACCATTTCTCGCTCAATCACTCTCTCCACACACACGCATGCACGTGCGCACACACGCATTCACTCTCTCCCTCTCACTGACACCCACTATCTCTCTCTCTCTCTCTCTCTCTCTCTCTCTCTCTCTCTCTCTCTCTCTCTCTCTCTCTCTCTCGCTCCCACACGCACACACATATATAGTGAACAATTATAGTTAAACAATTATAATGAACAATTATACTGAACAATTATACCAGTAAATGAATTATGGTGGCATATAGTCGGTATGGATTAAGTATTGAAAGAGTTTTCGGTTAAATGTGTAGGGACTCATTGGAGTTTTCAGATCTGGAGGCAGATCATTCCATAAGTGAGCACCAGAATAGGCGAAACATGTTTTGTATAGGTCCAATCTAGGCTTTGAGACATGTAACAAATTTAGGCGCTTACTGTTCATTGCATTAGATTGAATCAGCGGCAGAAGATACTCTGGGGTATTTTGAGATATAATTGTATTCACTAATTTGGCTTTGTTGAAAAGGAAGCGCTTTTGTAGTGGTAGAAGTCTTAGATGACTGTACAAATTATTACTTTCAACGTGCTTTATGTCAGAAACCAGACGAATAGCGCGGTTTTGTAGAGAACATAGTCGTTTTAAATTAGATTTAGGGCAACCATCCCAAACTGTGGAACAGTAATCGAGATGTGATTGGATATAGCATGTATAGAATATTTTTCGTGTGCTTTCGTCCAGGAAGTGCTGAATTTTAGCAAGTTGGTAAACTTTTTGTGCTATTTTCTTGGTAAGAGCGTGAACATGAGAGCTCCAGTTCAAATGGCTGTCTATTAAAAGCCCTAGTGTTTTATGTTCAGTCACATTAACTATAGGTAACGTGCCCATGCGGAGTTCGAGCGGTGATCCAGTTATGGCTAGTGTCTGTAGTTTTTGTCTGGTCGTTATTAGCATGGATTTTGTTTTGTCGATGTTAATTTGCATGCGGTTTTCATTGCTCCATCTAGTAAGATTATCAAGTTCCTTTTGTAAAGAATTCTCTAATTCACTACGGTTTTCTTGACTAGTATATATAGTACAGTCGTCTGCGAATAGATCACAAGTTGTATTGATATATAAAGGAAGATCATTAATATAAACTGCAAAAAGCAGCGGACCTAGTATTGAGCCCTGAGGCACACCAATATTAAGCTGTGTGGGTCTTGATAGACAGTTGTTCAAGGACACGACTTGTTGCCTGTCGGATAGAAATGACGTAATTATGTTCACCATGTTGGTGTTTGTCTTCATTTGCTTTAGTTTTCTAATTAAAATATCGTGATCTACCATATCAAAAGCTTTTTTAAAGTCTACAAACACCGCTCCACAAATTCTACCGTTGTTGATGTTTAAGTGCCAGTTATCGGTCATTTTTGTTAGAGCACTATGGCAAGAATATTTAGGTCGAAACCCAGATTGACTGTTAATTATTAGATCATTGTTAATTAAATGGTGTAACGTTATTTTATGAATGTGTTTTTCTAGTGATTTTGATAGCGACGATAGTAAGGAAATAGTCTATAATTACCCAAAACGCTATTATCGATTGAGCCATTTTTAATAAGCGGAAACACTTTAGCAATTTTAAATGCAGATGGAAAGTAGTTTTTGGCCAGGCACTGGTTATATATGAACGTTAAGGACTCGCTAATGACTGGTGCAGCACAACGAAGAATTCTATTACTGATACCATCTAGGCCGTGTGAGTTTGTTGATTTGAGGTTCAAGAGATATTTATAAACGTCTGCAACAGACATTAAAGGAATCTCAGCGGGAATATTTCTGGCGCACTTCTCCTCACAGAATGATGCCAGTGAACTTAAATTACACGATGAGTCTGGTATTGAAGACTTTAGATTCTCTATTTCTGATTGAAAGAACCAACTGAATTCATCGCATGTTATAGAATTTGGTATTGCTGATTCTGTATGGCGTTTCTTATTGGTTAGCAAGTTAATAGCCTTCCATATATTTGTACTGTTTGAATTATCTACAATCGAATTTTTTAAATGATCTTTTTTTATCCTACGAATTTCATATTTAACTTTATTCCTTAGTCTGCGGTAACTGATGAAGTCTTTATTTTTGTGTGTTGTATCTCGCTCTCTCATGATTTCCAGCACTTCTCTAGTGACCCATGGGGATTTATGTTGATTTTTGACTCGAACTTCTTTGATTGGCACGTATTTATCGAACACATTGTAGACTGTCTTCGTCCATAAAGCTAATGCATCGTCCGGGTCAGGAAGTTGGTAAACGTGATCAAGGGCTGCTTTTCTTAAGTCTTGCAAAACTAAATCTTGGTTGAATGCTTTATAATTCCTAAATTTGATACTTACATGTTTATGTTTAAGAGGTTTGAACCCAATTCTTGACCATGTACAACATACCGGGTAGTGGTCACTAACTGTACAAACAGGAACAGAACATTCAATAATATTATCTGGACAAGTAACATATATATGATCAATTATAGTTGAGGATGTGTCAGTAACCCTTGTGGGACGGTTTATTAGTTGTTTGAAATTGTAAGAAAGAATGATATCGTCCCATGTCTGGTTGGATTTACTAATATCTATGTTGAAGTCACCTAGTATCATAACTTCTCTACCTGCTGTAAACACTCTATCCATCATTGTAGTGAAGCAGTCATACCAACTGTACCCGGCACAAGGATTCCTATATAGGTATAGAGGCGTTCAGCCAAGTCCTACAGTTGAGGGCCTTGTACGCGCCTGGACCATAGGACGCGTACATCTGTCAATCACAAGTGTCCGGACCTGTGTAAAATGTGTACTACCGTCAGACTCCCCGCCTGACTTTTTTTTAAAGTGAATAATACATACATATTGTATTTAATTTTACAAAACGATCAATATACACTTCAATATAAGAGTAGTAATGCACAGAAATATATTGTATACTTCACACCTATGTTACTAAAAAAATAATCTATCAACTCCTTCTGTGTCATTGAGGCTCGAGGATCTGATTGCATTTCCCTCATCTCGCATTACAAACCTGTCGTTGCACTTCTATAGCATTGTTTCTGCTTCTGAGTGGCTAGTTGTAGGTTTTTGGTTAAGAACTGATCCTTCATTGTCATAAATCTCTTCTTCTTCAATGGTAGTCACACTAGAAACAATTTCATCATCGTTCAAAATTTCAAATCCTCCTTCCATTTTGTCACATTCCAACCAATCTGTTATTACTTCTGGCGTAATGTTTTCACTGTTTAGTTCTACATTGCTGCACAGTTGCACAATGTCGTCAACACTAACAGTCTCAGTTCCTTCAGTTTCGTCAATAGGTTCAGGCAAGAGTTTATTCCACCCATTCTTTAGGTTAGACACTGTAAGGTCAGCCCAGGCAGTGGCGACATTGAAAATAGCGTCCTTTTGTTGATACTCACGCATTTTAAAAAAAAGAAAAAAGAAAAAGACGATGACGGATAATAGAAACAAGCTGTTGATCGTGTGACGGTTAATCGAAGTTTTACTGTAATCTACAAGTAAATTAGGAATGTTCTTAAATAAGTGAATCGGTACAATTATCTCGGAACAGTCATAACATCTGATGGTAGATGCCTTGAAGAGATTAGAACAAGAATCTATATGGAATAGGTTGCCTTTTGCAATATGGAAAACCTACTGACTAATAAAAGGATGTCATTTGCAACCAGAAAAAGAACGTTGAGGTGCTACATAGAATCTGTAGTTTTGTATGGATGTGAAGCGTGGACAATTAAAATTAGCAGACAAGTAGAAAAACAGCTGCTGGCAGTGGAAATGTGGAAATGTGAAAATGTCATGGACAGACAAAAAAAGAAAAAAAGAAAACAATGAAACAAATGAAAACCGCAAACTGATTAGAGTAACTAGACGTAGACAGTCCAAACTATTTGGTCGCGTTATGAGAAGAAATACATTGGAGAACGTGGTTACAACTGGCAAGGTCGAGGGGAAGTGAATAAGGAGAAGGTAGAGAAGTAAATACCTGGATGGCTTGGCCAAGTGGTATGGTCATGATAAGAACACATAGCTGATCTACGACTCTGGTGATCGAGTGAGATGATGCAACATGACCTCCCACGCTTATCGGCATGGCACATATTGAATGAATACATCGTGCTTCTTATTGTTTGTTGCGTCTGTGTGTAGATTCACAAAGGGAATACACAGCTGGGAATCGTATCAGAAACCGGTTCAAGAACCCTTTGTTCAGCTTCCACTGTGCACCTCAATTATAATTATCTTCTCCCAGACATTCGTGTTTCTTTCATCATTATCATCATCATCATCATCTTTCACTGTTGCCGCCATGCGGCGTGGGGAGGAATAATTGCCGCTCCAGGGCCAGATGGGTGACACTAGATAGTGTCATTCCGTGTGCTTGTACAATGTCTTTGATGTCTTCAATTCATTTTCCTTTCGTGCGTCCTCTTGCTCTCGTATCAGATCTTCTTTAATCTCTCTCTCTCTCTCTCTCTCTCTCTCTCTCTCTCTCTCTCTCTCTCTCTCTCTCTCTCTCTCTCTGTGTGTGTCTGTGTGTTTGTGTGTGTGTGTGTGTGTGTGTGTGTGTAGGTAGGTTCCGCTATACGTCGCTTCGGTTTACGTCGTTTCGCTATAACATCGTTGTCACATAGGGGACTAACTTCATCTCTACGTCGTTACGTTTCGCCATAACGTCGTTTTCAGTCTAGGACAATTCATGCAGGTGTTGATAAAATCAAAGAGGGTGCTAAATACGTAACCCCTTTGAGTGCTTCCAAGATCACTCGTACCAGTGGTATTCTTATAGAGAACATGGAAGCACTATTTTCCGTCTGGATTGAAGACCAGAACCATCGGAATATGTCTGTGAGCAAGATGGTTATCCAAGAGAAAGCAAAGTTTCTCAATGAAGATCTAGCTAAGAAAGCGGGTGAGAGCAGTACTAGTAGTGCTTATGATAGTTTTGGAGCGAGTCGTGGTTGGTTTGGGCGCTTTAAAAAGCGTTCACACCTGCACAACATACAGACAACAGGTGAAGCGGCGAGTGCAGATATTGCAGCTGTAGAACGTTTCTCTGCAGAGTTAAAGGTCATGATTGAGGAGGGTTGTTACTATGCAGCAGACATTTGACAAATTTTTTGTTCAAGCAAAGAAGAGAAGGAAAAGAGGCAGGAAGAGGTTACAGTTTCATCCTCAGATGAAGAGGCAGAATTTAATACCTCTACGTCCCAATAACTCTGGCACTCGCCCTCCAACCCACCTCTATTTAGCCAATACATATCAACAACACTCAAAATAAACATTACTGTGGTACACAATACACTGTATTCCGTTTAATTCTATGGGAAATAGTGTTTCGCTATACGTCGTTCACTTAAAGTCTCGTTTTCCAAGAACGTAACCCCGACGTTAACCGGGGCCTACCTGTGTGTGTGTGTGTGTGAGTGTGTGTGTGTGTGTGTGTGTGTATATATATATATATATATATATATATATATATATATATATATATATATATATATATATATATATATATATATATAGAGAGAGAGAGAGAGAGAGAGAGAGAGAGAGAGAGAGAGAGAGAGAGAGAGAGAGAGAGAGAGAAACTTCCGGTCAAAACGGCGGCAGACGGTTGTGTTGTTTGGGGACCGTTCATTTTTTTTTGCGTACGAGATGGATATTTTCATCTCTTGCATGTAATGTGTGTGCCAGGGTGTAATACCAGGAGTTTCTTCTCAAGATCTGTGCCAATGCTATGGAGTTTGTGCATTGAGCGAAGCAATCCTTGAGTGAATTTTCGCAGCGTGTGTGTTTCTGTGGTGTTCGGTTTTTCAACATGGCGGAACAACGTTTATGCTCCGTGCGGAGGGTAGTCAGCCCAGCAAGGTTACGGGGGCGACAGGGAGACCGCAAGGGGCAAGGCATACGAGGTGAGTGAGACGTTTTAGACTCAAATGTGACCGTCTGGACCTCATGAATACTCGTATTCTATATTGAAACTGTGCCAACGTAAAACAACGAAACCCTATTCTGGAAAACCTGGTATACAGGAATGACATTGTAGCGCTTCAGGAGACGAGACAGGGTGATCAGCTACTCCAAATAACTGGCTTCAAATGCTTCTACAACAGGCGACATCTAGGAATGGCGATTCTCATTCACGACAGTATAATGGCTTCAGAGCAAGACATGTCCATTTGGGACAATGACGACATACAAATACAGGCGGTTAGAGTTCAGTCTGGTCTACCATTCGTGTTGGTTAATGTTTATGCCCGTAACGCGAGTGTGGATTCCCAGAAGTGGCAGTGCTTAAGTGACATATTAGGTCACGAGAGAAATGTTATTTTCTGTGGCGATTTCAACACTAAAGACAAATAATGGGGAAACAATTCCTCCAACACACAGGGGGAAAGGGGGGGGGGGCCTCGAGACTGCACTTGAAACCATTGACCTGGTTTGTATCAACAGTGGCTGAGTCACCAGGACAGCAAACAGCCCAGGTGTTGAGGACAGTGCTATTGATCTGGCGCTGGTTTCTCCTTCACTCACTACAGTGTGTAGATGGGGTGTCCTAGGACACCACGGCAGGACCACCACCCTTGCAGCATATTGGTGGAGAAAGGCAGAACCAGGCAGCACAAGTCAACGGTCAAGACTTTCCAGTATGACAGTCCAGGGCAAGATGTGGTGAGTAAAATAAGGCGTGTCAAGCGCAGAAAGCTTCAGGGCAGGAAAAAAAAGCTGGGAGCAGCCACCTTGGTAGAATTTTGAGGTGGAGAAGCCTGGGTGGATAAGCGCAGTGCTGTAAGGAAATGGCAAAACGTCAAGAAGTACAGACTTGCCCATCCTAGTCCCTGCATGCACTTAGAAAGGGAGATGCACACAAAAGTAAGCCATTTCAAAAAAAAAAAAACAAAAAAACTGGTTAAGGTGGTCAAAAGTGAAAAATGGGCAGAGGTATGTCAAAGAGTAAGCACAGACAAGTCACTGAAATTGTTCTGGCGACTACATAACAGCATGAGTTGGGTAGTCAAGAATAAGAGAATTTCTGACTTCCAAACTGCTGACCTTGTATGGCAGAGGACTGACAATAACAAGGGCAAAGCCCTCTTCGAATGCTATCTAGAGCAGAACAACCAGACAGACATGAGAGGCCGAAATCTTCCCAAGGAGGTCACCTCAGATAGGTGCAAGGCCCAGAACATTACGGATGAAGACACGGTGACAGTGAAAGAAATCAAGGCTGTGCTTCGACAATCAAACACACACACACACACACACACACACACACACACACAGCGCTCCAGGGCCAGATGGCTTAAGATATGACGACATCAATAGGTGTACCGACAACGAGCTAGAGAAACTAACAAACATGTACAACAATAGTACAGGGAGTGCTATCATCAAGGAGGAGTGGTTACACAGCTGTCTGATTCCCTTGCCGAAGCCTGGCAAAGACCACACAAAAATTCAGATACATCGAGTAATAACCATCATGCAGAATACAATAGGCAAGCTGCTGGAGAAGTTAATTTCCAGGAAAATATCAAGCCAGCTAGAGAGGCAAGGTGTTTTCCCACCTAACCTGGGAGGGTACCGTCCAAAAAGAGAAACCTGGACCAATGCAGCAGTTTTTGCCCATGATGTCTATGAAGGTTTCCACTCAGGCATTGAAACCTTTGCTGCAGCGATTGATCTTGAGGACGCGTACATCAGATTACCATTGGATTTCTTAATGCTTCAGCTTCTTGAACTCAAAATAAGTCCATTCTTCCTTAGTTGGATTGCTCGGAAAGTAGTTTTTAGATGTGGCAGTTGGACTCCGGACCAACAACAAAATATCCTGGCCTACCACAGGAATCACAATTTTCTCCGGTGCTGTTCAACGCGTACACTGTGAGAATCACCAGCGAGCAGATCACTAGACCTGGTAGGACATTGCCATATGCCCACGATGTTTTAGTGTATCGTCAGAGTAAGGATAGAGATCAGGTTGTTGTGGAACTACAAACTCAATCGCATAAGTACTTGGTGTGTTGAAGCTGGGGCAATGGTCAACCCAACAAAGGCAACAGTGACATTGTTCTCTTTGAATAATCATATTATCAACACTCCAACACCAACTGTAAATCTGTGTTCAGAGACTGTGGAAAGAACGAAGGCAATGAATTACCCAGGGATACAGTTTCGATCGAAGCTTTGCTTCTAATGAGCACATAGACCAGGTGATAACAAAGGCCAAGCGGGATTTGGCTGCGATGCGGGTGATGGCGGCAGCAAACTGCGAGCAGCGCCATCTATGTCTTCTATTCGAGGGGCTAGTAATGTCTGTTTTTGAGTATGCGATAGCGATCCTAACTCTCTGACGTAAGCAGATAGAAAGGATGGAAAGGATTCAAAACAAAGCTAGGCGTATTATTCTTGGATGTACAAGAGATACAGCATGCAGGGCGGTGCGCTACCTTCTTGATTTTCCAACCATTGAAGACAGAATACAAATTTGCAGAGTACGTGTCTACCTCAGAGTTAACGCAAACATACAACATCCAATGCATAGTGAAATTATGAAGGTGAAGGGCAGCAAGTTAAACAGAGGAAGGTCGTGGATGGGTCAAACCGAAGACATTCTTCAACAGGTGTGTTCACTTGAGGACTTAGAACCTAGCGAGGAGTGGGTATAAGTACCAGCAGATGTATGTACGCCTTTTTCTATTTGCGTATAACTAGACAGAACATGCAGGAGGCGGAAGTACAAGCGTTGATTTTCGAGAATTCGTTAGACGGTGATGCTGTCATTTACACAGATGGGTCGGTCGTCCGACATGTGAGAAGATCATGGGCCTTTACGGCTCAGGCCGGAGGGAGAATTGTGAAGGAGGACTCTTGTGCTTTTGTTGAGACCACAAGTAGCCTGACTATGGAAGTCATGGCAGTAAGTAAAGCAATAACATGGCTCGAGACACTGACTGTCACAAAGTAAATGATGACAGAGTGACAGATAGAGTGGCTATGGTTGTGTCTAGGGTATGTCCTTGTAAATGTGATGTTGAACAACAGAGTAACCAAGATGCATCACAACCAAACACCAGTCAGTGAACAAGCGTTAATTTGCGCACATAATATTACTTTAAGTCTGAATTAACACAGACACATGTAACATATAAATCCAGGAACAATCATTCTCTAAGAATATATCTCCATCCCAATGGAACACTTCGAATAACACTGCCTCTCAAGACCTACTAAATCTCGTCCCACACGACAGGTATACTAGCCTCTCTCTAGGCCCGACTCAAAGTAACTCACTCTGGGTCTCTAATTCCACTCACTATCCCTGGAACCCACAGTGCGGAGTCTCTTCCTAACTCCGTCACAATTTTCCACTTTCTCCGACCACGACCTCCTCCTAGTCCGGTCTCAACTCAACTCCCCTTCAGCTCGGAGTCCAAACATCAACTGATCCCCCGTCAATCTTTGTCCCTGTCTTTTAAACCATTCTATCCCCCACAATGCCTCACACACAACACACAACCTCACTGCTCCAACTGTCTGCCTCACCATTATTTTAGCCAGCTGACTTCTTCTCAGCTCCCCCTTTCAATTACTGTCTTCTCATTTTCGCCCTCTGGGGGACTTACTATCCGCCCTATTTTATCTCGTGAACTGTTTATATTGTACGGCCACTCACCTTAATGCCAATGACCCCAGGCATGTGTCACAGACATTCACTAGGGCATGTTTCCTTAGCCACTCAATGTGCATGCTCAAGAGGATAGAGAAAGGGTGGATCCGAAGAGAGTGGTTGCTGCCTCTAGAGTGGTCTCGGCTGGCAAAGTTTAGTTTCAGCTTCGTGCCAGGGAGTACAAGGAAATGAGCGGGCTTACAAGCTCGTAGGTAATGCTATTGTGGATGACGGACGCGCCATGGACCAGGCTGACATTCTGAATGCTCTACGAGAAGTAAGATCTTTGCGTGAACCAAGTGATGACTGTGAATCTACAACCATGGTCAGACTGTGAGAACTGCAAATTAAAAGAGGGGTGGCCAAACACGAACACTACGCAGGAAGCCAAAGAAGATTGATAAACCAACACAGAACTGGTGTCGTTAGCCGCTACACGCTGCGGGATTTGCTGAGGAGGGGATCCGAGCACTTATGGACTGAATGGTTCGATGTGCAATGAGGATGATCTGTCGACTAACTAACTAACTAACTAACTAACTAACTAACTAACTAACTAACTAACTAACTAACTAACTAACACATATGTGTGTGTGTGTGTGTGTGTGTGTGTGTGTGTGTGTGTGTGTGTGTGTGCGTGTGCCAGTGCTGTTAGTTGATGGTGTTGCATTATAACGAGATAGCCAAACCAGTTGATCTTCTGCCATTAAATATCCACTGTCTGTCTGATAACATCATTTCTTACTCGGTCTCTTTCTGAATTGGCAGCTCTCCTCAAGCATCTCATCTCGCGGGTGTTGATTTTGCGTAAGTGTGATGTAAATAATGTCCAAGTATGACACTGTATTGTATTGTATTGTATTGTATTGTATTGTATTGTATAACGAGCAATCAAAAATAAGATATCCTGCTTACCCAAGCTAATTATGCTAGAAGTTGACCATGATAGAAACTGACCATGCCAGGAACACGTATTTTACGGAATCGATGATTCAGTCACCACTCGACAAACACCATCGCTCAAAGCGCGACATTATCCATATTTCCACGAAGACGAAATCACAACTAGATCTGATGACAACCAATGTTGCAATTTCGTGGTTTAATTCTGCGGAATGCCGCGTCTGCTGTTGACAAAAGGCCCGCCTGATGAGCGGACTGTCGGTGACGACTGATGAGGTTCTGTAGAAGCTGCGTGTTGGCAGTTAGAAAACCATGTACACTTCAACCGCGCAAACATTGTGTGAACACGGATTTGGAGATAGACAAACACAGCCAGTGTTCGTGGGGGAGTGGCTTGTAGGTACGATGCCCGTCTCCGACTTAAGCGGTAAAGGGAAAGTAAGGGCCCTCTACACAGCCTGAGGCTAACTGAGTATATGGTAAATACAGAAACAATACAAGGTAGACAAACACAGTCAGTGATAGTCTACCAGGACAAGTAAGGGCCCTCTACACGCTTCCAGTACATGGTAAATTGTAGTTGTATGTCCCTCGCAGGACGTAGCAATCAACCCCAGCATTTTGGCTGTTCGTGACTCATAGACAAGTTTTACGTTCAGTAGTTTGTCATTGCTTTTCAAAGGCCGGCACCCATACCTTTTTCGAAAGAAAAAAAAACCAGCACTGCTGTGTTTCGAACCCGAGTATACGGGATTAGGAATCGCGTCCGTACATGGTAAATACAGATAGATATACAAGTCCCGCAATAGGAAGCTGATGTGAAATGTTAGAGCCACCATATTGTTCAGGTCTGAGTGCACCGAGGAGCACATGAACGAACGAACTATTTTCAAAGGGTTCTGAATTGGGCACCCAGGCAACCTGTCCTTCTCATCTCTCTGCTCTCATATATTATTCCATTCACACATCACTTAGACAACTACAATAAGTGGCCTGCCTTTCCCTCCCGTAGCGAGCGACGAGCCCATGAATGGAAACCGCGCCCTATTTCCCTAATGTTATTGTCAGCGTAGACAGTCACAATTTTGTGGACATGTTATGAGAAGAAATGAATTGGAGAACTTGGTGACAACTGACAAGATCAAGGGGAGAGACCAAGGGGAAGCCCAAGAAGTAAATACCTGGATGGCTTCGCCACATGGCATGGTCGAGACAGGAACACTGAGCTAATCCACCGACTCTGGTGATCGAGTCAAATGGCGAGTCATGACCGCCCACGCTTTCCAGCATGGCACATGATTAATAGATGGATTGTCAGCGCAGATTCCTAACCGTTCCGTCGACACTCCCACCGACATTTGGTCCCGAAGTAGTTTCCTGCTAGGAGCCTGTGGGATGTACGCCTGAATTGCACGAAGTGGTAGGTGTCCGATCGTTCCCTCACTTTGCAATCGACGAGCCCAGGACAATGAACAGAGAAGCTGAGAAACTGGGCAAGCCAGTGAAAATGTGGTTTCTATGGGGAAATGCCAAGAATACCATGGACATACAGAAAACAAACGAATGCTGCAGTTCTATAAGAAACAATGAAAAGCGTAAATTGACTAGAGAAATTAGACGCAGTTAGACAAAGTTTTGGGGCCTGTTATGCGGAGAACTGAACATGAAAACTTAATGATAACTGACAAGATTGGCGGGGACAGAGCACGGGACGGCGAATTTCTTGTCGACTTGGCCATATGACGCAATCACGACAAGAACACGGACTTGATCTTAGAGTGATGACTGTTTGAGATGGCCGAGCATGACTTGATCCTAGACTGATGACTGTTTAAGATGGTCAGCCATGACTTGATCCTAGACTGATGACTGTTTAAGATGGTCAGCCATGGCTTGATCCTAGACTGATGACTGTTTGAGATGGCCAAGCATGACCACATGTTCTTATCGA
Source organism: Cepaea nemoralis (assembly GCA_014155875.1). NCBI lineage: Eukaryota > Metazoa > Mollusca > Gastropoda > Stylommatophora > Helicidae > Cepaea > Cepaea nemoralis. The sequence continues at coordinate 209,582 of JACEFZ010025881.1, forward strand.
CATGGCAAAAAAGATGCCGATTACACACAAAGTTATATTCTAGCCAGGGCTCAGGAGTCCGAGTGTTGTGATAAGAGTGTCCTTGTGTGATCTGTAGGAGGAGACTGGAGCACTGGTGGATGTAGTAGCGAGATTTGAACGTGTGACAGTGCCCCCTATATATGAACAGAAAACCTCGCCCAGCCCGCCGTGAGCAGTGCGAGCTCCTACTAATTTAGACTTGGATGTACTGACGGCTGCGGTCTAGTGTTAGTACCTCGCGTTATCCCAACCTTCTCCATTGTCAAACCACTTCTTCTTCCTCTGCTTCGTCTCCTCCTCCTCCATTTACCTCATTTAAATGTTTGGGGCAGATGTCAAGATCTTTAATGCGCTCTTTCTAATGCTTTTTGTCAGTTGGTATTCGTTTCTCTAAGGGTGTTCCTGATACCATCACTCAATCTTCCCCTTGCTCTGTATCCATTTTATTTCTTTAATGTGGCTCTTTGTGGCAGATGGTACAACGGCATTCTTGCGAGACGGCCAAACCAATTAATATGTTGTTCTTTAATGAATTGCATGACTGGTTTCAGACCTATATGTGTTTTTTTTAATAATTCTGCTTCTGAAGGTTACTCCCATAGCTATTCTAAGACACCTCATCTCTGTTGTTATGATTGTGCACTCATTAGTTGCAGTGAGCTTCCATATTTGGCATTGGTAGCATAATGCTAGCCAAAACATTGTTCACATAAGATTTGCTTCAGTATTAGTTACTTGCACGTCCTTTACTTTACCTTTACTTTTAGTTTGCAGTCAATCCCAGCATGTATTGATTATTCGTGATTTACTAAGCAATGTTATTTCAGTAGTTAGCCATTGCTTTCTGAACGGCTGACGTCTTATACCATCGAAATCAAGGCAAGACATTTTGTATCCAAAATCAACTCCCAGCGAACTGCTAATGATATGCGCATTGTTTAAATCAACTCCCGGCGTACTACACATGACATGCGCATAGTTTTTAAACATGAACTTATAAAAAGATTGTTATTGTTTTAGATAGTACGCTAACATGGTGTTAGGTATTTGGAAGACGTTGCAATCAATCCCAGATTTGTTTTCTAAGCAGAGTTGAGTTGAGTCAAGAACCGATATCACAGCACTCGGGTGAGACATATATATATATATATATATATATATATATATATATATATATAATATGCTCCGTCGTCATCTGCAACGGCCAGCGAAAAGTCCCAATACAAATGGAACCAGCAGTCGTCGAATTCTGTGTTCGCCTGGCCTTTCCTGGGAGTTTTGATTATCGGTCAGATCGGCTGATCACTCCGTGCAGCACCATTCTATCCAAGCTATGATGATCTACCTGCACTTCACACTAATCCAAAGGACCCCGACCACATCTCCCTTATTGTGCACCAATACCAAGTGGTGCAGTCCCAGCCAATCTGTCCGCCTGATCGTTTCCTACTACACCAGCGAGAGTTTAAGGTAATGACAGAAATCCATGAAATCCATAACATGTTTATCCACTTCACCTAGGTTGGGACTGGAGAAATATTAGTGTGGAAGTCTTCTTATGGATATTCATAACATGTTTATGGGAACTTATAGCTAACTTTCTGCCAGCTTTTTTAATATAAACGTTACATATTTCGCAGAAGATGGGATGGAATAGATTGTGCGGATCTCATTTGAATACGTAATCAGTTTGAAACATGTCATTTGGGCTGCCTATAGAATGGGAATGAATAACAGACCCACATGATTTGCATCTACTGCGAAGAGATTTCGTACTGTCTGCAGGAAGACGTGAGTGGACAGCGAATGTGCTTCGAACAATTCTGTCCTTCAGATTTTGGTCTGCCTGTAATCCACTGCAAGGTTTTCATTAGAGATGCTGGATGTCCGGATCATACAGCTGGGTGTTGAGGTGGTGATGGGTGAAAATGGAACAGCTAAGCTGTTGGCATGACAGATCGGGATCAGATTGATTCTATTGGGAGTGGAGTGGGATCTTGCAGGAAATGTCTCTGTCGGGTGATTGGTAGCAATTGTTGAGCTTCTTTGAGCATTCATTCATTCATTCATTCATTCATTCATTCATTCATTCATTCATTCATTCATTCATTGTAAGCGCGGGCGATAAATGTTTCGCCATCTGACACGATCACCAGAGTCGTGGATCAGCTTTGTGTTCTTGTCTCAACCATGTCATGTGGTCAAGCCAACCAGATATATGCTTCTCTGCCTTCCCTTTGTTCTTTCCCCCTCAGTCTTGCCAGTTTACACCAAGTTCTCTAGTTTATTTCTTCGCAAACCGCCCCCCCCCCCCAAAAAAAAAAAAATTGACTGTCTATGTCTAATTTCTCTAATCAGTTTGCTGATTTCATTTGCCTCTTGCAGGACTTCCTCGTTAATTTTTATTTTATTTTTATTTTTTGTCCGTGGTATTCCTTGCATTTTCCTTCAGAAACCACATTTCCACTGCCATTAGATGTTTTTCAGTTTGTTTGCCCATCGTCTGCTTTTTCACACAAAAGTACAGGATCTATGTATCACTTTCATCAGATGTTATGACTGTTAAGAAATAGTTATACCGCTTCATTTGTTTAATAATTTTCTCATTTATCATTACATTACTTTGTGGTAGTTCCTTCTTCAAAGTGACAACCATAATCTCTGTCTTATTTTGACTTAATTCTAACTGTAGTTGTTCACTGTGTACAACAACCACATCTACTAAATGTTACAGATTCTGTTCATTGTCTGTAATCAATACTGTATCATCAGCATATCGAATGTTATTCTTTGAGTATTGGTTCAGGGTAAAAACATTCTCTCCAGGCCATAGTGATTCACACGATCCCAATGTCGTCATTTGGACGAAATGCAGATACTCATGGGTCTTGCTTCTGTAGTCTGGGTTATCCGAGCATAACAAACGTACTCGAAGACGTTCAGAGCAAGGCATTGCATGTTTGCAAGAAAATCTATGGGAGGACATAACTGCGAGATTCAGAAAATGTATAGTAGGCCGTAGTGGTTAAAACACGGAAAGTTGATGTTAAAATTGATGTCCAAGAAATTCAAAGATTTCATAGAGACCCGAATTTGACAGCCGGATTGGTGTTATGAACTGGTCAAGCTATTCTATGGTCGTAATGATTTGTGTAAACCCTGTAAGCATGGAAGAAAACGATCCCTTCCCCCACGCCATGCGGAGATCTGGGTATATGGTGCTGCTCGCATATTTTAGACCACTTGGCACTCGGAGGGTGATGGGTTCAGCATCACACATACTTTAGACCACTTGGCACTCTGAGGGTGATGAGTTCAGCATCACACATATTTTAGACCACTTGGCACTCTGAGAGTGATGAGTTCAGTATCACACATATATTAGACCACTTGGCACTCGGAGGGTGATGAGTTCAGCATCACACATATTTTAGACCACTTGGCACTCGGAGGGTGATGAGTTCAGTGTCACAAAGGCCGACTTTATTTCCCGGGATTTGTTCTGGTACCCGTTACAACCTGGTTTGACCTTGGAACCAAACTCATTGAAGAAAGTCCCTGCCTCAAAGGAGATTTGAATCCTTGACCACAGAATCGGCAGGCCATCCAGCTAGTCAGTACACTGTCTGATCTCCCAAAAGTAACATTCAACACATAAAACAGTACAATAAAGAAACTCAGAGATTATGAAAATAAACGAGGTAAAACTGTTCATGAGGTAGGTTATTGAACTACAGCACAATTGAAACTTTCGAACATTGGATCACAGTACCGGCAGACCAGCCAGCCAGACACTGCACTAACTCATCTCCCAGAAACCACACACAAAACAGTTCAATAAAGAAACGCAGACATGAGAAAAATAAACAAAGATAAACTGTTCATGAAGTAAGGTATTTACTACCTCACAATTCAAACGCTGATAGTTAGTTAGTCGGGGTTCCAACTTCACGGGCAAAAGGTTGCCCCATAATGTTTCATTCCTATACCAGTGAATATCCATGCTTCTCACTGCCCCATGTGAAAAGTGAAAGAGACAGGAGTCTAGACAAACTAACAGCCCTCACATGTATACTATGCATAATGTCGCTGCCAGAATGCCAACATAAAAGTCATCCACGAAAATTACAGGTCATCTCGATGGAAGTGGCAGTCGCTATAAAATCCAGCAGCCTCACATTTCTGCATTAGTTCAGCAAACAGTGGCCGCCATTTTTCCTGAACATGCAGTTCACGACACAAACAGCCGCAGACAGATGCAAAGGCACTCTACATGAAATCTACAGCTCACAGTGTCGCCCCATACACTCAACTCAGATGTACTAAAAGTGCAATAAATAAAAGTAAGCATAGGGCCCTATTGCAAACTTTAGACGTATCGGCCATATTGTGCTAGACTCGTCCTTGTATAGACTCAGCGATACTCCATAGATCTGGGCTCTTTCCCTCCGGCGCCCTTTCTTCCCAAGACATTTCCTTGTGCCCATTTTAGGCTGAGTCAACCTGTGAGCCCCCCAGGCCTTTTTTTTAACATTCGAATCGGCCACTATGAGGATGGAAGCCCTGTCCATCGAACCGCCAGCCAAGGCTCTAGCTACTAGACTATCTCGATACCCATAAATAAAAGTCTTTAAACAGTCTTAAAAGTTGAGATGATCGACTTCATTGCCCCGGATTTTATCCCATATTGCTCGGTCTCTTTCGGCAAGATGACCTGCCGAAAGCATCGCACAAAGCACGAACTCCGTAACTCCGACGACGACCCCCAGGTGTCTCCGAGAAAAATGCACTCGTGAACCTAAAGACGAAGCCCGGAATCGAACCCACAACCTTCAGAGCGCGAGACAGACGGCCTGACCACTTCACCACGGAGACTCCCTGAAATAAAAGTAGACCATAAAGTACACCATAAATAAAAGTACACTATGGAAACAAAAGACAGCTTTGTACCGACCTGTTACAACAGTTTATCTTTCAATTATGAATCCAAAGAATAAACCCTGTTGGCTTTGGCTTAATTGTAGTTTTGTGTTGTATATGACTACATGAATATGTGGAAACTATCAGCCCAGCTGGCGCACTAAGTTCGAAATATCGTTCAGACAGGCGCCGCCATAGTTATTGTAGTAATTCGATCCGTAGAAGATTGCAAGTTATGATACTACCAAGTGGCTTTGCGGTGTGATCATTATCATCATCATGTGCCGTGATGATAGGCTTATAACGTCATCACACATTATCAGCGGAGTGTCATATCAGGTAGTGGTCTTGTCCCGATGATGCTATATGGCCAAGCCCCCCCCCCCCCGGTTAAGTATGCCTTTCTCTTCCCCTTAGACTTTGTCCATCACATTTACTAGTTGTGGCTAAGTTTTAGCTGTATCCATCGAATTTACCGGTTGTGGTTAAGTTTTAGCTTTATCCATTAAGTTTGCCAGTAGTGGTTATGTTAAGTTTTACCTTTGTCCATAACTTTGCCAGTTGTGGTTAGTGGTTTAGCTGTGTCCATCGAGTTTACCGGTTGTGGCTAAGTTTCAGTTTTGTCCATCGAGTTTGCCAGTAGTGTTTAAGTTGTAGCTTTGTCCATCAAGTTTGCCATTTGTGGCTAAGTTTGAGCTTATCTCTTCTCAAAAGGTGGCCAAATATCGTGATTGTCCACGTCTAATTTCTGTAACCAATTTACGAGTAAATGACTAGCAGGAGCCATGCTCAGTTTTCCACGTTATAAACACCTCTATGGTTGGAAATTGAAAAGAGCAGGTCATTCAAGCAGCTGCCAAAGCAAAGTATCAAGCAATAGAAGGGAAAAAGTTAGTTGCATATCCTTTACAGAACGTAGCAGTCAATCCAAACATTGTATGGCTGTTTGTGATTCCTGAGTAAGTTTACACTCAGTAATTTCCCATTATTTTATGAGCAACCGGCACTAATATCATTGTATGGAAACCAATACAAGCTATTCTGCTTCCAAATCGCCCGCTGCTGTGTTTCGAACGCGGTATACGGGATGGCGAATTGCTTCAGTAACTCCTTCGCCTTTAGACACCATTATTATCATGCCAGATAGTGACATGGCACCATCGAATAACCCACGACCAGAGACATGTGATATCACTAGACATCAGTAGTTTATTTGTATAAATGTCCAGCCCTGTGCTGATTCGAACGAGGTATATTCTAAGCCCCATGCAGTCATCGTTACTTCTCAACTCGCGCTTCCTCACAATACAATTCATGTTATTGCAGCTTCAGTTAGCTTGTAACCAAAATTGGGTATGATTACACGATTAGAGACAATGTTATATCATCAATTATAAAATGGAGCTAAGTAGTCATTTCACAAACTGGTGACAACAGTGACCTACATCGGAATTATAGGTGTACATTAATTATCTCTTGCCTCAGCCGAATTCCTGTCCAATGTGGCAACATAAAATATCAAGTTGATCTAAACATGGGACACAAACGGGAACTTTGTTTAATTTTGCCATCTGCTGCGGTTGTAAATGTCGTTCAAGGTCATAATCAGCATTCAGCATCGTCATGAACGAACGAACGAACGAACGAACGAACGAACGAACAAACTTTATTTTCAAAGGGTTAAGAATTGGGCACGCTGGCCCGTCTAACATTCTGCCCTTCTCTCACTCTCTTTCATACATTATTTCATTCACACATCATTCAAGGCTAACAGTGCCTTGCCAGCTGGCTAAGACGTTCATGTCTATCCACAGATCTCGGTCCTTGGTGCTCTGTATCAACCCTGCTGATGATATCCCTTCGTGTCACCGTCTCAATCCATCGTCATCATTTATCTTGGTCTGCCTCTGCTCAATCTGATCTTTCCAGTTGTCACGATATTCTCCATTGCCTCTCTTCTCATCACATGACTGAAGAATGCTATTTGTCTCTTTCCTATAGTTGTATATAATGTTCTAGTTTCATTAGCCTCTTTCGGGCAGTCGTTGTTAGTTACTTTGACAATCCAAGGTATTCGCAATATTCGTCTCAGGAGCCACATCTCTGTTAGCTTCCAAGCTCTTCCTGGCTTGCTCATTTGCATTCCAAGATTCGCTAACATACAACAGAACAGGTTCTATATAGTATTTCACCACTCTCTTTCTTACATTCAGTGACAGTGACTTATTTCATAAGATACTTTTCATTTTCTGGAATGCAATTTTTTTCTTGATCTATTCTTATATTTATCTCTGTCGTGCATCTTCCATCTGATTTTATCATTTCCCCTAGGTATTTAAATGTATAAAGTCGGGTCCTAGCCAGATATGACTGAGCTACCGTATGACAGTAGACGGTACTACCTGCTTTCTATTAGCGCCGAATGTTGGGAGACGCTCACAAAACCCAACACACCTCACATTGTACCAACGGCTTAGGACGGAGGGGCGCAAATGGGAGGGTAAAAGACCAGGCCCTAAGTCTTGGTCGGCAGTTGGTCTAGGATCGAAGCTCCGACAGGCGGACAGATGGAGCATTTATTTGCAGATTCGGCAAATTTTGCAGGTGATCTTGTTCCAGCCGTATTGATGTTACCTTTCTTCTGGAGTAAACTATTGCTAGAGATGGATCATGCTGCATGGGCAACACACGGTCTCTAAATTCTGCCCAGGCTTTGATATAACCGTTGTTTCTGTTTTCGTGACTTGAATATGTTTGAAATTTCTTTACACCCTATCCAAAAGGTGGATATTGTTATGAATCTTTTGCATTTTCCGCCATCAGCGTGGCATCTGCGTAACGTAGATTGTTTATATTATAACCTCCAACACGTACTCCCCGCTTCTCATTATCTCTCTGTTTATCGTTTCGCCACAGAGAGAGAGAGAGAGAGAGAGAGAGAGAGAGAGACAGACAGACAGACAGACAGACAGACAGACAGACAGACAGAGACAGAGAGACAGAGACAGAGACACAGAGAGAGAGACAGAGAGACAGAGAGAGAGAGACAGAGACAGAGACACAGAGAGAGAGACAGAGAGACAGAGAGATCGAGAGAGAGATCAGACACGTTAGAATTAATAAAAAACGAAGAGAACTGAAACAGAATGGAGGAGAAACCGATAACACAAGGATGATGTATCAATATTTAACAAGTTATTGACAAGAAATGTTCAACCTCAATTAAATGTTATCTGTGACAAGTTGGGAATCACCCTAACATACCAGCTGAATTAATTAAAGCGGGAGGAGAAAAACGCATAAAAATCTATAACGCATTATGTAAAAAGTTATGGAAATATGATATACACTAGCTGACCCGGCCCGGCTTCGCCCAGTCCTTGGTGGGGAGCATCTCATTTAATTCATATAAGTAGTCATATAAGTTCCCGTTCCCGTTACCGACTATCTGTCTGTCTGTCTGTCTGTCTGTCTGTCTGTCTGTCTGTCTGTCTGTCTGACCCGGCCCGGCATCGCCCAGCTCCTGGTGTGGAGCATCTCATTTAATTCATATAAGTAGTCATATAACTCCCCCGATGGTGTTTCCACCTTGTCGTGGTGGGGGAGCTTGAGTTTCTCAATGACCCTGAGAGCTATGCCGGCGGTAGCGTAGCTACCAGCAGGGCCTCCCAAGCCGGACAGGTCAAAGGGTAGAGAACAGACAAAGAGAAACACCCTGGTCCTCCAGGTTGGGGGTTGAAGCGTGGGGTTAACATCCCCACCTTTGTAAAAACCTTTCTTTGTTACGAAACAAATACATGAGCCTCGATATCGGACTGACTTATCTGGACAACGACCTTGGAACGTTAAAGGACTTTTGAGATTTGGAACATGGAATGTACGGACACTATATCGAGCTGGAGCGGCCGAAGAACTAACCCGGGAGCTGGTTGAATATCAAATGGATATCACAGCAATTCAAGAAATAAGGTGGCCAGGAGAGGGTACTTTAGAGCAAAATGGAATGATTATAATATATGGAGGAAACACCCAAAATAAACATGAATTAGGAACAGGATTTGTCATCAAAAAAGAGTTATGGGGGAACATTTTAAACTTTAAAGCTTTTAATGACAGGATTAGTAAATTACGAATAAAAGGTAAATGGAAAAATATAACGATGATTAATGTACATGCACCTACTGAAGAGAAAGAAGATGATATTAAAGAAGACTTTTATAATGATCTGGAAGATGTCATAGAAGAAACCCCCAAACAGGACATCCTGATTGTGCTGGGAGACTTCAATGCAAAAATAGGTAGAGAGCAAACTAATAAAAAAGTGGCCGGTATGGAAAGCCTACATACAACTTCAAATGATAATGGATGGAGAGTCATCAACCTGGCAGAAGCCAAAGGACTGCAGATTAGCAGTACCAGACTACAAAGAAAGGATATACACAAACAAACTTGGAAATCATGTGACAAGAGAACCTATAATCAAATAGATCACATTTTAATTAACAACAGAAATGCATCAAACATACAGCAAGTCAGAAGTTATAGAGGAGCTGAGTGCCACAGTGACCATTTCCTCGTTGGAGCAAAATTTAAAATAAAACTTAAGAGAGCTTTCTATACTAAATTACAAAGATTACACCCAACATATAACAGAGAAAAACTACAAGACATTACAGTCAAAGAGAAATTTACAGATGAAATAAAATGTAAACTTGAAACTTTGCAAAACCCTTTGGAGGAAAGCGTTGACCAAACTTGGTTGAACATCAAGAATACAATTCAATCTACCGCAGAAGAATGTCTCGGTGTGTCAACCACGCATAGAAAGAACAGATGGTTCAATCAAAAATGTGAAGAAGCAGTCACTAAGAAGAAGAATGCCAGACATGTATGGTTAAATGACATCAATAACATCCAAAAGGAAGAGCATTATAGAAATGAATGTAAAGAGGCTACAAAAATAGTCAGACAGCAGAAGCGAGAATATATGAGTAATATAATCAAAGATATGGAAACTAATCACCAGAAAAATGAATCCAGAAAGTTTTTAAGTACTGAAGTCAATGAAACGAGGGCACCAACAAAACACATATGGTTTAAAAGACAAAAATGGGAATATGATAAATACCAATGAAGAAATGTGCAACACTATGGAAAGAATATTTTATTGAATTACTAAATTGTGAAGCTCCAAGTAACATTTTCCCACAGGAAGAGGTTCTAACATGCGAACCACAAATTGAAGAACCTACATTTGAAGAAATCCTATATGTAATCACACGACTTAAAAACAATAAGGCAACTGGGACTGATGGAATTGCTGCTGAATTTATAAAGGCAGGTGGCCATGCATTACATCTAAAGCTATACGAACTAATAATAAAAATCTGGAGGACAGAAGAATTACCCCATGACTGGAAAGAGTCATTATTGATACCTATCTTTAAGAAAGGAGACAAGTTCCAATGTGGAAATTAT
>JACEFZ010025882.1:0-14044 GCA_014155875.1 Cepaea nemoralis
CCAGGGTCATCCGTTGAGGGCAGGGTTCCTTTTGTGGGTGGCGGTGGGCTGATGTCCTGTATCTACCAATAAGTTGCAGGCACAGTTTCTGAATATATCTGGTGAAATAATCTGGCTTTTTATGAAGCAGTTTGCTGCTTTGAAGCATACAAGATATAAAAATTATAAATGGCCCACATAAAAAATTTTATAAAAAGCCGCCGGGGCCAGTGGTAATGACGATGAGACCGGTGAAGGCGGGTCATCTGGTCACTTTTGTCACAGCCACCCATATATTTATTATAGTCTTTCGCCAGCTGTGGCATCTGTATTTCTTGCACACTGCCATCTTTATTTCTTCTCTTTATTACAACATTTTGGGTTGGATAGTGGTAATTTGAAATAAATGTGATGGGCTTTCTATCCTGCCAAACTAAACATGTTACACTTTCTTGACATAGATAGCGACTGTCACCCCTAGCAAGGTTTTTTACACTTTTCAGCTTTTCACTTGTTCACGTTAAACCACACAAAGTCAATTCAAACACATGGGGGTAGACATTTGCAATGACTAACCATGAGATTTGACCACGATGGGTTGGTTATTTTTAGTTTGTGACACATTTTTTTTCACATACTAGGCAAAATACCGAAAATTAGGTTCAGCAGAATAGGAAATTCCCGAAAAATAGGTACAGCGGTCTGGTAGGGTTAAGACAGAGAGGATAATACATAAATTATGACACGCACAAAAACTCATGGCTCACACGGACAAAGACATTTGCTCACAAATTACTTGGGATGGGATTCTGTCGAGTGAATTTGTCAGTGTGAGATTGCTAAGCACTAGTCTACTTTTACATTTCAGTGTATTTTAACTGCTGGCTGGCATAAATGAAGAACTGCTCTTTATAAACATAACAATCATGTAAGTTCTGAACTGCTTCTTTATGCAAACAAAGTCAATAAATAAAGTCCCAACATGTATGTTGAACTAAACAAAGTATAAAAACACACATTCGGGTGTTTCTATGTATGCTTTAGAACACAGATTTCTATTATGAGATTAAGTAATAAAGCAGGATATAGTTAAGCCTAAACTTCTTTCTTCCCCGTGACAAATAACCACACCTATCTTTCTTTTATAGTTGCAGTCCATCTTCAGTTTCTCCCATCAGCAAACAGTACTGCCCTCAGTGGAGTTTGGTAAGATGAGGTTGTCATACACCTCTCTTGGAGCAGACCATCTTGGAAGAGATGCTACACTATCTGATTATCCTCCACTATTTGAAGATTATCCATTAACAGCTGCTAGTTGAAGATACAATAACAGTTGGAACAGAATATCTAAGGATGCTTCAGTCTGGATTTCAGTGTGGCCCTAGCCAGGAGGGACAAATCAGGGGATGAACCAGGCATGTCCACAACCAGTGTGTTACAGGAATGATCAACAGCTGCTTCTAACAACATTTGCTGATAGAGAGATGAAGCACCCATGGATTTGCCCTGAATGCTAAGCTATCGACTGACAAAAACCAAGAACATGAAATTAACTCTGCAGGTGCTCTCAAAAACTATTTACTGAACAAGCAAACATAATTTATTCTGTGGCGAAGGGATTAAGGATGTAGATCGTAATCTTCCATGCTACGTTCGAAACACAGCTGTGGGCAATTTGACAGCAGATTGCCTTGCATTAGTTTTTTATGAAATGGTATGGGTGCTGGTCATTCAGAAATCAATGGCAAACTACTGAATGTAAACTTTCCAAGGAATCACGAACAGCTAAATAATGCTGGTGTTGACTGCAACATCCTGTAAAAGATATGCAGCTACCTTTTAAAAACATAATTTGTGTTCAAAGTAATAAGTTTTAATTGAAAAATCAACAGATTCTAGCTTGTACACCTTCAAAATGTGTTCATTCGAGGTTGAGCTACCTGAGCTGGCTTTCACCACTTTTATCTTAATCTGAAATGTCTGCTATTTCACTTGGTTTTGGCTAAGAAGTGATGTGTCTCTATCACCTGGGTTTTCTAACCATATACTTTCTAGAACAGTCCTAGGAAAATTGGAAGGATAAAATATGTAGATGGTATGCAGCATTCAGACCTGGACGGGAAAAACCCAGATGTAAATAAATGTTAGACACGTGGAAACAAATCAAACTTCAAGGAGGTCGGATACCAACAGCCTCCTGGAATATGAGAGAAAGAAGCAATGGAGTGTTGTCCCAAGCAACACAGAGTTGCCCCAAGCAACATACCATGTGTGATAAGCTATTATCATTCATGGGTTGCACTTGTGATGTTTAGTCAGGTTATGTGTGGTTGTACTTTTAATGTTTAGACAGATCATACTAAAGAGATCTGACAATATATGTCTTGTCTACAAGATGTGTGTATTTTAGTCCTTAAGATTTTGTTGGTTATTTTCCCATTGGGTGGCTGCTGTGCCCTTTATGAAGTTCATGAGTTCAGACTTCTGTATTATGTTCTGGCCCCCACAAATGTTGCATTTAAAAAATATCCAAATATGCTACTTCAACCAATGTTAGAAGCCAACTTATTATATAAAATAAAAATGTATCACATTGTCAGCTTTAAAGTTATGCAGACATGGTAACATATTCAACTAAACAATCACAGGTTATAATGGATTTTATGGAACCACAGGTATGACACCTGTCAAAGCTAACATGAGAACATCACCAGGTAAAACCATCATATTCAAACATAAATTTCATACAGAAAGTAATTAACGTACAGTTCCAAATATTACAGTTGCCCGCTTCCTTGTTCAATCATGCAGGATCTGTAAGAAGCAATTTATGATCACAACTTTAAAACAAAACAGCATGCCAACTTCTTTTCCTCAGCGATAAACTGTTGTTGAAAGAAGATTCCCTTTGCTTGTTTCAGTCTTATCATTCACCTACCAGAAAATCCAATTCCACCAGACACCATTCATTTTATTCTTGGTACTGCATCCTGATCGTGTGTGAGCACTGCCTTTCCGTGCTGTCGGTGCAGCTGTACACACAGAATGACTTAAGGATGTTAAGTAGCTGACTAGCAGAGACCAAGCTGACTGCTGCTCAGTTTAAAATGTGGCACTATCACCTGTGTCTAGTGAAAGCAGGTGGTCTGGCAGGCTTGAGAAGTCAATGTGCAGATCTGCATTCACAACAAGGTGAGACAGCACCTCCAGGATTTCTTGGTAGGATGGACGCTCTTCGGGAATGGTATGCCAGCATCTTAGAAGAAGTTCATACCTGGAAAACAAGACAAAACGATTAGGTTCATGAGTGGAGAGTCTAGTAATATTCACATTGCAGAATCTGGGTGGTCAAGTGATTAGAATTGTGTCTGTGAAGTCTGGAGACAATATGTAGCTTGGTAAATAGTTTTTTACTAGAGGCAACATGTTAGAAACATAAACAATACTCTGGAGAAGGTCCAAATGTGTGTGTGTAACAGAATCACATATGATATAAATATTCTTTCATGGGTGGGTTTTCTCATTTTGAAATGTAGCTTGGGCATGCCTATTTGGCCTTGTCTTTTCACTTTCAATTGCTGAAGGATTTTTTATGTGCACAAGGAACACATAGGTCTTAATGTGTTGCCATTATTTGAGAAGGTTAGCACTGTCTGCAGTGACATCCAAGATGAGTGGTCAAGTGGTTAGCTTTTTGGAATGACAAATCTCAACACACAGGCCTTATAAGGTAAAGGTTACCTATCTAAGGTAAAATGTTATAAACCTGGACAGTACTCTGTGATAGGTAGAATGCTGATTAGGAAAGGCCATGGTAGAGGACAAAGCAAACTCATGCAAAACCAAATGGCTACAGGAACTATAAGTATTCACAAGTAAAGTTCCTTTTTCATGCCTTGATGCACATTGGGCATACAGTGCTGGGTGCATATTTGTATAGCCCCATTGGTACTCGATGTGTGATGTGGTTTATATAATACCTGCCCCCCCCCCTGATGTGTCTCCACCTTGTCGGGGGGGGGGGGGGGGGGGGGGGGGGCCTTGCATGTCCCAATGACCCCAAGAGCTATGCCAATGGAAGCACAATTATGTGGACAGGACTTGGGTTAGGGACCAGACGAAGAGAGACACAACCTGCTGCTCTGCAGGTAGACTGAGGATAGCAGTCAAAAGGTCAAATCAGACACACGAAGGCAGAAATTCTTGGTCCAGACACATACTCTACAGCTCTCAGCTGAGGGATATGGCTGAACGTCTCTAAGCCATAAACTCTTGGATGTGAGAGTCGGGCCAATACTCACCTACTGCAAAATGGAGGTGAGATGCTGAGCACGCTACATGCTTAGTTCAGATACATGTTCGAAGGCTCTCAGCAGGGGGATATGAGGGATCCCCGGATGAGAGGGCCTGGCCGTTGCTCGCTCTCTATTGCATGGAGGTAAGGTGCTGAGCCGGCAGCACATGTAGCCTACCTGGCGAGCGGTACTTTAAGGGGCAAAGCGGTTCAGTTGCACGAAGTAGTTACGATGAAAGTCTGTATCTATACTCATAGAGTGAGTGCAGTCAAAGGTGGAAAAACGTCTCAAGAACACAAAATGGAACACTTGGCTAGCAAATCCCTCACGTGGTAGTCCGAAGAAGAGGCTTGATGAGTGGATGTTGTCTGCAGACTGTCCGTCCCTGGTCTGTGTGGGGAGCGACCAGTGGCAAAACAAAATGCCCAATACATAGAAGTGAGGAATAAAAGCAGCCATGAGCATGATGTGCCGATTCCTCGGGTGAGCCCAGTCTCAGAGCACCATGTGCCGGCTCTGCAATTATGGAAGCCTCCTTGGATAGTGGGTATGCCCATGGTCTGCCCCTGCCTTCCCTTGAGGGCTGACCGTGATGTCTTTGACCGTTCTATCTTGACCAGCTGAGATGTGGGGGACACCATAGTAGTAAAAGTCTAACATCTCTCGAAACCCTGGGAAGGCAAACCCATAAAAACGCCTGCTGAAGTCAGATGTGCTGGCCTAGGGGCGCAAATAAATCAGGCACAACGCATACACGTCCGAGTGAAATGTCTTCCGTTCTGAACAGCTCTAACTACCTAGTCTTCTGAATGCCCTTCGCAACCGGAACAGCTCTGACTAGCTAGTTTTCCGATTTGTCCCTCGTGCTAGGAACAACTCTGACTATCTAGTTTTCCGAATGGCCTTTTCGTCCGGAACAGCTCTGACTAGCTAGTTTTCAGAATGTCCTTCATGTCTGGAACAGCTCTAACCATTTTGTTTTCCGGGCACAGCGACTAGCACATGTCAGAAACAAAAGCTCGCTGAGTGGATACCGTCTGCAGTCTGACCTCCCTGGTTTGTGTGGGGAACGGCACGTAACAAACGAAAGGCCCAATACATTGAAGTGATGAATTAAAGCAGCTATGAGCAGGACATGACTATTCCCTCAGTGAGCCCAGCACCAGAGCGTTATGTTTCGGCTTTGCAACTACGGAAGTCACCCTGGATGGCGAAAAATGCCATGGACTGTCCCTGCCTTCCCTTGAGGGCTGATCGTTTTCGACTGCTCTAACTTGACCAGCTGGGATGTGGACGGCACCACAGAAGTGAAAGTCCCCCATGAAAGATAACCTGTCAAATATGCATGCTAAAAGTCGGATGTGTTGGCCTAAGAGTTTCGGCCCAAGGGTGCCTAACCAGACACACCGCAATTACATCTGAAAAAACACTCCGGATGAACGAACGAACGAACGAACGAACAGACTTTATTTTCAAAGGGTAACAAATTGGGCCGCAGAAGAAGATACCTGCCTCCTATAGGACATTTCCTTGGTGGCCCATTTGTGGGGCATTGTAGCCCTGGTCAAATTTTTATAAATCTGCCTCGATGTGGATTCCAACACAAGACAGCTGGGCTGGCAGGCAAATGTGCTAGCCATTGCTACAATAGATCTTAAGTATCCATTCCAATTGACATCTTCTGAGGAACACAGAGCACATATGGGCATGTCCTGAGTACTCTGTCGCCGGTGGTGCATGATCATTTCTGTCACTTACAGGGTAAGAGACCTTTTTCACTTAGCCCACAATGGCACCAGCAATGGCAAAACTATACAGAGTAATATTTGTGTATATAGTATACTTATGAACACTGCTTATATTGTGTTACTTACAATTCAGAACTGCAATGCTGAGGCTTGGGCATTCTAAAGCCATTCTGCACACTTTGCACTACTTCATGTGGTCCCATTGTAGGATATGGCGTGGTACCTGCACAGAAAAGCAAAAGTTCTGCAGCTCATGTCATCAACTAATCTATTCATAACAGGTTAAAAGGGATTTCCCCTTGTCAATGTAACACACTGAGGATATTGTTCTCGGCCAGTATTTTGTTAAAACAAACGGCACTTCTTGAGTGATACTATAAGTATCACACTGGCCACCTTCTTCTCTTCTTCTGCCTTTTATTCCCTATTAGGAAATAGGCCCTCAACCACAACATGCCAGACTGTCCTATCTTTTGCTATCTCCTGCAGCTCCCTCTGTGTCATCCACATGTTATTCATCTGTCTGTAATTCTCTTCTCCATTTATTTTAGGTCTCCCCCTATTTCATTTTCCTTGTGGATTCCACACAAGAGAGTGTCTAGTTATATTATCCACAGGCTTTCTCTGATTGTTTTGTATCCAATGCCAGCATCTTTTTCTCACCTCTTGGTTCACTGGAATTTGTTTAGTTTTCTCCATGAGCTTTACATTGCCGATTCTGTCATACCATTTTATTCCTACTATTCTTATTAATACATATATATCATCTATTTACTTTTCTGTTTTGTAGTTGGCTGATGCCAATGTGGCTTAATGGATTCTTTTGCGAGAAAAAAACATTCCCATTTATGACATATTGATTCACTGCACAAAAATGTGTGAATAGTTCTCCATTTTCATTCATTACCCATTCATGTGTGCCCATGACCTCTTCATAATCAGTATTATCTGATTCAATTTTGGCACCTAGGTCACCCATCAAAATTGTGACATTTCTTAGATTGCCAATTATGTTTATCATCTGCTGATGCCTAACACATGGAACCTTTACTTTTGTATGGATGTGAAATGCGGGCAATGAGCATACTAGTTGAAAAACATCTAATGACTGTAGAAATGTGGTTTCTGAGGGAAATACAAAGAATACCATGGATAGACAGAAAAATAAGCCAGCAAATCCTACAAGACGAAAATTAACACTGTAAACTGAATGGAGAAATTAAATGCAGACAGTCAATATATTTTGGGCACGTTATAAGAAGACAAAACCAAAGACCGAGATCTGTGGAAAGACATGAACACCTACGCCAGTCGGCATGGCACTTGATGATGATGATGATGATAAGAAGAAATAAACTAGAAACTTGGTGATAACTGGCAAGATTGAGGGGGATAGAACCAAGGGAAGACAGAGAAGTAATTATCTGGATGGCTTAACCACATGACATGGTCAAAACAAGAAGAGCTGATGCACAACTCAGGTGATCGTGTGAGATGGCAAAACATGACCGCCCACGCTTATCAGCATAGCACATGATGAACAATGTTTACATGTGTGTACATTCATGTTTATCCGAAGTCGGAGAGTGTCTGCCTGTACGGCGAGGAACCACCAGTCTGCACACCAATAAGCCAGACATGGGACAACGGATACTCACGCAAACCCCAGGTCCTATATGACATCACACTGATGTTGGACAACAGGATGCCTTCATCCGACATACAGGACTTCGCTTTGGAGCTCAAGCCAACGAACACAAGCAAGCAAGCAGCATGTTTATTTTAGTTCTAAATCTTACTGTTATTCTAGAGCTCACTGCTTCCCACTCTAATAATGCTTCCTTTGCCTCTTTGGACAAGATTATCACCAGCCATTCACTATGGCGGAAATTTTCCACTTTATGGCCTGAGAACAGGTCTGTTTCACCTGTGATTGGATGCTGTGTGCCTAATCCATTCCACCTTGTTTCACACAATTCCAAAATGCTAATCTTATAATATTTAATTTCTTCTACTACCTGTCTTTCCTAATTAATCAAAGTTTTAACGTTCCAGATGCTAATCATGGAGATTTTCCTGGGTAAAAGAAACATTATATTCTGTTTTGTTCATCAAATGTAACACCATCTACAGCATTTGTTTAAGCTCATCAAATGTAACACATTCTACTGCTGTGATTTATGTTCATCAAATGTAACACATTCTACAGCTGTGATTTATGTTCATCAAATGTAACACATTCTACTGCTGTGATTTATGTTCATCAAATGTAACACATTCTACTGCTGTGATTTATGTTCATCAAATGTAACACATTCTACTGCTGTGATTTATGTTCATCAAATGTAACACATTCTACTGCTGTGATTTATGTTCATCAAATGTAACACATTCTACTGCTGTGATTTATGTTCATCAAATGTAACACATTCTACTGCTGTGATTTATGTTCATCAAATGTAACACATTCTACTGCTGTGATTTATGTTCATCAAATGTAACACATTCTACAGCTGTGATTTATGTTCATCAAATGTAACACATTCTACTGCTGTGATTTATGTTCATCAAATGTAACACATTCTACTGCTGTGATTTATGTTCATCAAATGTAACACATTCTACTGCTGTGATTTATGTTCATCAAAATGTAACACATTCTTCTGCTGTGATTTATGTTCATCAAATGTAACACATTCTACTGCTGTGATTTATGTTCATCAAATGTAACACATTCTACTGCTGTGATTTATGTTCATCAAATGTAACACATTCTACTGCTGTGATTTATGTTCATCAAATGTAACACATTCTACTGCTGTGATTTATGTTCATCAAATGTAACACATTCTACAGCTGTGATTTATGTTCATCAAATGTAACACATTCTACAGCTGTGATTTATGTTCATCAAATGTAACACATTCTACAGCTGTGATTTATGTTCATCAAATGTAACACATTCTACTGCTGTGATTTATGTTCATCAAATGTAACACATTCTACTGCTGTGATTTATGTTCATCAAATGTAACACATTCTACTGCTGTGATTTATGTTCATCAAATGTAACACATTCTACTGCTGTGATTTATGTTCATCAAATGTAACACATTCTACTGCTGTGATTTATGTTCATCAAATGTAACACATTCTACTGCTGTGATTTATGTTCATCAAATGTAACACATTCTACTGCTGTGATTTATGTTCATCAATGTAACACATTCTACTGCTGTGATTTATGTTCATCAAATGTAACACATTCTACTGCTGTGATTTATGTTCATCAAATGTAACACATTCTACTGCTGTGATTTATGTTCATCAAATGTAACACATTCTACAGCTGTGATTTATGTTCATCAAATGTAAACACATTCTACTGCTGTGATTTATGTTCATCAAATGTAACACATTCTACTGCTGTGATTTATGTTCATCAAATGTAACACATTCTACTGCTGTGATTTATGTTCATCAAATGTAACACATTCTACTGCTGTGATTTATGTTCATCAAATGTAACACATTCTACTGCTGTGATTTATGTTCATCAAATGTAACACATTCTACTGCTGTGATTTATGTTCATCAAATGTAACACATTCTACAGCTGTGATTTATGTTCATCAAATGTAACACATTCTACAGCTGTGATTTATGTTCATCAAATGTAACACATTCTACTGCTGTGATTTATGTTCATCAAATGTAACACATTCTACTGCTGTGATTTATGTTCATCAAAATAATGTGGTTGCATTTTTCATGTGTAATTTTCTACATTCTAGAGCTGTGATTAATGTTCATCAAATGTATATAAATCAATGACTGGGTTATTTTCAAATGAATATTCAGAAAGGGATTAATTCATATGAAAAGGCTACACACCAAAATGTAAAATCTCCCATGCTACAACACCATATGACCATGTGTCTGTCTTCACATTATACACACTACTCTGCAGGCTTTCTGGGGCAGCCCAACGAACTGGTAATGAATTCTAAAAGATAGAGAAAAACACTTTAGTTACCACATGGTATAAATGACATGTTATCAATTATTCGAACACCAAATGTCAGCAGTATGTCACAAATTTAACAAAATGTTGACTGTGTCTTGTAAAACAAGATTCTTTTGAGTTCATCATCATCAAGTGCCCTGGCAACTGGTGCAGGCTTTCATGCATCTCCACAGACCTCAGCCACTGGTGTTCTGGATCAGTTCCACTGGTGGTAATTTTTCAAGCCACTATTACAGTCCATCCAGCATCATGTCTCTCTGTTTGCCTGTGCCTGTTCTCCTAGTTGATCTGTCCAGTTATCACAACGTTTTTCTAATGCCTGTTTTCTCTTTACATATGACCAAAGAACACTGTTTGTCTCCTTCTTAATGTTGTAAATAATATTCTACTTTCAGTAGCCTTTTCCACTTGTTGTTAGTTGTTGCTCTGTTAGTCAAAGCTCTTAGAAACCACATCTGTGTTGTATCAGGCAAATATAATGCAAGGATAATCTCATGCCTGGTACTGTTATAACAGTTGAGTTGAACTGAGTCTAGAACGACATCACAGCACATGAGACTTTCCCATACATTTTCAGTCCTCATCTTCAACAGCCAGCAAAGAGCCCCTATACTAATGGTAGCCATTGCAGTCTGAATATGTGTCCATCTGGCCTTTCCTCGGAGTAATGAGTGTCAGTCAGATCCTATGGCCACACCCGGCTGCACCAATCTCTCCAAGCCATGATGATTTATCTGTTCTTCCACACTAACCACATGATAGCAAAGGGCCCTAACCACATCCCTCTATTGTGCACGAATACCCCACCAAGTGGTGCAGACTCAGCCAGTCCATCTACCTGCTCATTTCTCACCAAACCAGCATGTCCTGGGGAAAATATCCAATGATGTTCACTTCCTTGTCATAAAAGTGAGAACTGTCAGGTCTTGTCATGTCATGAAATCATAAGGTGACAAACTTAGGCACTCATGTCAAGAAGCTGAGTCACCTACAGAGCCGTTAGTTAATTAGTTAGTTGCATTCCTGTACATGACGGTGCAGTTAACTCCAGTATTTTTTGGCTATTCGTGATGTCTCGGCAAGTTTACATTTAGTAGTTTTCCGTTGCTTTCTGAACGACTGGCACCCATACAATTTCATAAAAACCAACGTCAGGGGTCTGCTGCCAAATCGCCCGCAGCTGTATATACTGGGCTGTTATACAGAGCCGTACCTGTCAGAAAAATAATCAAATCCTGTCACTGCTGAAATCTGAGCCCCAGACCACCATGTTTATAACCAAATACAGTAACTAAAGCAATAGTGTGAGAAACTAGCATGTGAAATAAATTCACAGGAATTCACTGCAATCATAGAAGTAGAGGAAAGAAGTAGAGATTAGAGAACACACTATACAACATAAAAATTGAAAGTTATTGCTACAGATTTCTATTTTTATGTTGTCTAGTGCCCTATAATATCTTCTTCTATCCTCTGTTTATATGAGCACCAATAAATACCTGCGGATTTATTTCTCATGCTGCTTCAAATGCCTCATGGGTTCCCCGACAATTGATATTTCTGTGTATAGCGTAATTAAACCAATAGCCTGGCTGGAAATGCAGACTTTCACCCAGGCATGATTTCTCTGTGACTCCATGAGTTTGCTCAGGAAGATCAAGATGGGTTGGGCTCGGAGACAGTGGGTGAAGTCTCTGAAGAGGTCCAGGCTGACAAAACTCAGCTTTAGTTTTGTGCAAATACACATGGGTGTTGGAGGAATTTAACAAGCTCATAAGCTTACAGGCAGGGCTACTGTGGAAAGTGGTCGAGCAATTAACTGGGATTATATACTAAATGCTCTCAGAGATTATACAATTCAACTGATAACTTAATCTGCAACCTTGTCCAAACTGCAAAAACATTAAGACAACAGGAGTGAGGCCAGACAGGAATTCTATGCAGGCGACCAAAGAAGAAAAGTAAACCAACACAGAACTGATGTTTTCAGCCACTACACACTGAATCATCCAGTGCATTGAGGATATCTGTCAACTGATTAACTAACCCCTATAACTGAGAAAAAGGAAGGGGTAGATGAAGGACAACCTTTATAAAACAGACATGCACAGACCTATCTATGAAAACATACATGGAATTAAAGACAAACAACTGTGGCATGGAATCAGCAGGACACTTCACGACCTGCCCAAAGGCTGAAATACTTAATGATTATGACTAACCATTATACTTACCAAGGCTGAAATACTTGATGATGATAAATAACCATTATACTACTAAAGCTAATTTCCTGTAACTAACAATTCAATGTGAATATATTGTGACAGAAAAGTGATACAAACATAATGTAATTATTATGTAATATGACATTTAACGTTAAATTTTGCTAGTTCCCAGCTCCACTGCCGATGTCCTTGCTTAAAAGTTTAAAAAAGTACAGGACTCTCTTACATGTACCTCAAGGTACATTAGGCAGTGTTCGACCCATACAGTGTTCGACCCATATTTTAATGACCGATGGTCAGTATCACACTGGCTGCCTTTATTTCCCCCAAGACATTTTCCGGTACCCATTTTATACTGGGTAGACCTGGGAGGCCAGACATCCCTGTTGACCTAATAAAAAGAATATACTCACTGATTCATACACATTTCTGTCTGCCATCTCTGTGGGAAAGCCAAAGCCTGACAGCTTGCAGATTCCACCCTTGGCCACTAAGATTTTGCAGGAACGTAGTCTGTAGTAGATCAGCTGTAAGATAAAACCCACACAATTATACACATGTGTTGCCAGCACTTGAACATGTACAAGTATCAACCGAAACTCATTCCTCAGGACAGACATTTGTAAAGAGCTATCTTCATTGCAGTTGCCTTTCCGTATATCATGAATTTTCTGTCCAAAGCAAGCAAGTGTCCAAGGCAATGAACAGGCAGATAGACTGGCTGTTGTTGCCCTTCTTTACGATAAGGGTAACATAGTGGGGGGGGGGGGGGGGGGGCGCTCTGAAAAAAGGGTGAAGTAATGAAGGCCTTCTATGACCAGGTGGAATGTGCAACTGAAGAAGGGTGATGTGGTGAAGGCTCTCTTTGACCAGATGGAAAGTGCAACTGAACAGGGTATCCACATATGGTGAGACTTGTTCAGAAAGGAGTGAGCAGAGAGTCTGGACAACACTCAACACAGCAAGGAAAAGCTGGGCAGACTTAATCAAACTGCTGCGGAAACTATCAGATGGCAACTCTTCAGCAGCTTTTCAGGAAGGGGAAGGAGCCTGTGCAGAAATGTCTAGAGTGCAGTGATGTTGATTCTGAAACCAAGTATTAACTTCTATAAGTGATCCAGTCTCCTTTTAAAGATCAAACAGGGAGAATCCCAGCACAGTGCACAAACTCTAAGGTACCAGAGAGAATCAGACTGTTACATACAAGCATGGAGGTCAGAATGGACTGGCTAATAGGTTTAATTAACACATTTAAACTTTCTCTTCTGACAACGGCATATTGGGTTCATTTTACACAACAGACACTAGTGCTTAAATGCTCATTTCCCATTCAGAAAACAATGGCACACTAAAATAAAATCGTCTAGAAAATGAACCTGGGCTTGGTTGCAACTTCCTGCAAAGGACATGCAATTTTTTTATTTTATTATAAACAAGTACCAGAATAACATGTGCTAACAATATTCAGCTGTGGTTAGGTTTCCTCATTTTAAAATTTAGCCCAGGCTGCAATGTATTCTTTTACAATTAGCATTTGCATTGTGCAAAAAAGACTTGCTAACTGTTTTCCTTGTCTAAAAGTTAGGCATCTGATCCACCATAAGAGATCAGGGAGACTGTAACATCCTAGGTTCCTTATTGGTTTTTTTTTTAAAGAAAGCGTTCTCTTCCAGACTATCAGCTATTCTCCTGGTTAGAAGCAGACATGATAACTGTAAGTCACACAAAATCCACGACTTCAGGATTTCAGAAACCTCCAAAAAGGGGAAA
>JACEFZ010025884.1:0-10146 GCA_014155875.1 Cepaea nemoralis
GGAGGGGGAGAGATGGGTTATACAGAGCATAGACATTCAGATCCATCTCCACTCCAATAAAAAGACCTACAAATTACATATACACATTCAATACATACAACTGACATAGTTTTCAGCAATAAATATTTTATTAATTGTTGGAGGAAACTTTTGTCAGGGTATGTTATGAAGGAATAAGTGAGAGATAGAGGGAGAGAGATATAGTGAGTAGAAGACAGAATGGAGGAGTGTAGACAAAAAAAAAAGTCAATAATTCCCAAGTATAAGGATCTTAAGGCGATGCTAACCTTAAAAAATTTAATTCCATAATACTTAATTTCTATGTTCTTTTATGATATAGGGTTTGATACTGAAGACTGCTGATCGATAAAATATTGTCAAATTGACTTTGCACTTAACGGTTGCTATGGAAACCAAAGATAAACAGCGGCCATATTGAATTTCTTAATGTACCTCTAAAACATTTATTTTTTAATGTACAGGCTAAATTCTTTGTATTATGTGTAAATAAATAGACCCTTTACAAGTTTAGTAGAAAATTTTAATGATATCTCCTTGCAGTTTTTTTTTCTTCATAATTTGAAAATTTTAATGACATTTTTCATGACATATTTTTTTTTTTTTAGTATAGCACAAAAATTAAAATGTAATTTTCAAAATTAATCTACTCACAATGTAAGTGATATAATAAAGAATATCTCTGCAAAGTTTGAGTGAAATCTAACGAATAGTTTTTAAAATAATTGTACTTATGTATAAAAAACTGGCGAAATGAGAAAACGGGGAAAAACTAATTATTTTTTTGTTTTTTATTACTAATGAACTCTTTTACAGAGAAAAAAAGTGTAAAACTGGACCTTGAGTGTTAAAATTGTCCTGCTGAATATGCAGGACCTCCCTCCAGAGCATGCAGCTCACCTTGTCTCTTTAATTTGGCCGCTCGTACAGTGTCGCGTCTTTTAGTTTGTTTGTCCTTCTTGTACTTCAGACTATTTCTTACTTGCTTCTGCATCCTAAATGTTCCTAGTCTCTGCATATGCAGGCCTGTAGAAGGTCCATAAACTGGGCAGTGTCTTGGGCAGCAGCAGCTCCAAAGTTGAACTCTCTTGCTGCAGTTACAACTGCAAACTGAAACACGCTTGCGAGAGGCAAAGTTGTCTTTAGTGCTTCGAGCCCATATCAAGCTGTGTAAACACTCATTTGAATTCTGAGTTTGTCCTGACACACATCTACTAAGTAGTTTAGTTTAATTTGTGCAGTGCTGTTCCAAGGCGTTTACTGACATGGTTGATACACTCCTCTTTGTCTATCTGAATGTCATCCCCATATGGTTTGATCTTGTAAGTTCCGCAAATGTTTTGGTGTCACCATCAGAAAGTATTGACGTGTAGCGAAGTTTATGACGGGCCACAGACCGTCGGCCACAGCACCCTTCACCTCTATCATTCCAGCAGATCCTGTGAAATTGTTGTCACAGTTTAAAAGATGTTCTGCCTTCCATGCTGCAAATTCATCTGGTTTGTCCCTGGAAAGTCTTACCAGTGGTTTCACACACCTGGCAATATGTGGACATAACATGGGCATCTATGCAAACTCCTGTAAGAACATCCATTGCACAGCCAACTCCAATGTGGGATGTGTGGCCTCTAGTCAGTCAAGTGCCATCAAAGCTGACACTAATATCTAGCACATCATTGTCATGTAGAGTTATGCCTGACTGTTGTGCATGAGCCTGTCGAACATACTTTACGGTTTGAGAAAAAAATGTCCTCCAGATCTTCTATCTTTGAATATAGTTTATTCGCTTTGCTGTGAAATGTTTTGTGATGAATACCTTGCAGGTTTATATTTTCACAAAAAATTATTAAATGTTGTTGCACCCATCCCACAAACTAATGCTGAATATACTGACTGGCTGTTGACAGCAAAGATCTATCCCCATCATTTCTTTTTTTCAGATAGGTATCTTCCACACATCACTTCTTCACAACAAGAGCAGTAAACCTCTGCATACACAGCTAATCCCTTGCCTTTCTTGCTGTCAGTTTTCAAAATAAGACTATCATTTTTACAAACTGGACAACATAACAATTTGATTATTGCCTCAATTTCTGAACAATCAACTATTGCTCTGTGATCCCGTTTTTTGATATCCATTGTCGTCACCAGAATCATACTTGCTGCTAGTGGATGTTGTGTATTTATACGTATCTCTTTTAAATTGGCTTCGGGTAATAAAAGAACCACTTCCACAACTTTGAGAAGAACACGATAGCACTGATTCATTCAGATTCACTGTCAAAACACTTAGATTTGGAAGTGGCATGTGCAATTTAGCTGGGTCGCTTTCAGTAGTTTCAGAATTGTCTGTATCATTTACGACGTTCTGATAGGCTTTTCGCTGCTTACGAGCATTTGCGAGGTGTAGTCTGAGAGATTACTTACGTTGAGTGGATGACTGGATGTTAAATTTTCTTAGAACGAGGCATATTTCAATGCGTGTCAGTCTGTCGTCAACAATGAACTTTCAGCACGTCGCCAGGTGTAAACAACACAAAGCCGCCATTTTGGAAACCCACGTGATCAATTTCAGCCATCGGCGAACGCGGATTGCTTACGATGTTCCATATATGGAAGTTTCCGGAAGATGATAGACACGAATAAACCCGATGTACACAGAAGAGCTTCCGATTAGACGAACTCGGAGTATCACGAACAGTTACGGAAGTTCACGACCTTTCCAGGGATACCTTACACGCGCGTGTCGTGTTTTCCTGAGATATCGTTGCTAGGATTTGAAAACCGACAATTTCGCAACAATTTTCAATAATTATACAATTTGACACAGAGGGTGGGTTCAGTAAATTATGAATATACATAAAAATAACAGTTTTTAAACAAAAACAAGTACAGAATCTGATAGAAGACATGATAAGGTGTCTAAAAATGAACTATTCCAAAAATAGCCAAGTTGACAAAAAATCGATGTTTTTACTGCCGCACATCGCCTTAAAGGTGTGCTTGTTGATTCCACTGTCCTCCAGGGACGACAAGTGACACATACCTCAACAAACATATTATTTTGCAAAAAGAAATATGTTATCTTCAATTATAACACAACATAGCCATGTATCCACACCAACACATGCTAAACCGATGAGCATGGTTGACTGTAGCCCACCATACCAGTCAATCACAAGAGGCTCAGATCAGGCCTGTATCCTTGCCAGGATGTCGTCGCTTAGCAGAGTCATTAAGGTAATTATCTCTGTTCTACTTTTGCTCTTTTCCCATCAAATTTTGCCAGTTGTCATTAAGTTTTCAAGTTGTTATCTGTTATATGCTCAAACAACCTTGACTAGCTTATTTAATTTCTCCAATAAATTTGCAGTTTTCCATATGCTTTTTGAAAGGCTGCATAATTTTTGGGTTTTTTGTGTGTGTGATTGTGTGATCATGTATTAATAAAATAAAGAGACTGTTTAACAGTGTCTTCCTACCATATTATGCTTTCAATTGCAGATCTGTCTTTCTTAACCTCATGCTTACTACATATCTGTCTTTCTTAACCTCATGCTTACTACAGATCGATCTTTCTTAACCTCACGCTTACTACAGATCTGTCTTCTTAACCTCACGTTTACTACATATCCGTCTTTCTTAACCTCATGCTTACTTCAGATTTATCTTCTTAATATCATGCCTACTCCAGATCTATCTTCTTAACCTCATGCCTACTACAAATCCATCTTCTTAATCTCATGTCTACTCCAGATCTATCTTCTTATCAGTTATCAGTTGGGGTATCTTCATTGCACTCCGGACAGGTCTATAGGTGCTCAGATCCTCCCCCTAGCATATGCATCAGTATCCGGTGGCTAATAGTGCCAGTTCTGTGTTGGTTGACGAGGCACCTCGTTTTCCCGATGTACCTTTCGCGTCTGGCCATTCAGATTCTTACTCCCAACACTTTCATCCTGGACAGCGATATGGATTCACTGACGTCAAAGTCCTCTGTTCTCGCCATATCTTTAAGGACGTTAATAACATCAGCACGATCCATGGGCTGGCCATCTACAGGGGGTGCAGAGCCAGCCAGTTTATCAGCTCGTTCATTTCCCTTGACTCCTGCATGTCCTGGGAAGAAGATAAAGGTGACTTTATGGACAACAGACTTCCGCAGCGACTCAGTCCACTGTCTACGTACAGATCCAGCTTCGACCTTCTGAATCATGCTCATTGAATCACTTAGTACACACACGTTGGTATAATGTGATTCCAGCCAAATGAAAGCCTGTGTAACTGCCATCACCTCCATCGTCATGCTAATCGTGGTCATAGAGTGGGCACCTTCTAGAGTATCTTCTTATGCTCATGCTTACTACAGATCTATCTTCTTAATCTCATGTCTACTCCAGATTTATCTTAACCTCATACTTACTCCAGATCTATCTTCTTAATCTCATGTCTACTCCAGATTTATCTTAACCTTATACTTACTCCAGATCTATCTTCTTAACCTCATGTTTACAGATAAAACAATGACAGACAACAGAAGTCAGGAAGACATCCATGTATACGATTTAACTAACATTGGATGTTCTCGTTTCCTTGGCTTTGGGAAGTCCCCGGGGCTCGTCCTCCAGGCTGCCAAGACAGCATCGATTTCTTCTTGTGGAACCCGTTCTGCTGGAATCTGCATAAAAACAACGTTAATTAGTAATATGTATGTTACGGTGTTTGTTGTTCATTTCTAGTTTACACAGCAATGTGAACTCATGTGTACAAGTCACTTTATTCTTCAACTTCCTTGCTGGAATGACAATGTGTACTCATGTGTACAAGTCACTTCATTCTTCAACTTCCTTGCTGGAATGACAATGTGTACTCATGTGTACAAGTCACTTCATTCTTCAACTTCCTTGTTGGAATGACAATGTGTACGCATGTGTACAAGTCACTTCATTCTTCAACTTTCTTGCTGGAATGACAATGTGTACAAGTCACTTCATTCTTCAACTTCCTTGCTGGAATGACAATGTGTACTCATGTTTACAAGTCACTTCATTCTTCAACTTCCTTGCTGGAATGACAATGTGTACTCATGTGTACAAGTCACTTCATTCTTCAACTTCCTTGCTGGAATGATAATGTGTACTCATGTGTGCAAGTCACTTCATTCCTTAACTTCTGAACCCACTCCGGCTTCAGAGATACTTGTAATTTACATCCCCAAGTCAAGGACAATAGGTCAACATTTTAGTCCAACTGTCTGATGTAGGGGTTGAACCCCTTACCTCAGTAACATAAAATTTGGTGGAACTGCGGTAAAGCTGTGAAAGTTTAAACAATATAAAATGACACAAAGTAGTGCAGCTTTACATAACAGAGTTACGACACATACAGAACGTTGCGGCGGTTAGCCTTCATCAGCAAACAAACACATTCACAAACACAACATACAGTCAAGGAGAACTCCTGTGACTACATTAGAAGGTGATGACAGGACGAGAGGAACAAATGCATGGAAAAATGGAAGCAATGAAGAGAAAATGAGAAATGACAAAATGTTAATTGAAAAGAATGTTAGTCGAAGAAAATGTTTAATAGAAAAACTGTTTATAGAGAAAAAAACTGTATACTCACCTCACGTACGGACCTGTAAATGACTACGGAAATCTCTGGTGTATTCGTATAACGGTGCTGGATGTTACGGTTCAGTGAGCACATAGAAAGAAGGGGGGCGGGGTAGGAGGCGTGTAAAATTGACCACGACCCCATTGTGTTGTTGGTCTGGTGGACTGGTGTGCATGAACACGCGTACATACATAGACACACTTCAACAGACAAAATGCTAGTGTATGTGGACATATGTACAGTCCATGCAAGAAGAGAGAGAGAGAGAGGAGAGAGAGACGAGAGAGATGAGAGAGAGAGGAGAGAGAGAGAGAAGAGATGAAGAGAGAGAGGAGATGAGAGAGAGAGAGAATGAGCGGAGAGAGAGAGAGAGAGAGAGAGAGAGAGAGAGAGAGAGGAGAGCGAGAGAGAGACAGACAGAGACAGACAGAGAGAGGAAAAGTGCCTGCGACCTACCACATGGGGCATACTGTAACCTACGAAACGGTCAGTATCCCCCCTTTCGCTCTCTCTCTCTCTCACTCTCTCTCTCCCCTCTTACATCTGGCTTCTCTGTGCATACCTTCTTCACGTGCATTGCCAGTGGTTGGATCTTACACAACCCCAACAACTCTAGGACTGGGCGAGGGGCTCCTGTAGCGCGTTGTATGACTAGCACCATACTGACCGTTTCGTAGGTTACAGTATGCCCCATGTGGTAGGTCGCAGGCACTTTTCCTCTCTCTGTCTCTCTCTCTCGCTCTCCTCTCTCTCTCTCTCTTCTTGCATGGACTGTACATATGTCCACATACACTAGCATTTTGTCTGTTGAAGTGTGTCTATGTATGTACGCGTGTTCATGCACACCAGTCCACCCAGACCAACAACACAATGGGATCGTGGTCAATTTTACACGCCTCCTACCCCGCCCCCTTCTTTCTATGTGCTCACTGAACCGTAACATCCAGCACCGTTATACGAATACACCCGAGATTTCCGTAGTCATTTACAGGTCCGTACGTGAGGTGAGTATACAGTTTTTTTCTCTATAAACAGTTTTTCTATTAAACATTTTCTTCGACTAACATTCTTTTCAATTAACATTTTGTCAATTCTCATTTTCTCTTCATTGCTTCCATTTTTCCATGCATTTGTTCCTCTCGTCCTGTCATCACCTTCTAATGTAGTCACAGGAGTTCTCCTTGACTGTATGTTGTGTTTGTGATTGTGTTTGTTTGCTGATGAAGGCTAACCGCCGCAACGTTCTGTATGTGTCGTAACTCTGTTATGTAAAGCTGCACTACTTTGTGTCATTTTATATTGTTTACCTCAGTAACAGTACACCGGATGGTTAAGAACATGTGTTATTTTCCTACCTCTTTCAAGTCTTCTTCTTTTCGTTCATCCGGAGTGTTTTTTCAGATGTGATTGCGGTGTGTCTGTTATGCGCCCTTGGGCCGAAACCCGTAGGCCTACACATCCGACTATAGCGTGCTTTTTTGACCAGGTAGCATTCCTGGGAGACTTTCACTTTTGTGGTGCCATCTATAACCCAGCTGGCCAAGGTTGAACGGTCGAAGACAACGGTCATCCCTCAAAGGAAGACAGGGACAGTCCATAGCATTTTCCACCATCCAAGGTTGCTTCCATAGTTGCAGGGCCGACACATAGCGCCCTGGTTCTGGGCTCACCGAGGGAATCATCATGTCCTGCTCATGGCTGCTTTAAATCCTCACTTCAATATATTGGTCATTTCGTTTGCCCCGGGCCATTCCCGCACAAACCAGACAGGTTTGCAGACGATATCCACTCAGCGAGTTTTCGGACATGTGCTTGTCGTTGCACCCGTCAGAGCTGTTCCAGGCACAACAGACATTCGGAAAACTACCTTGTCAGAGCTGTTCCGAACAAGAGCGACAATCGGAAACTAGGTAGTCAGAGCTGTTCCTAGCACGAGAGACATTGTTAAAGGGTTTAAAGTGTACTCATTCCAATTACGGGGCCTCGATAGAGTCCTGCATTGTTATTTTTCTTCACTACCTCCTTGTGCCGGGAGTGGGTAAGTTGCGCGCCTGGTGCCTTCCTTGGATGTGGTAGCCGTTTCTCATGCTCCCTCTCCGGAATCGAACCCTGATTCCCCGTTACCCATTACAAACATGGTAGGCATGTCACGTACCATCAACATTTGATAGGGAAGACATTTGAAAGATGCGTCACTGGCACGTAAGGCCATGTGATCAGCACAAAGTTATCCAGAGTCACCAGTGGGAACGCCGCGCCCCGCAAAGGGCAACGACGATTGGTTTTGAACTAATAAAAGCGCTCTTTCCGCGAGGGTCGGAGCTTGGTAAGCATGTATTAGCTCTAGAATTGCCAGTTATCCAAGTAGGATCGTGTCATCTAAGGAACCCCGACTGATTTAATGAGCCATTCACGGTTTCACCGTGAGACAGTGTGAACTTAGACATGCATGGCTTAATCTTTGAGACAAGCATATGACTACTGGCAGGATCAACCAGATATCTATCGGACAGACGGACTATTCACGCACATGCAAGCCAAGAGTAGCATCGCTAAAGCGCGCCCTCCCGGTACAAGGTGATACATGCAAAACCACTGGACGCCTACCGACGAGCTTTCATGCTACGCTGGCAGGACTGACCGAAAAAAAGCTATACCAGCTTACTGACTGCAGGCCCACTACTCATCGAGAGAGAGTGGGCGCTTATCGAGACTTTGTCGAACGGTCGTACAAATTTTGCTCTTTTGCCTGCTCAAACCACGACCCTGGCTGCACGATGCGGTTACATTCTCGAAACGCCTGCCTCGCTAACTTGCGTTGGCTGGGAAGATCCCATTTTGGTGCACCTCACACAGCCATCCGAGACAACGAATGCTAGACTCGGACCTCTTTCAAGTGATAACGGTTAATTAACATATACTCCCTCGACCCTAGGGTGGTGTATTGAATATCAAGTCTTCTCGAATACAGACAACAAACCAAGTTCTGATCAAGCTGGATGATCATTATATCTTTGCAAGCTGTAGCAGTATTTATTACAGATACCTCATCTACTGAATCTTGTCACATACTCTGCCACTCCCCTAATCATTATCATCAAGTGCCTTGCCTACTGGCATGGACGATCATGCTTCTCCACAAATTGCGATTTCTGACGATATGGATCAATTCGTGTGTTAACTCCCTTCCGTGCCATGACACAAGACTGTCAAGAATGTTTTCACGCTGTCTTCCTCTATCTCTCTTTAAACAAATCTTTCTGGTTGTCACATGTTCCAGTTTTTATCTTCTTATAATGTGGCCAAAAAATTATGACTGCCTCTTTCTGATATTTGTGATAAGTTGTCTTTGCAACATAGCCTTCCTCAAAATGTCCAGATTGCTCATTTTGGCAGTCCAATGAATTTTCAGCTTTCTTCTATAAAACCACATTTCGAAGGCTTCTGGGGATTTATTTGCCCGTTTATTAATTGTCCAGGATTTACAGCTGTATTTTAAAACTGGTTCTATGTAACATGCAAGAACTCTTTTTCTAACTTCCAATGACAAGGACCTATTGCAAAAAAATTTCATTTGATAGAGTGCAGTTTTTTTCTTGTCTTATTCTGTTCTTTATCTCTGTGATGCATCTTCCATCTGATTTTATCCATGTGCCAGATATGTGAATTTCTGCATTAGCCCCAAAATATCGTCCTGTACTTTAATTGCACATTTAAACACAATCTGTTTCTTTGATATCACCGTGACTTCTGCCTTCCTATTATTCAAGCTAAGGCCCATTACTCCTCTAACACTTGTTATAAAAAACAATGAGGTTCTTACGTGATCTTCAGAAACAGAAGAGTTGGTCTGGGCGACTGGTGTTTTGGTGTTAGTTTTTCCAACACTGGCTGGTTCAGCACATGTTGAGGAGAGTAGAAAGCTTTGAGTTTGAACAGATGTCTGAAAAGGTGAAGAAAACAAAAACATCCTGAATAATACATATAGCAAATTAGTCAGTAAAGTGCCTAGTTACGTGTCTTAAGGTGTAGAGGGAATATGTTGCAAGACCCATATATCTGTCAGGATCTTATAATTGGCTCGTTAGCTAACACGTGTGAGACAGTACAAGTATAACGTGATTCGACGTAAGACACAGCGACACAAGTTCTATGGATTTATTGCCACATTAAATACAGAACGATAATTACAACAATCTACAATATA
The DNA here is from genome assembly GCA_014155875.1 of Cepaea nemoralis. Classification (NCBI taxonomy): domain Eukaryota; kingdom Metazoa; phylum Mollusca; class Gastropoda; order Stylommatophora; family Helicidae; genus Cepaea; species Cepaea nemoralis. The sequence continues at coordinate 9,845 of JACEFZ010025884.1, forward strand.
TAACTCACGACGCTCACAACCACAATACAGCTCATAGGTCTGACGCTCAAGATATCAGTCGTTCGGCTTTCAACCACAGAGATCCACACAAACGCCTTGCTCTCATCACACATGTCCTTCCAGTCTCAGGTCCCAGCTCGGTCTGAGGCTAGCACGCAACTGCCCACCGCCTCTAGTGGCGTCACGTGCCTGCGTGCGTCTGTCGTCAGCCTGACCGCTGGGCGCGTGTCAGGTAACAATCTTGCCAGCCCACAATCTTGTCCGCCGGGTGTTGTAACGATGTTGCTGCATAGCTATCCATG
>JACEFZ010025885.1:0-114884 GCA_014155875.1 Cepaea nemoralis
TTTTTTTTTTAAAAAATTTAAAAAAAAAAATTTAAAAAAACCCCCCCTTTTTTTTTATTGGGGGGGGGTTTTTTTTTTTTCTTTTTTTCCCTGAGGTGGCTTCTTTGCGCTGTTGTTTGGTGCGGTAAGCTTCATCAGAATTAGCAGTATGTTAACATCATTAGCCACTGGTGGTAAATGATGTAGTTTCTAATGTTGTTCTGATACAGTGCTCTTGTCTTGTATGTTTGTTGTTGTTCAATGTAAACTTGTATAGATCATTCACGAGATCGCTGTCGTTCCTTGTATGTGTGCACATCTCTGCTCCAGTAAGTTTCACCAGAATTAGCAGTATGTCAGCATCATTAGCCACTGATAGTAAATGATGTACAGTTTTTAATGTTGTATCTGATACAGTGCTGTTGTCATATATAAACACCATGGGTCGTGTGGCGCTCATAGAAGTATGGGACATAATTAGAGACTAGAGACCGCTCTAGACAACATACAAATTGAAAGCTATAGCAACTGACCGGGATTCAATATTTATTGTCTTATATGTCTGTTGTTATTTAATTTAAACGTGCATTGGTTAATCATTAGATGGCTCTCTTTCTTTGTATCTTTGCACATGTATGCTTCAGTAAGTATCACCAGAATTAGGAGTACGTAAGCATCATTAGCCACTGGTAGTAAAATGATATAGTTTCTAGTGTTGTGTCTGATGCAGTATTGTTGTCTTGTACGTCTGCTGTCCTTATATTTACGCTCGTATTGAGCATATACGAGTGTCTCTCCTTGTCTGTATCTGTGCACCGCTGTTTGCTTCAGTCAGTCTTACCAGAATCATGGTAGCATCGTAGTCGATTATAGTAAGTATTACAGTATAAGTTGAAACTGATACCGTTGTGTTTAATTGTTTGTCTGTCTGTCTGTCTACCTGTCTGTCTGTCTGTCTGTCTAATTGTCTGTATCTCTGTCTGTCTAAATGTCTGCTGTTTATATGGCTGCTTATCTGGTTTTTTTGGCTGCCTAGCTACCTATCTATCTAACCGTCTATCTGTCTATCTGCCTGCCTGCCTGCCTGCCTGCCTGCCTGTTTTTGAAATTCGTGGAATGTTAACCATTAAACTATAGCGGTACATTAAAGCTTAGCGCAAGAAATCCTGTACCAAACCCTCACGACAATGAAGGCTTTGTTCGGACACAGGTATAACAGTGTATCATAGTGTGACTCCGTTGCTCTAACATTATCCGGGTCGATAAAATGTTTTCAGAACAATTTAGCAACACACACTAAAGCCATCCGCAAACCACATGCATTACACCATCCTCCGCTTGTTTGCATAAATACGGTAATTCGTTTTCATTATTCCGGGGAATTAGATGTGTAAATGGAATCGGGAGTCGAGTTAAATGGATTGAACCGGAGGTTGGTTCTGTTCGCGGAGTCAATGATGCCAACACGTAGTTGAAGCAGAAGAATACTTAACAAATTTGCACAAGGTGATTGTAATAGAGCCGGGTTGTAGCGTGTTTTAAATCAGCGGTTACCAAACTGTGCAGATCTGTGCAGATCTTTGTCAGTGTCCTAAGAAAGTATATGACATTATTTGGTGTCATTTCCTTCTACAATTCTATTTTATTCAATGGTAATTTGTGGTTTAATCTTGTTTTCTTACTCTACTAATAATTATTCTCTGTAACAGTTTTGGCATCTGACTAATACATACGACTTATAGTGCGATGACTTTTACGTTATAAACCAACGGTTGGTTTTGACTCAGTAGAGTTTTATAAATATGGATGTTAATAGGTCATTAGGAATGTAATAATTATTATGTTGTTTGTCCATCAAGAATGATGATGACCATTCATTATATCCAGTGGGGTTGAAGGTGTGGAGCCGTGGGTTCTAAGATGGCTGATAAGGCCTATTTTGGCTCGAAATGTTCTTTGACAATGTGGGCAAAGAATGCTTGACGTCTCTGGAGGAGGATTTCCTGCAGTGGTTTTTCTGTCCTGCCTTTTCTTCACAGCTCTTGCAGTCCTGGTTGCCTCACATATGACTGCACCTTTGCGTAATGATGCACGCCACGAATTTCGGTCTCTGACTGCAGCCTCCCAGGTGTCATGATGAATTCCAAAAGCATTCAGTGAAATTTTCAGAGTGTCTTTAAAACGTTTCCTCTGGCCACCTTGGGAGCGTTTACCACAACGCAATTCGCTGTAAAAAATTCGTTTAGGGAGCCTGTGATCTGGCATGCGAGTCAAGTGACCAGCCCAGCGAATCTGATTCTTCATCAGTATAGTGTGGATACTGGGTATGGATGCTCTTTCTAGGACTTCAGTGTCTGGAATCTTGTCTTGCCATTTAATCTTCAGTAGCTTCCTTAGGCAGACTGTGTGGAAGTGGTTTAATTTCCTAGCGTGTCGCTGATAAACAGTCCAGGTTTCACAAGCATATAGCAGTGTGGATAATACAACTGCTTTGTAGACTTTTAGCTTTGTTTGCAGGCTTATTCCAGTTCTGTCCCATACATTCTTGTACAGTCTGCCAAAGGCTGCATTGGCCTTGGAGATTCTTGCATTCACTTCGTCATCGATTGTGGCAGCTTGTGACACGGTGCTGCCAAGATAGGTGAATTTGTCCACAATACTTAGTCTATGATCATTCACTTTGATATTCGGCACAGTGTGATTATTCCCTGGAGCTGGCTGGTACATAACTACAGTCTTCTCCAAGTTGATATTGAGCCCAAAGTTAGCACAGGCATGTGAGAAAGCTGAAACATTATGTTGCATGTCCGCCTCTGAGTTGGCGTATAGAGCGCAATCATCAGCAAACAGGAGCTCTCTGACGGTGCCGCTGTTAATTTTGGTTTTAGCTTTCAGCCTTCTGAGATTGAATAACTTTCCATCCATACGGTAGTTGATGTCTATTCCAATGTCGTCGTTCTCGAAGGCATTCACCAACATGGCTGAAAACATAAGGCTGAACAGTATTGGTGCCAGGACACATCCTTGCTTCACTCCATTGGTGACAGGAAAGGGTTCAGACAGTTCACCATTTTCCTGTACTCTTGCCTGCATGCCGTCATGAAATAGCCGCACTATTTGGACAAACTTTCGTGGACAGCCATATTTTGCCATAATCTTCCACAGTCCTTCTCTGCTGACTGTATCAAAAGCCTTGGTAAGGTCAATGAAAGTGGAGAACATTTCGCAGTTCTGTTCCTGACATTTCTCTTGCAGCTGCCTTGCAGCGAAAATCATGTCAACAGTTCCACGTTCTTTTCTGAAGCCACATTGACTCTCAGGAAGAAGACCTTGATCGAGATGGGCTGTGAGGCGATTGAGAAGAATTCTGGCGAGTATCTTCCCTGCAATTGAAAGCAAGGAGATGCCTCGGTGGTTGTCACAGGATTGGCGGTTTCCTTTACGTTTGTAAAGGTGGACTATTGACGCGTCCTTAAAATCTTGTGGCATGGTCTCGTTCATCCATATGTTTGTGAAGACTTGGTGAAGCTGCTCTGTTCGGACCGGCCCACCTGCCTTGTATATCTCTGCTGGGATGGAGTCAGGACCAGGTGCCTTGCCGCTGGAGAGTTGCTGGATGGCTTTGTTTATTTCCACTATGGTTGGCAGGTCATCAAGTGTCTCATTGGTGGGAACTTGAGGAAGGCAGTTGATGGTTTCATCATCGAAGAAGGAAGTTGCATTTAAGATTTTGCTGAAATGCTCTGCCCAGCGTTGGAGGATTTCTTTCTTATCGGTGACCAATGTTCCCCCGTCTGCACTGAGGAGGGGAACTATGCCTGGTGATGAAGGACCATAGACCGCTTTCAGTGAGTCGTAGAAGTTTTTCATATCATGTCTGTCAGCAAAGCCCTGAATTTCATCAGCTTTGCTGCTCAGCCAGGAGTCCCGCATGTGCCGAAGTTTATGCTGCACTACTCTCTGAATGTTCTTGAAAGTATCTTTTTTTGATGTTGACTTTGGGTCATTCAAATGTGCCTTGAGGAGAAGATGTTTCTCGGCCAGCAATTGGTTGATGTCTTCGGAATTTTCATCAAACCAGTCTTTATGCTTTCGGGGGGCTGGACCCAGGATTTCCATAGCAGTGTTGTAAATTGTGTCCTTTAGGGCTCTCCATTCTGTTTCTGTATCCTGTTTAGCTTCAGCATTGGGCTTCAGGCGGTCTTCCAGCATATTTTCAAACGACTGCTGCATTTTCTTGCTGTTTAGGCGGGTGACATTTAGCTTTGTTTGTATTTTCGCCCCTTGAGGACGCCGTGGTGGCCTGATGTGGATGTTCATTCTCGAGACAATGAGACGATGGTCTGTCCAACATTCGGCACCACACATGGATTTTGTCACTCGAACGTCTTGTCTATCACTCCTCCTGACGATGACATAGTCAATGAGTGCCAGTGTTTCGAGCGAGGGTGCATCAACGATGTCCTATTTCTCATGGGGAGACGGAAAATTGTGTTCGTAATCAGGAGATCATGTTCGGCACATGTCTGAAGGAGGCGGAGTCCATTGCTGTTACAATTTCCGACTCCATGCTTTCCAATAATGCCACTCCAAGAGGTGGTGTCCATGCCTACTCTGGCATTGAAATCCCCAAGGAGTATAAGTTTGTTTCCTTTGGGAACAGATGTTAATACATTGTGCAGGTCCTCATAGAACTTGTTCTTGACATCATCTTCGTTGGTCATAGTTGGTGCGTAGACACTCACAATGGTTGCGTGCTTCCTTCCATTCAGCAGAGGCAACTTCATGGTCATGAGCCTGTCGTTTATAGCCTTTGGAAATCCAGCTAATTTGCCAACCAGGGCCGACTTAATGGCAAATCCCACACCGGATTGGCGTCTTTCCTCGCTTTTCCTTCCACTCCAGAAAAATGTGTAGCCGGCACCAATTTCACAGATTTGGCCTTCTTCTGCAAGTCGTGTCTCGCTCAAGGCTGCAATGTCGATGTTATACCTGCCCAGCTCTCTCCCAATCAGTGCTGTTCGTCTCTCTGGACCCGACGCGCCGTCTCTGTCAAGTAGGGTGCGTACATTCCAAGTTCCAATTGTTAAGGGAATATGGTTTACTCTTTTAGCTTTGCTTGTTTTGTCTTTCTTTGTATGTCGACCGCCGTTAAGGGTACCCACCAACCGCGGCTAGCTGGTTAGGTAGTGATGGAGCAGACAATGTTTAGGGCACCTTTTCTAGCCCCTTCCTCATGCTATGGAGGTGAGCAGTGTGTTCCTATAGAGGGCTGCTCAGTCGCTCAGGGGGCTGCCGAATCCCACTGCTGCTCCGGTCAGTAGAAGACGACCATATGGCCTGAGCCGCCTGTGTGCAGGTCTGCGACTACGGCTGCCAGCGTACCCACGCCTGCCGCTTTGCCGCTCGCCCATCGCCACAGGGCTTGAAGGTGATATGTGACATTGGATGAAGAATGACTTGCGCGATGACTTGGATTAAAGTGAGGAAGAGTTGCGCAATTCGTCGACCTCACTCTCTCGCCTGAGTCCATCTGAGTTCAGTGGCAAGACAAGTCGAGACGATTGGAGACGAATACAGGTGCAGTGGATGACCAGGGCGCTCTACGTGCCTTGCCGTGCTCATTACGTTCCACAACGCTTTGCAGGTAAACGCCGTCTTGCCCGTTGAATCAGGAATGATTTCTTCCGCGCAGTCTGCCGAATCCTGTCTTCACATGCTGGGTAGGCATACCCTAGTTTACCTCTTGGTTTGACACCAAATTTGATACCCATGCCTGGTTTAGCCAGCCTCTCACAGCTGTTGCCCGGGGGGTGGCCGCTGTCGCATGCTGACAGCTACTAGGAGCCACAGGCACGAGCTGGGTGTCAGACTTGGACCAGTGGGGGATGGGTCCTGAAAGGACATGAGAGCCATCCTTACCAAAGGTGCTACCAATGCCTGACACCCCGTACCCCCCAATAATTATTATAGATGTCATTTAGAGAATTTCTTTCTTTCTTTCTTTCTTTCTTTCTTTCTTTCTTTCTTTCTTTCTTTCTTTCTTTCTTTCTTTCTTTCTTTCTTTCACGTTCCTTTTTCATCACACCTAATTAAGGATCTCAACAATTATGCCAGGGCAGTATCTCACGGCCTACGCTTTTTACGATATGCAACTTCCGCTTTTACACACACTCAACTCCTGTTTTTCATCATTATCCGAAAAGGCTGGGCATGCGATTTCACTCCCCAAGAAATCAGGGAGGTGTGTGACAGTGGATACCAAACCTTTATTGGAAACATTCCCAGCCTGAAGCTGGCATCCAACCCTGTGCCTTCTGAACCTGTGACGGTCACTGTGACCTCTTAGCCACGCCCCGCACCTACCCAGGTGTTGTAAAAAAAAATTATTTTGATTCCAAAAATGTCATCTTTCCTACAACTGTAACACGATCACAATTGCGGTCTCTCCCTGGTCAAGTGGTTACTCCCACTCCACTGCTGAAAATTCATTGGACAGCCAAAATGAGCAATTTGGACATTTTGAAGGAGGCTGTGTCGTAAAGACAACTTATCACAAACATCAGAAAGAAGCAGTCTTCATTTTTTGGGGCCACATTATGAGAAGACAAAAACTGCAACATGTTGTGACAATCGGACAGATTTGTGGAAAGAGTTAGAGGAAGACAGCGTGAGAACATTCGTGACAGTCTTGTGTCATGGCACGGAAGGGAGTCAACGCACGAATTCGATCCATGCCATTGGAGATCGCAATTTTTGGAGGGGCATCATCATGCACTCCAGCAAGGCACTGGATATTATGAAACTGCTTCTGAATCTCTTTGCAATCAATATGCATTGAGCTTGAGTGCCAACACTATCTTCAGGGGTGTTCACAGTCCTCAATCGTGGAGAGTGATGTTTGAATCAGGTGTTGCCTGTTATCAAGCCATGAGATTCTGCTGAAGCGTTTAATCTATCACACCGTTCATTTTCTCTCTCTCTCTCTCTCTCTCTCTCTCTCTCTCTCTCTCTCTCTCTCTCTCTCTCTCCTCTCTCTCTCTCTCTCTCTCTCTCTCTCTCTCTCTCTCTCTCTCTCTTCCCCCCCCCCCCCCGCCCCTAGTCACGCTGCTCACTTTATTATTATTGACTACTCTGGCATTGCAGTCCCCGAGTGTCGCTGTTATTTTACTAGTCTTTCACTGATCCAAGCCCCCCCCCCCCCCCACACACACACACACACAGACACACACACACACATTGATAGACAGGCATATACACACAGGCAGACACACAAACAGATACAGTCGCACAAAGACACACACAGACATACAGATACACATACATACACACAATCTTGAAGCAAAAACCAGCTACGGTGCTTAGGTTGGACCTTCACATTTGGAATAGGTGACCTTCACATTTGAAATAGTTGATCTTCTTATTTGGAATAGATGACCTTCATATGTGGAATAGGTGACCTTCACATTTGGAATAGGTGACCTTCACATTTGGAATAGGTGACCTTCACATTTGGAATGTTTTGCAACGTCCATTTTGTCACTTGTTATCGTGTTCCACTAAAGCTTACTGATTTAACTTCTGGTTGTTTGGTAATCTATTCTCCTATCCACGAAACTACACCCCCCCCCCCCCCCCCCAACCCTTTCCACATGCTCACGTCGCCATAGTTAGTATGTGACAAGCAACAGCGTGAGAACCACTGCTGGAACATTGTTCGAAGCGTAATAGAACAACAGGACTGGAATGAAATTAGTCAAGGTTAGGGACTTAATGCCAGTAATCCATTACAGTCCATGATGGACACTCTGCTTTGCCCTTCTACTAGGGAGGCGTGCTGTTTTTACATGTTCGTGCTTGTTGTACATGTTCACGCCTTACCTAACTCGAACCCTATCTTCATTTGCATGTTAGTGATTCGTCACAGAGGCATAATCGACTGGTCTAGCATTGAGTTTGTTCATGTGTGGGAAGGTAGGCGTGGTCTGTCATTGACATTACATGTGGGCAAAATGCAGTGGGAACGACAAATCGGGTGTTCTAGAATACAACTACATCGGACAGACATACATGAAACAACTACATGGGGCAGGTATATAAGACACAGTTACACCGGATAGTATTGATTGGCGCTCATAGAGGTAGAAGAAAAAAAGTAGACATTAAAAGACCCTCTAGACAACGTTGCTGGCTCTGTGGCCAATGGGTTATGAATGTAATACGTGATCCCGCATACCGTGTTCGAAACACATCTGCGGACGATTTGTAAGCAGACCGCCTTGCGTTAGTTTCCCATCCAAAGGTATGAGTGCCGGGCGTTTATAATTCAATGGCAAACTACTTAACGTAAACTTGCCAAGAAGTCACGAACAGCAAAAAATGCCGGGTTGACTGCGACATCCTGTGAACAAAATATGCAACTAACTAGACAACATTAACAATTTAAAGCTGTATTTATCATGCTGGGATTCTAACCGGCCACCTCCAAATAACAACAGCGACTCGCTGCAGGAACAAAGAGTATGTAGACAAATGACCAACTGGACACACCTGTAAGGTGTTATCGTTATCCGGGTCTAATGTGTCCTCTAAGTGTACTTCGCTCTATTACTTTTATGTGCACCAATTAATATTGACGTCCTCCATTATTACGTATACTGTGTAGGGGCGGGAGCGAGGGGTCTTTAGATAGGAAATACGAAAAGGGGGGGGGGGGGATGACGTTCTAAAAATATGGTGAAGGAGGGCACGGGTCAAAACAGGTTGAGAACCACTGCTCTACACACACTTTCCCACCTCGCCAACTATCCCTCTACTCCAGTGGTTCTCAATCTATTTTGGCCCGTGCCCCCCCCCCCCCTTCACCATATTTTCAGAACGTCATCCCCCCTTTCATATTTCCTATCTAAAAATCCCCCACCCCTACACAGCATACGTAAAAATGGAAGGTAAATTTAATAGCATATACTAAAACAAGTCTAGACATCTACATACAACACGATTTGTGGGTCTACTTACTTTATAAAATGAATTTTAGAAGGATGAGACGTACATAACTGTAAAGTATGAATGGAAAAACAATATCAAGTAATCGGTTCTTGTATTAACGCGATCTTGAAATGGTCTTCATTCCCCCCCCCCCCCCCCCCCCCCCCCCCCCGAAACCCTAAAATTCCTCCCTGAGGAATTCCCCACCGGTTGAGAACCACTGCTCTACTCGGACTTTTTACCCTAGGCCCTAGATAAATCTAAGCTATAGTAAACATTTATGAGACTCGTCATGACTATACCATAAGTCTCGTCACAAACACAGCCCTGCTTCGATACATGAGTGAAAAAGTAGACCAGATAGTATAGTTCAATTGTCCAGTTCTCAATGAACGTCGATTGTACAGTTTGTTGCTATAGATAAACGGTTCAAGTGAAGCCAATGCTGTTAACATTTAACTTGATATTATCCAAGAAGCGGCTAATATACACACACTTTTATGTACAATAGGGGCCATTTTTTACTTCTGTAATATGCTTGGGGTCAGTGCTCTTATCGTCGGATAATTATGTTTGCGATATACAGACCATTTTAGAAATAAAAGCATGTGGGCATTTTTTTCAGATACGAGTGTCTGTCTGTCTGTCTGTCTGTCTGTCTGTCTGTCTGTCCCCTTCATCTCCCTCTCTATCGCCCATCTATAATGTTTCTCTGAGTAGCAGGCGGTCTGTGCTCCCTCCTTCTGTTTATAGGTCTCTTTGTAACACCTTTCCCCCCTCTCTTTGTCTGTCTGTCTTTCCTCTCTTCCTCTGTCTATCTCTCAACTCCACCCCAACCTCTCATCGTGTTCCTGTCCGCCTGTCTGTCTTGCGCAGAAGTATAACCCCCGGTCAACCCCCGGAAATAATCCACTCCTGCTATCCCTGAGGATTGACCGCCTGCCCATACCGTTGGTATACGAACTCAAAAACCTTCTACCCGCTCACATCGTCTGTATAACACTCTCTGGTTCTGATGCTGGTCGTGTTCACAGTCGACATCGCACGAAGAAAGAATCTGCCATGAGCATGTGATGCGACGAGGTCCGCTATCCTGTAACAAAATAGTCATCTCTAGAAACACAGTAAGGGAAAGGTTAAGGTTGTTCTATAGTAAATACTGCCGATGGGTTGTGAAGTGTTAGATCTTCACATATTCTAGGTCAGGACATAATATGTGAGCTGGCTAGTTCCTTTGTCGTCACCTTTCCTCCCCAGACAATTCCTAGAACACTCTGTGCCTATTGTTACTAGAGCGGGTGGTTTAGTGTAACGATTAGGAAGTTACCCTGACAATGAGCACTGTCGGGAGGCTGTCATCCCTGGGCTTGAGGCTGACTGCGAGAGGAAATTATTTACTGGCCAACTATTTCCCCAAACACACAGGTCTTCAAAATGTGATGGTCCTAACAGATTATAGACCAATAACGGGTTCCAGCTTTAAGACTTTCGTGTTACTATTTATAAGAGGCTGGGTCGACCCCAGCTCCAGTCGGAAAAAAAATAACTAGCTTCATCTGGGGCTTAAACCAGGACAGCTGTTTGGCAAGTATAGGCACTAGCCACTACGTCACCGCGGCTCCTAGAAAGGCAGTAGTGTTTGTTGTATCTGATATTGGCAACATCACGACTGTCACTGCAGCTGCAGTCCGTGTCATCTCTAGAAACACGGGCTGCCATTGTTTCCCCCAGTGGTGTCAAAATATTATGGAAAATAACGGTGATAGTTTGTTGTCTCCAAACACAAAGCGGTTCAGTCAATCATTCTTCCTGTCACCCACGGGAGACAAAGCTCATTAGGGATTGTCCTGTCACACGGGACGTGGACCTGTGTCCCAGCGACAGCCAACACGAGCCTCCCCACAATCTGAACGTTGGTGCCTGTGGAGTTTTTCCTTCGAATTGATGAATGTGAAATAAGCTTTCCTCTTCCACTTACCTGTTTTTTTTTTTAAAAACTAAACTCTTCCCGCAGGCGAAGCGGATATGGACGCAATTCGTAATCTCGCATACCCGCGTTCGAAACACAGCTGTAGGCGATTTGGCAGCAGACCGCCTTGCGTTGTTATTTTACGAAATGGTATGAGTGCCGGTTGTTCATAAACCAATGACAGAGTACTGAACATAAACTTGCCCAGGAAGCACAAACAGCCACACAATGCTGGAATTGACTGCTACGTCCTATAAAGGATATGCAACTAACTGAACTTCTGCTTTGGAGAGCCCTTTGGCTTAGTGGTAAGACGCTTGCCTGCAGACTCGGAGATTATCGGTTCCAGCCAGCATCGAGGCGGATTTTTAAAATCTGTTGGGCTCCCAAGTCGGCCCAGCATAAAATGGGGTGCTATATATGAGGCACCAGAGAAGCAATTATCTGTTTGAGGATGTTAATTGAAAAATATATAGCAGTTCAAAAAAGTATATATGTTTGTTTTATAGACTACAAGAAAGCTTTTGATAGAGTACAACATGAACGACTAATTACGTGCCTTCAAGATATAGGAGTAGACGGAAAGGACATCAGACTTATTAGTAACTTGTACTGGGAACAAGTGGCGTCTATTAGATGCGGAAATAACTATTCGTCTATAGAGATAAAAAGAGGAGCACGGCAGGGATGTGTACTGTCCCCAAGCCTCTTCAACCTATACACAGAAAGAATTTTTAAACAAGTTGAAATTTAAATATTGAGCACAACCCACTACTGGCAACGCTGATCGCACTCTGGTATGATCCTAAGGCCTATCCACGTCAATGCAGAAGCACTCGAAACAACCAAATAAATCAATTTGATTATTGCTCGCTGGAACTTAGGCGGCCTGGTGTGCCTTGCCAGTGAGAAGACCTGATCGTTCGGGTCCACATCGATTGACGGACATCAGTCGCAGCGATCGGGCAGATCTTGAGCTACAGCCTACGATGGGTGACGTTGTAATATTCTGTTGTGATAATTTGGCTGTGTCCAGCGTGTGCCGCGTGGTCTAGTGTTTACACACCCGCTTCACATGCCAGTAATCCAGGGTTTGTTTCCGGGTCCGGTCAAGGATATGCGCTACTGATGAGCTCAAACGAGAGCGAAACTCGAGTCTAGTGCTTCCGCATTGACGCGGATAGGCCTTAGGTTCATACCAGAGTGCGATCAGCGTTGCCAGTAGTGGGCTTGTGCTCAATATTTAAATCTCAAATCCCGAAACAACCAAATAAAACAAGTTGAAATGCCTGGACTTAACATCAATGGAAGAATCATAAACAATCTTAGGTATGCTACGATACCATGTTACTAGCAGAAAGTGAGCAAGAGTTACAAGACCTAGTGGAACAAGTAAACAAGCACAGTGCAGAGTGTGGCTTAGATATTAACATCCGAAAAACAAAAACTATGATAATTAGCAGTGAAAAGGAAAGGTCATCAATGAACATCACAGATACTAGAACAAGTGACAAGTTTCTCCTATCTTGGACAGATAATAAAAGACGATGGCAGAAGTGAAATAGAAATCAAAAGGAGAATAGGAATGGCTAAAAATGCTTTCAACAGCATGAAATCAGTATTAACATCTAGAGAGATTAATAACGCATTAAAAATGAGAATTGTCAAATGCTACATATATTCAACGCTACTTTATAAACGCGGAAGCCTGGACATTAAACAAGCAACTAGAAAGTCGCTTAGAAGCCCTGGAGATGTGGATATACAGACGAATATGTCGTATTTCATGGAAACAAAAACATTCAAATGCAGTTCTAGAAATACTGGGAATGACGAAAGAGTTGATGAAAGAAATAAAGAGGAGGCAAGTGAAATATTTCGGCCATGTTAAAATAATGATACTCTTATAAAAACCATACTGGAGGGCAAGGCTGAGGGCAAGCGAGCAAGAGGCAGACAACGATACAAGTGGGAAGATAACACCAAGAGATGGACGAACATCAGACTGACAGAATGTACAGTCAAGGCAAGAGACATAAAGTGTTGGAGATCCATTGCAGCCAACCTTCATTGTGGAGACGGCACCTGATTGATTTATATGTGGCGGAGTGATATTGACTACATCAAGCCTGAGTGACGATTGGTCTACATAAATATCATCATCATCATCATCATCAAGTGCTCTGCCAGCTGGTGTAGACGTTCATGTCTCTCCACAGCTCGTGGTCTTTTCTGTTCTGGACCAATTCTGCTGATGATATTCCTCCATGCCACTATCTGCCTATCCAGCATCATTTCTCTTGGTCGACCTCTGTCTCTATTCCAATTGATCTTTGCATACGTCACTATGTTCCCCAATGCCTCTCTTCTCATCACATGGCTAAAGAAAGCTGTTCGTCTCTTTCTTATTGTTATAACGCTTTTACTACTTGATGAATAACTTTGACTTTCATACTTTGTTTAGAACTTCCTTATTTGTAAGTTTGTCCTTTCATAATAGTCATCCGATTTTTATTACACATCCACCTTTCATTATCATTTCCCACACCTATTTCAGTATCTTATATTGATTTCATTTATTTTTCTTATTATTTTAAAATAGTAAATTATATCCTTCGTTGTAAAATCTCAAGTCCTGTTACAATAAAAGTGTACTTGCATCATCAATTTTAATTATACTAGCCTGCTCTCTCCTGCAGAGTTGTAATTGCAGTTGTAAATTGCATACGGAGAAAACCACGTGAACCGATAATGCCATCTTTAGATCACTGGTACGTCCCACTCATTAGTTTACCAAAAATCTCAGCAGCGACCGGCGGTTTTCCGTTGTGGAGATAGAATATACAGTGACATGAGATCAATTCTGCTGGTTGTTGATTTGTCACAGGGGACGGCTAACTGCTGCTAGTCTTTCCAACAACTGTGTACCTTAGAGTGCCTTCTCGTGTGCCCTTATGTGCCGTGGCAGATTCGTTAAATCTGTCATATCGAATATTGTGAATAGGTTAATGTCGTTGTAGACTTTATGGGCTACATACAAAGAGATCAAATTAGTAATGACATGTCTATAAATGAGAACGGAGTTGTTAAAACCCTTAAAGAGGCACATATGTTATGTTATATGTTATGTTATAACGGATGCATGAGCGAAGTTGTCAAGGGACTGCGCTGAAATGTCACGAACAATTACGCGGGTTCAACGCGGGGTTCGTTGCCTGCTAAAGTGAGTAAAAGATCGGCCACCTATTCCTCCGTGCTCCAATAGGCCAATAAAATGTGACGATTCTGTCACATACCAGTCCCATAGCAGGAAAATGCTTCGAGACAAATTATAATATGTTAAGTTGAACGACGTCACTGCACCTCGGGCATTCCCAAGCATGCTCAGTCCTCCAATGCAGCAGCCATTTCAATAGAAAATACAAACAGTTAGGCATTCATAGCTCTTGAGAAAAGATGAGACATACTAAACACGGACACAGTGAACATACCTTACAACGGACTCCATAAAAGAGAACATAAATCACAGAGTGAAAATCTATCGCTCTCTCTCCCTCTCCCCCCCCCCCCCCCCCCCCCCCCCCAAGACACAATCCACAAACATATAAAATAATAACATAAAATTAAGTATATACAACAAACGACGTTTCGATTATATAAATCTTCATCGGGGCCGGGACAACACAAACCGATCTAAAGAAAAAACATAAAACTATAAAATAATTTTAAAACACAATTCCTCCGTTATATTTCAAAGACACATCACAACTATACATGTTATTTTATCAACAGACAGTGGCGTGATCATGGCTTGGCACAGACATTGTCTTGGCAAACTTGAACACTATCTATTGAACAACATGAACATTGGTTCGACAGTTAGATGTCCATGTGGAGAGGGCAAGCAAACAGTGAAAATTGTTATCCAAGACGGATGCCTTCCTTAGCAGTTAGTTGTGTGTCCTTTACAGGACGTCGCAAGCTATCACAGCATTCATTGGTTGTCTGTGATTGACTAGGCATGTTTAGTTGAGTAGTTTGCCATTGCTTTCCATGAAAGGTATAGGGCCATAATAATATGTCCTTACCGAGGGCGGGGGGGGGGGGGGGGGGGGGGGGGGTTCCTCCGTGGCGAAGTATTACACCGTCTGACTTGCACTCTGAAGTTCGTTTTGACGAAAGATAAACTTTAAAACCTAACGACAACTGTCAAACAAGAAAGGTACAGAACAAGGATATAAAAACCTGAATGGCTTGGTCACATGATAAAAAAAAAACAGTCATTAATGCCCATGGTACTTTGCAGTGTAGGATAGAGGAGTCTTGGGCCTGAGGAATGAAGGCCGCCTGGCTAGTGCAGTCCCCGCGAACTATGCAGGTTAGGGTTTTCTTTTTGCCCCAGACAGAAAAAATCCATCCCCTTACCGAGGATTCGAACCCAGTTCTCCCGAATGAGAGTCAGGAGTTCTTGCCACTCGACCAGACGCTCCTCTGGTTCGCACTCTCAAGATCGTTATAACGAGAGATAAACTTGAAAACCTAGTGACAGCTGTCAACAGTGGTGGCAAAAGATCAAGGGAAAAGACAGATAAATAAATGGAAGGATTCGGCCACATGGTATAAACTCGACAAAAACAAAGACCGGACCCAAAGACTATGATGATCCTGTGAGATGGCGAGCCATGACCGCCAACGCTTACCAATATGGCACATGATGAAGATATATTTTACATATCCAGTTTGTTACAGTTTATTACTTTTATTATTTTAATGTCAAACTAATTTTGAAAACCATGGAACCAATTAACCCGCAATCTTCAACGGTAAATTAAAACTCCTGCACCAAACCTTCACTCTTTCAAGAGTTAATAACATACTGTATATTTAAAGCTTTTATTGTAAACTATATCGTTTCGTATTGTATACTTTTCAGGTGACCGTCTGCAGTCAATTCTTTTTGGCAGAAAGAAGCGGCACAAATATGGAAATATACGATTTACCCTAAATCTGGTCAAATTCAGTGCAATGTTGAACTTTTAGCGGGTTCTTTTCAGCTCTACAACACGTGGACCTTTACTTGGATACATCAAGAGACTTGGAACTTAATACAGAACACGTATATGTGAACTTCCAACCGAGAGATTTAAAGCAATAGTTTTGCACGGAGCTATAGAAAACATACATTTAGATTTACACGAAGGAGATGTGTAAACTAATGTCAACCCTATAATTGAACACAAGAGACTTGGAACTTACTAAATATAGAACACGAATATGTGAACTTCCACGGGATTAGATTTAGAAAATGTTCTTATACTTTTGCATGGAGCTATAGAAAATAAACATTTAGATTTAAATGCAGGAGATACTGAAAAATATGTAAACTAATGCTGTGAGGAGATTCAGTAAAAACAGAAACTATGTGAATTTCTGTTTCCAGCACAAATAATCATCCGGTGAAATCAAAATGCAGCGTTCCATGGGGAATCTCCACGGTTGTCATGTGAAAGAATCATGCGGACATATTCTCGCCACTTTCCTTTTGACGTGGCCATTGATTTTCCAGGGCACCTTCGTATCATCTCAATCTATGGAGATCAGAAAGACCATCAAAGAAGAACTTTTACCGGGATTCGTTATTGCCACTTTGGCCACAGAACCAGAGTTCGTTAAAATTCTCAACAACGAAACACATACAGTAAATAAGGATGCTAGTTTCGTAGGGAATCTTCAGTTTAGTGTTTTGACTTCGGGAAACCCCAACAGCCAGTTCTTCAATGTCGACCCTACCACAGGAGTTGTTTCGTTGAAGAAAATCATTGACCGTGAACAAGTCTGCAGTTTCAAGGACGAGTGTCACCTCAGCTTCGAGGTAGCTGCCCGTTCCATCTACGGCGTCTTCTTTCTTCTGGTCGATTTTGTCATAGTTATCACAGATATTAACGATAACCCGCCAGAATTTACCCAGTCTCAATTTGAGCTCTTCATCCCGGAGAACTCCGATTCCAGCCGATCCTTCCAGCTGCCCACCGCTTTCGACCGGGATACGGGATTTGGGAATGGGGTTAGTGAATACCGAATTCTGGAAGGGTCTGCTCTGTTTGGCCTGAAGGTGCTTGAGGCAGGGTTTAACAGCACCGACGTGTTTCTGACTCTACAGAAGTCTGTCACCATGGAAGCCGCAACACCTGATAAGGTCAGTATACTTGTCCACTCTGTTGTCTCTTGTCTGTATGAAAACAATATAAAATAACCTGAAATATTGCAACTTTACAGAACAAAATTACGGGAAACAAAGGACGTTGCAGCGACTAGCCTTCATCAGCAAACAAATGCACAAACCACAGCCTATGGTCTCGTGGATACTGAGGTCAGATACTCAATCTTCTTGGTTAAAGGCGAAAAACACGAGGGCTTCTGTGCAAGTTACCGTTAAAAATACGTAAAATGGCAATTGAATATCGCATATAGGAAGCATCGAGGCCAGTGCCTTGGCAAAGTTGTTAGAAAAAAGATGGTTGGGTGGTTTCGTGTGATAACATTAAAACATCTCAACTCATCTGGTTCCTATTGTACCTTGCGATGTCAAGGTGAAGCATAAACAACGTCAGAGTGCCCGTTTATGGGCTTCATATATCGTGATTCCCATGGATTCTTCTTCTTCTGCGTTCATCCAGAGTTTTTTTTTTTTTTCCGGATGTGATTGCGATGTGCCTGTTTACAGCAAAGCTGCGTTCTTGCGCCGTTAGAGACGACACATCCGACTTCTGCGGGCATTTGTTGACCGGGTTAACCATCCCGGAATCCCATAGATTCTATTATACCCTCTGTCCATCGTTTACATGGTTGGCGTCTTCTTCTGGTTCCGATTGGTCTGTACATCACTGATTGTTGTGGTACACTGTTATAGTCTGTTTACTTTTGTCTGCCCCAATATAAAATTCAAAATCTCAGTAACCAACTGAGGGAAAATGATGCGATTTAGCATATAACCTTATCATTATGTCCACCCAACAACAACAGCAAACATTTTCTGGAGATTGTACAGCAGATTTCAAAGTTTTGTTTATATGCGGTATATAATTTACGGGTCAGAGGTAAAGTGCACATTATTAAATGTATTGCGTCTTCACACGGAAACATTAGCGTTGAATAGTTAATTTTCTTGTGGGACATGGGATTGGCCTTATGACAAGAGCCTCACGTAGTGGAACGGGACATTACTGTAAAACAAGTTTGTTAGCGAGAAATCACTAGTTCTTCACCTAAACATCAAAGAAATGTCGCTGCTTTAAGTTGCTTTTGGACCTATCAAAGACATATTCCTTGTGTGGGGGTAAATATAAGACGGTAGGAAAAATTTCATAACGATACAACAGACAGTTTTCATAATGATTGATCGTGAATGAAGGCATTCATTTCTGGACAGCCATGATAGCCATGTTATATGACCGAACCATTTAACTTGCCGTTTTCTGATGAAATCTAGTATTTGACTACACGTTATAAACCAAACATTTCTGGTTACTGGTAACTATTTAGTAAACTCAAGCTAAACTTCATGTGCTTTCTATTGTATATTTGATGGCATGTTGTAAAACAAACATTTCTTGTTACAGGTTCTGGTTGGCGCTGTTGATGGCGGCCTCCCACAGCTGACCGGCACACTGACCGTAGAAATCCACATCTCGGACATCAACGACAACTTCCCTGTGTTTGAGCAAGCGTTGTATTCCAGAAAGATTCCGGAGGACACCAGCAACGACCAGATCATCGAGCAGGTAATTCATCTATCTGGCAACACAACTGTTTAATACTTGCTCCTGTCTGATGTGGCCATCTATTATATTTGTGGCATCATAAACGGATGTGATAGCTCTGTTTGTCAAACCTGTTTCTCGGTACATCCTACTTCCATAAAAATGTTTTTAGGTTTGCTTTTTCAGCCTTTAGCTGGTCACAATCTACCTACAAGGCAGCACGTTTGTGTCTCTAGGCCTGGTTCTTATCCCGTTAACTGTCCGACACGGGAGACAGTGGCTTCACTATCGTTGACATAGCTCGTGGAGTTAGTGGAACACGCACAGCCCTCTCTCTACCATTGTACGGTGGAGACACGACAATGGAGTCTGTTTCATATGATTGGAATTTAAACCCCTTACTGGAGGTCAGTAGGCCAAAAGGATAACAGCGCTAGTTCTTATACTTCCGGTGCACTGATGATGTGGTAGGGGGTTCCCTCCCTTACAGCTTACTTGAATTTAAATGTAGACTTCTCTTCCCTGACCTTGGAACTTGAATTACAAGTACCTCAGAAGTTGGAATGGGTTCGCCAGATGGCTCGGGACACTGGTAATATGGAATGCTAATCCACACGCAAACAGTCCAGTGAATTCTCCAGTAGCGCCAACTTTTAAAAGTAGAAGTATAGACTAACGAAATAAAAAAGACTCATTCCTTCTCTCACTATTATATATATATTTTTTTTTTATATTGCTTTCTACCTGGCTCCGTGGAAAAGGAGTTACGGAGGCAGTTCGTAATTCCGCATATCGCGTTCGAAACACAGCAGTGGGCTATTGGGCAGCAGACCATCTTGCGTGGGTTTTTGTTTTTCTCATAAAATGGGCGCCGGTCGTTTATGAAGCAATGTCAATCTACTGAACGTAAACTTCCAAAAGATCACAAACAGCTAAAAGATGTTGGTGTTGACTGTGATGTCCTGTAAAGGATATGCAACTAACTTTTTAAACCCGTTGTTGGTATTAACTCTTACGATACCCGCTTAGAATCCACCTTTTCACAAACGCAATTTTGGCCGCCTTTATTTCCCAGAACATCTCATATCATCCATTTCAGACTGGGTCAACATGGGGGGTCATGTCAATTTACAAAGTTCCCCTAGGGCCCCCCCCCCCCCCCCCCCCCCACACACACACACACACACGCGCGCGCGCGCGGCAAGCATGCATTTCAGACCCCCAAACATACCAAGACCACTTTGTTTTGCATTCGAAATATTGATTTCTAGCAAAATATTTAACACGTAATTCTTGACATACGAATTAAATGAGCGGTTTTAGAAACTAATTTCCAAGAGTAAATTTAGAGTAAATTGGTTAGACGTGTATTTATTTAAAATATAAATCAACAAATAATTGGCAGCCCATCAGCGCGGGTTATATAACAATACGCTAAAAATTGCCCTCAGATAATTAAATTTGGTCTAATCTTAACAAGCAGGTTTCTGTACAAAGCTATCTAAATTGACCCGCCTATTTCTGGCTGGAAACGTGTTCCACGTCAGATGGCTTGTGGGATACCCAAAAATAATGGACTGTTCACAAAACAAGGTTCTGAAGGTTGCGTTCCTGATAAAGAGCTTTGGTGTCGACACGCGTGGGTTTCTTTTATAAAAAGTTATTTGTGTTCGAATTCTTCTTCTTCTTCTTCTTCTTCTTCTTCTTCTTCTTCTTCTTCTTCTTCTTCTTCTTCTTCTTCTTCTTCTTCTTCTTCTTCTTCTTCTTCTTCTTCTTCTTCTTCTTCTTCGTATGTTAACAATATTCTCTGCAATTTATCTTCGTCAATCGGAATGAGGTAAAGAGTTCTTAATAGCTACATTGAGCCAATTCTGATATATGGAAGCGAATAATGGATAATTAGCAGACAAGTGAGGAATTGTGTGGAGGCTGCGGAGATATGATTTTATTGAAGAATGATGAGAACACCGTGGAAGGCTAGAGTAATGTAGGTATCTTGAAAGAAGTTCACTCACAATGAGAACTGGTTACTCACATCAGAAAAAGACAAGGCAACATTCTTTGGGCATGTCATGAGAAGGGGGAAGTTGGAGTATGTCGTCATAACGGGACAGTTGGAGAAAGGGGGGGGGGGGGGGGTGGAGAGGCAGGGAAAGATCAATGATCCTGGACATTTTGACGTCATGGCATGGAGGAACATCAGTATCAGAAATTATGGCAGCACACGAGACAGAAGGCGGTGGACGGACATGATCACCAACGGCACACGGCATGGACTAATTTTTTTTTTTTTTTTAAATATCCTATTTACGGGACATTGCAGTCAACATCCGCATTTTTTAGCTGCTGTTAATGTCTTGGTAAGTTTTAGGTTCAGTAGTTTGCCACTGCTTTCTGAACCACCGGCTCACATTCCTTTCCGTAAGAAACCAGTGCGACGCGATCCGCATGGACTATAAAATGACGAAAGGTGCTGCTGCTTTCTGAACAAGAAGACACCGTTTAAGCCCAACGGACCGGTATGTGGAATTAACTCACCAAATCGCTGTCAACGCTAGGGAAGTTTAAGCACGAGGGCGTTAAACATCCTTCAATCAATCAATCATGTGTCATGCCGGAAAGCGTGGGCGGTCATGATTTGCCATTTCACTCGATCACCAGAGTCATGGATCAGCTCAGTGTTCCTGTCTCGTCCATGCCATGTGGCCAAGCCATCCAGGTATTTTCCTCTCGGTCTTCCTCTTGGTCTGTTCCCTTCGATCTTACCAGCTGTCACTAAGTTCTCCAGTCCATTGGCCACGATAAATCTATCTATACAAGAGGGAGAAATACAATTTAATGGGTGCTCATGGGAACAGGTAAACACGTCAATAGGAATGCGTTGCTCCGCGGATACATTACGATACAAACAAACTGTTTGCCAGACTGGAGTTGTGTGATATTTATCCATTATAATTGGCAACCTTCTATTCTCTCAACCTCATTGACTCACTAGCCATAGTCTAAGTGTGTGTGTGTGTGTGTGTGTGTGTGTGTGTGCGTGCGTGCGTGTGGTTGATTGGTTGGTTGGTGGGTCGGTGGTTGGTTGGTTGGTTCCCTCCCCCTCCCCCAGTATGGACTTCTGATAACTTTAGTATTTGTTGATTTCTCTCTCTCTCTCTCTCTCTCTCTCTCTCTCTCTCTCTCTCTCTCTCTCTCTCTCTCTCTCTCTCTCTCTCTCTCTCTCTCTCTCTACCCCCCCCCCCCCACCCCACCCCTCCTGAATTTGGTTTCAAGCACTGTGCCTAACATCCGGGGGAAAAACTTAATCTTAGCTTCATTTGATTAGTTTTGACGTTTAGTTTGATAATATGTGTTAATGTAATAAAGTCGTTTATTCGTTCTAGAATACATAACTAGGGAGACTGATAAATGATAAACAGGCCTCAGTCTTGCAGTAGGGAAGCTTCCAACCGCACTTGCGCGCTGGTAGAGGATGTTCACATGACGCTGTGGCTAATGTTGTGGCTAATATAGGGGCTAACTGTTGTGGCTCAGCATAACGTCTAGAGAGATTAACAACGCATTAACAATAACACTTGTCAAATGTATATTCAACACTACTGTAAGGCGCGGAAGCCTAGGCAATGAGAAGGTCTTTAGAAAGTCGAATAGAGGCCCTGCTGCATGTGAATATACAGATGAATATCATGGAAACAAAAGCAATCACATATAGATAGAGGTTCTAGAAAACTGGGAATGAAAAGAAAGTTGATGAAAGAAATAAAAAAAGAGGCAAGTGAAATATTTCGGAAACGTTAAAAGACATAACACTCTTATAAGAACCATACTGGAGGGTGATTGAAGGCAATCGAGCAGGAGATATACAATGTATGTGGGAAGGCAACATTAAGAGGTGACCAACGGCAGTCTTGACATAATGTCCAACCAAGACGAGAGACAGACAATTTTGGCTATCCACTGCAGCCATTGTGGAGACGGCATCTGACTGATTGTGGCTAATATACGGGCTACTACTATGGCTAACATAGCTCTATGGACTTAGTATCCTAAGGGGTATATTTGCTTTCAGTTGTAGTCCAATATAACGTTCATTGCAGCACATATATCTGCAGCACAGATATCTCCATAATGTACCAACCACATCCCATAGATTTAAAAGGATATGATCAACTCAGTGTACAAGCTCGTAGCACCGGCCAGCTTCTAAATATGTCTAGACCAAAATCATGCATGGAGTAAATGTACTTTTGTGAGTAGTTTAGGTTTTCTAATTTTTTTTATTTTTTTTTTTAAATTTTGCCTGAGCAGAGGACTAATTGGACTGCATTTTCCGATTTCCACTGTGGCACTTGACCCTACAATATCAGCATCTGTGCGTCCCATAATTTGGAAAGGAAATGAAGATTTGAATTTTTTTTTTTAATTTTCGCTCGCTCGTTTTGAACTCAAGGGCAGTCAATACATGCTACTTCTGGCAGCACTAGACTAAAGTTTGCCTGTTGATTAGCTTTCCCTATTACCAGTGTCCCTCGCCATGAGGCAAACCCACTGCGACTTTAGATGTACTTGCAAAGGACGATACATCAACACTTTAGTCCAGCTGCCGGAGTAGCTGATGAACCCGCTATCTCGGCATCTGCACGCCGGTTGATTAATGATGAGGGCTCTTACCCATTCGGACATGCTGACCTCATTCGAGTTAATAATACTGGAGACAATTTGTGTGGTGACTACGCTGAAGATAATAAGATACTAGCAGCAAGTGAATGTACGCTCATTGTCGAGTCTGAACCTCCCTCTGCCTTTTGTTCGGACAATTAATTATGCAAATGAGTCATCTCGGTTGGTTTTAATCGCCAAACATTATGTAATCTAGAATGAATAAACGACTTTAATACATCTGCACAAATTATCAATAAACACGTCAACAATATATTAATGAAAATTGGGTTTCTTGATCTGTTTAGCACAAGAAAGAGCTGTTTGAAATGCACATATTCTTGCTGCTAAACTGCACATGTTCCTCAATGATTTTGATTTGAATATCGTGTATGTCGAGGCCTGTCTGTGCATTTCTCTTAACCCTTACATATCCAAGTAACATATGGCTGATGTTCATCGTTTCCCCGGGCATCCCACACATCGCGCCATGCGTCTTACATTTTACTTTTGGCCACCGCATTAAAATAAAATCTTACTGCTCCAATGGCAACTGTCTTTATAATTATATTCCCATAACACTTGTGACATGCAGTAGTCCATTAAAAAGAAACATCCAATGACAGTGGTTTTGAATGAAAATGCAAAAAATACGATGGACGGTGTGAAAAACCACTACTGTATAATAAATAAATGAAAACAGATTAATTCGAGAAATTAGACAAGACAGTCCAGAATTGTAAGGGCAAATTATGAGGAGGATTAACCCGGAAACCCTAGTCACAGCTGGCAAGACTGATAAAGAAAGATCAAGGGGAAGACAAGGAGATCAATATCTGGATGGTTTGGCCACATGACATAATCGCGATTAAAATCACACGAACTGATCCAGGACTCTGAAGTTCATATGAGATGGCGAACCATGACCGCCCACGCTTATCAGCATGGCTCATGATGATTTATATGCCTCGGCATGGATAGTTCTTTATTTCACCATATACCTACAACACCCCAAGGCGTTAAAAATGGGCTTTAAATACAAATAGAAGCAGTAAAACAGCCCGTTTTGGAAAGACGGGATTTACATTGTATGTATTATGGTTGTCTCTTTCACAGGTAAAAGCAACCGACGCAGATATTGGACCTAACGGTGAACTGAGATACTCGTTCTCTGCACTGCAGCCACCAGACGACTTGAGCTACTTCAGAATTGATGCTCTTACAGGGGAGATCTTCTTGACCAAGTCCATCGAGTCGAGGACGGGTGATGACATTGAGCTGGTGGTTGAAGCCAGCGATCGAGGTCATCCCCCTAAAGTCTCCAGAACAAAAGTTAGAGTAAGTCACCAGCAGGATCATATCATCATGTCTCTCTGTCCTTAACTGATTCAGTGCCAAGAAAAACATAGGTGTTAACCAAACATGGCACACAATCAAAACAACAAATAATATTATGTCACATTTCCGTTCACTGAGCATTTACATTGCGGAAGATACTAAAAAACAAACAAAATAACACGTGAACACTAGTTTGACGATATATCATGCTTCTGTCACATGGAAAGTCAATGTGGCTATATATTATCTATCAGCGCTGAATCAGTTTAGAGTTGGTCTCAGTATTTCCAAATCATTCTTAGACCAATGGTGGCTGTGCTCTACACTGCTCGCGCATTTCAGTGATTCCTGCCCGCACGTCTGGGTGTGTACTTTGTGACCTTTCAAATAGTGTGAAGGTATTAAAAGACACAGTGATGATGAACATGCGTTTTCTGAACATAATAATAATAATAATAATCACAGATAAAACTACACATCAGCCACAAATCACAGTCAACAATAAAGAAATGGAAAGTGTCACACACCTTGAACATGTTGACTCCATTATCGACTACACATCAGCCACAAATCACAGTCAACAATAAAGAAATGGAAAGTGTCACACACCTTGAACATGTTGACTCCATTATCGACAACAATGGGAACTATTCACAAGAATTCAGATGCAGACTGGCCATAGTAATGCCGAGCTTAAACAGTATTGAACGCCTGAAGAGTAACAGCAGCAAACAAATGAAAGTAACAACAGCAAACAAATTAAAGAAACGGTTTTGAGAACGCATGTCTTGCTGTAAATATACGGATGAGGGTCAAGGATTATTTCATGATCACTTTAGAAGAAAGTAAGGGATTTTGAACTTAAATTGAACAGAAACATGCTGATATCTGAATATCAAAGAAAAAGGAAAACTGGCATGAAGAGGCAGGATGGGGCATGAAGACAACGACGTTTTGCAGAGGACCTACTTCGTAGGCAACAACAATCAAAAGCGGTAAAAGCGCATTATGCAACGGTGGGGATTTAAGGGGAAAGAACCCTTCACTATTCACGTAGCTTGGAAATGACAGAGTTACAAATCCTTCATGTCAGATTTTTATTGTCAACTCAAAGAAGCCTCACTTTTATATTGTCCTGAGCAATTTTCTACTTCTGTTTATTTGTTATTTTATTTCTTTTTCCCCCTCAGAATAACATCATTTGTCTTAGTCCAATTTATTCTTTGCACAGTGTCAGATTTAGAAAACCCCCCTCTGTTTCTTATCATTTTAGCTGAAATTCCACATTTTGAGATGGAAAGCACTGTTCGTCAAATGCATGATTCACTTTTATAATTTGATTTTTACACTCCATTTTTTCCCTCAGTATTTGCTGCTTCTCTTTAAAAGCTGTTCTTGCCATTGAAATACTACTAACTGCAGTGTCATTCTGCAATAAACTATTTGCCTTATGTATCACTCAAGACATCACTCTCAGTTCTATAATTAATAACTCTAACATTGGTTTCTGGGAGAACCTGGTTCAAAACCAGGTTATGTTGTTCTATAGTCTGTGCAACGGAATTTAATGCCCAACAAATTAATTTATTACTGTATGTATGATTTAATACGGTGTTGATGCTTCTTACTGTCAGTTCTTAGTCAGATATGACTGAGCTACCATATGACAGTAGATGGTACTACCTGCTTTCTGTTATCACCAAATGTTGGGCAGCACTCACTAAAACCCAACACCCCACATTGTACCAACGGCTTCGGGTGGAGGAGTGCAAATGGGAAGGTACAAGTCTTATTCTGGTGCAAGGAAATGCAACCTAAAGACGAAATGTCATAGCAGGGCAGGACAGACCAGGCCCTAAGTCTTGGTTAGCAGCTGGTCTAGGAATGAAGCTTTGACAGGTGGACTGTTAGAGCATTGCTTTGCTGATCCTACAACTTCTGCAGCTGTTTTGTTTCAGATGTATTGGTGTCACCTTTCCTCTGGGCTAACCTAGGCAGGCCGAGAGAGGGATTATACTGCATGGTTAACACATGGTCACTACAATTCAGCCCAGGCTTTGTGATATATAGAGGTATAACTACTATCCCTGGTCCCCACCATGGGTTGTAGTTATTATGCCTTTTTTGAAGCAGTGTAACAAAGTATCGTCTGTCAAGACGGCAAGGTGCCAGTACAGTTGTTTCTTGCAAAGCTGCCAAATTATCTTCTCATGCCAAATGAGTGCCATTCTAGGAAAGATGGAGATTTGCTGTATTACGTCTTTATAGAGGATGAGGTGCCTTACAAGTCACTGAGTTTGAAGCCCAGCATATGCCTGGACATTTTTATACGAGCCATTGGTTTCTAATGATTTCACACAATCCCACGATATCTTGACTAGTGAATTCAAATACCTAACCTTCTTGGATAAAGGTAAAAGACTGAAGATCACATTAAAGCTGTGCGTGTTAAAAGTCCCATAGCAGTTGGAAATTGTCAAGAGTAGGCCACGAAGCTGCTTCCCTGGCAGAACAACCTTCTGTTAGAAAAGGAAACCTACCCATGGAACTCTTCGCTGGCTGCTGAGGATGGGGACGGAGCGCTTATGGGAATGCCCCGAATGCTGTGATGTCGATTCCTAAATCAATCAATCAAACCTACCCATGGGCAGATCAATCTCACTCACTAACTTGGATGGATCTGCCTATAGAAAACAAACCTCACACGAATGCAAGCTGAAGTTTATTGCACACACCTCTGAGATGTACAATAACTAGATGTCAACCTCTCGGAAACACAGTGAAGATGATCGTTAGAGTAGAGATGATAATATCTGATTCTGTTACCATTTTATGTTGTTCTTTGCCCGTTGTTGATTTATATCACTTTCTTGTGTTGAATGTGGACTTGAGAAAACTAGAGGCAAATTATTTAGAAATAAAAAACTATTGTCAAATTTGAATAACGAAGACACAAACAATAGATTGCACAATTTATTGCCTGGCATATTTGTTGCAGCTTGTCAGGTACATACTGCAGAATTCACACAACATAAAGTAAAATAACTAGATAAATCCTTCAAGCTGAAATATATATATTGTCATACAGTTATGTCAATTGTCTACCACAGTAATTTTAATCGTGGAATCTATTGTTTGTGTTTTCACTACGTGAAAGCATTGTTATTGTCAAATTATTTAGAAATAGAAAACTACTGGCAAATTATTTCGAAACATAAAACTATTGGAATTTTACTTACACAACTATTGGCAACATTCTTAAAAGAAAACTATTTTCAATTTCATAGAAAACTATTGGCAACTTTAAATAAAAAACTATTGGCAGTTTACTTAGAAAACTAGACAGTTTACTTAGAAATCTATGGACAATTGAATTAGAAAACTATTGGCATCTTAATTAGAAAACAATTGATAATGTACTATTTCTTTTCAGATTCTGGTTGAAGATACAGTTAACAGTATGCCTGACATCATCATTGACACGTTAGGGGGGTCAAAGGGCACAGCTGAAGTCTCAGAATATGCAGAGGTTGGCAAGGTTGTGGCCTACTTTAGTGTTCGTGACCCTGACAGTGGAGAGAATGGAGAAACTAGCTGCAAGCTCAATACCAGAGAGTTTGGGCTGGTCAAGTTAGAGGATACAGGCAAATACAAGGTGACTGAAAAAACATACACGTATGAACACATGCACACACACACTCACTCACTCACTCACTCACTCACTCACTCACTCACTCACTCACTCACTCACTCACTCACTCCTATATAGTCATCTGATAGGAATTCAGGACCTGGGATTTTGTCTTAGCACTGGTTCTCAAAGTTTGTGGGCTACTATAGGAAAAGTTAAAGTAATGACTGCCTGGAACAGAATTAGTTACATAAATAAATATCTGGAATAGAAATAGTTAAAGTAATAACTGTCTGAAATAGGAATAGTTGAAGTAATAACAGTCTGGAATAGAACAAAAGTAATAACTGAATGGAATAGAATTGCTACACAAAACAGGTAGGGCCAGACTGAGCCAGAGTTACATACAGCTGGCTAGGACTAACAGAGTTCAAGTAATCATCAGTGTCAAATGCCTCCTCCACATTCAGTCAGTTGTAATGAGTCTCTAACACTGTCTTGTTCTGTGCCTTCATGGTAGACTCATTACATGCTTCTGCCAGTCCATCTTTTGATGTTGTCCATCCTACATATAACATTGTCTTCCTCTTGTACACTTCCCCTCCTCTTTTCTCTCCAAGCACATCCATTCATGAGTATCTGTGTCTCTCGATCTCTCTGGAGTACCTTAATGTTTTGTTTTCTTTGTTGTTGTTCGCATATCCTTTACAGGACATCACTGTCAACATCAGCATCTTTCAGCTGATTGTTGATTTCTTGGCAAGATTATGCTCAGTAGTTTGCCATTGCTTTCTGACTGACCGGCTCATATACCCCGTAAGTAACCGACACGGAGAGAACCGCTACCGATTCTCGTGCACGTCATGTTACCCACGAAAGTATACAGCATTACGGAGAAAGACGTTAAACTCCTAGGCCAGGGAGACTGGCAGTACCTTAATGTACCTCAAATATAACAGGAAGTGATGTAGAGGGCTGTTTTACATGCATTGCAATGTATTGGGTATATGGTGCAAGTCCCATAATTGTATCAGACAATCGACACTTGATGGGTGATGTGGGTAGTATCATGGCAGCCGCTTTTACTTTCCAAGACATTTCTTGGTACATATTCTAGGATGGGTTGATCTAGGATTCCTGGTCAGTTCAATTTTTTTTAAAATATGCCTTGACAGGGATTTGAGCACGTGACCACGGGCCAACGTGCAAGCGTACTATCCACTGCAGTACTGGGAGTGAGTGGATGAGTGAATGAAAGAAGTTGAGCAGTGTGGGTAAGTGAGTAAGTGAATATGTGAGTGAGTGAGTTAGTAGGAGGGTGAGTGAATGGGTAATTGAGTAAGTGAATATGTGAGTAAGTGCATTAGTAGGAGGGCGAGTGAGTAGGTAAATGAGTAAGTGTATATGTAAGTGCGTTAGTAGGAGGGTGAGTAAGTGGGTTGGTTGGTGGGTGGTTTAATGGAGTGGTGGATGATTGTATGATAGTGGATGAGTGAGTTGATGAGTAAGTGAAAGAGCGAGCGAGCGAGTGGATGAATGGGTGAGTGAGTGGGTGGATGGGTGAGTGAGTAAATGTGTGAGCGAGTAAGTATTCCTACAGAAAAATACAGGACTGTTCCTCAAAATGTATCTACCATTGGTGTGTCAGGTCTTAGTCAGATTTGACTGAGCTACCATACGATAGTAGACGGTACTATCTTTAAAAAAAAAAAAAGTCGCTTACAAGTCAATAGAGTTGACTTCATTGCACCGGGTTTATCCCATATGACTCAGTCTCTTTCCACAGCGCAGAAAACATCACACAAAGCATAAACTCTGTAGCTCCAGCGATGACCCTCAGGAGTCTCCAGAAAAAATGCAGTCATGAGCTGAAGGACGTGGCCCTACCTACAGTACAACCTGCTTTCTATTAGCGCTGAATGTTGGGCGACGCTCTCCAAACCCGACTTGTACTAATGGCTTCGGGTGGAGTGTAATTGGGAGGGTACAAGCCTTACGCTAGTGTGAGGAAATTTGACCTAAAGACCAAATGTCATGGCAGGGCAGATCAGGCCCTAAGCCTTGGTCGGCAAATAGTCTAGGATGGAAACTCCAATAGGCGGACAATTAGAGCATTGCTTTGCTGATCCGGCAGCTTCTGCAGTTTCTTGTTCCAGATGTATTAGTGTTACCATTCCTCTGGAGTAAACTAGGCAGGCAAGAGAGGGACCATGCTACATTGGCAACACATGATCTCTAAATTCAGCCCAGGTTTTGTGTTATGGAGAGGTAAAACTCCATTTTACAAACCATGGTCTGTCAAGACGGCAAGGTGCCAGTCATCATCTACCATTGAGTTGATTTCATCATGGCTAAACATAATCCTTCTAGAAATAGTTGTTGTTTTTCTTTTCAATTCTTTCTAACTGTCCTTGTCCATCCACTACAGGTTGTCTTGGAAGCCAGGCTTGACCGAGAGCAGACTGACCGCTACATTGTGACTGTATCCTGTTCTGACAACGGATTTCCCTCCTTGCTGAACAAGGTGGACTTCACGGTCATTGTACTGGATGAGAATGACCAGAAGCCAGTTTTCTCTCAGAGAACTTACGAGGCAACAATTTATGAAAACAATACAGCTGGTATGTCTCCTCGTCATTTATTTACTTATCACTGCCATAGGTAAAACAGACCTAGGGATCTCTGTGCTCCATCATACAGACAAGACCTCCTACTTTTATGCACTTATCTGAGAACACTAGGCTTCAGATTCACTGAGAGTAGATAGGGTAGTAACAACCACAAACATTTAAAGTGCGAAAAATAAAATGAATTGAAGATAACAGTGATTATTAGTTTAATAAAACACTTTGATTTTAAAAAAAAATGCATTATCTTGAGTTAGGAGCCATACTAGTTAGTGGGTTCTTTTATCCCCACGGGGCCTATGTTTCAAACCCCAAGGTCAGGATTTGGTTTCGTTTTTCAATCAGTACAGTTGCGGGGTCATACCAGACACATGGTTGATTGGTTGGTTGGTTGAGAATCTTCTGAAAGACAGAGTTTTAGCCTTTGAGACTCTGGCATTCAGGCTATCTCTGCACTGAAAAAAGGCTGGCTTCTGTTGGGGTGAGGCTGGTATAGAAACTTTCTCCTTGATACTTTACACAAGGTACCTCCTGCATGGGGTCTTATGTTTCACAGCCCCCCTTTCCCTCTCCCTACCGTGGAACTAGTAGGGTGTGCAAGACGAGTAATGAAACTTTACATCATAGAGAAGCATTCAGTTGTCATGTGGATTGTTCTCTTGCACCATCTCATAATTTTGTATATATGTCTTCTCTCATAAGTGCATAATATTCTGTGTATAATACTTGCTGGTCTCCTGGCCAAGGAGTTAACGGCGTTGTTCATAATCCTGTATATCCACGTGGGGAAAACTGCTGCGCAAGATTCAGCAGCAGATCGCGCTGTGCTAACTTACGGGGGTATGTGAGCCGGTTGTTCAGAAAGCAGTGGCAAAACTACTGAACGTAAAACTTGCCTAGTACATCAAAGCAGCTGAAAAATGCTGGTGTTGACTGCAACATCCTGTAAGGGATATGCAACATTAAAAAATAATACTTGTCTACACAAAGACTAATTCTAATATATATATATATATATATATATATATATATATATATATATATATATATATATATATATATATATATATATATATATATATGTTGTAGAGACGTATGTTGGCATGAGTGAGTGTTAAACCCGGTACATATGTGTCTGTATGGTGTAGAAGGAACAGCACTCCTCTAGACAATTTCTAATTCTATTCTATGTATTCTTGTTGTGGGGACATATTTTGGTGTGAGTGAGTGTTAAACCCGGTAAATATATCTCTGTATGATGTAGGAGGAATAGCTGTACAGATAAGTGATGTTTGCCTTAAACTTGAAGTTCTAATTCAGGATAATATGTAAAGCATTTATTTATCCGGGAGACCTGACGGCAGAGAGGAGCCATACTCCCTGCTGCTATACTGACACTTTAGAAAATCTGCCATTCCATATGGGGCTTGTGTTTTGCAGCTCCATTTCCCCTCTCCCAACTACAGAAGGGTTTGCAAGACCAGTAATGGAACTTTACATCATGGAGAAGTATTGAGGATGAATCCGAGTCATGATTCAGCACAGCACATGCAGACTGGCTGGAATTAGGCCAAGGTTGGTCATTTTCCCTCCATCACCACCCAAGATTTTCACCATCACATAAGATGATGATAAAGTTAGTAATCAGTATGTCTTTACTTTTTAGTTCTTTTATTTTTGTCTTTATTTTTTTACTTTTTTTGGTTTTGGTTTTAACTAAGTATTATCCACTCAGACCACTTATGCCATTGTCTTTCCAGGAGTTTTTATTACCCAAGTGTCAGCCAAAGATGCAGATGCTGACAAGAATGCAGAGATCTGGTATGAAGTCATTGGTACAAACAAACAATACTTTGACATCGATGAAGCAGGCAAGGTGACCGCTAAAATACCACTGGACAGGGAATATTCAGAGAAAATTGTGGCTACAGTTGTGGCTACCGATAGAGGAATTCCTCCTCAGTCATCATCTGCTACTAGTAATTCTAACCCTCAAGGATATAAATGATATGCGGCCAGAGTTTTCTCAAACTTTGTATACGTTTGAGGTGGAAGAACAGCAGTCTGTAGGCAGATTTGTTGGAATTGTATCAGCTTCAGATAAAGATACCGGAGTTAATCAGAATATCACCTACCACTTTCCTCTTCCAAGTTCCCAGAATAACAATTTTCTTATAGGAATGCATGATGGTGTTATGAAAACAAATGTGGTTTTGGACAGAGAAAGACAGGACTCTTATGAATTTCACGTTATTGCTGCAGATAAAGGTATGCCATCACTTACAGGTACTACAACAGTTATCATCAAGATACTTGACATCAATGACAATGATCCATACTTCCTGTATCCTGTTCCGGAAAACAATACCCTGTTTATACCACATACTTTTGAAGCTCAGAGAACTATTGTGTCAGTTCTAGCCTATGACAACGATGCAGGACGCAATGCAGAAATCATCTATTCAGTCAACACAGTGAACTCTTACTGCTCTATTTGACGTGAATCCAACGTCTGGAGCTCTTTCCATTAGGAAACGATTTACAAGCAAGGAAGTGGGCATCTATACATTGATGCTGATGGCTTCTGACCAAGGGTTAGATCAGGAAAGGTCTACGCAGACTCCGCTGTATATTGAAGTGTTCTTTGACAATGCCACACTACTTTCTGCTGTCGGAGCAGCTGGTCCATCCAAAGAAGTTATTACAGCTGCAGTTATTATAGGAGTGACCATTTTGGTTTCCATTGTTGTTTGCATGACTGTGGTCTGCATTAGAAGGCACAAGATCAAACCAACACAGAATGGTGGTGTGCCAAATTCAGGTAATATTTTTAATACTGAAAATGCTTATTGTTCAACACCAGCTTTAATCATATGTATTTGTTTGGTTGTGGGTGGAAAGAGAGGAGGGAGGGGTGTAGGGATTGAAAAGTTGTAATGTAAACATCTTTGTCAGTTTACTTTTGTGTCTTTCTTATTTTTTTTTTTTTGGTCACAGCACCTGTTTCGTTCTGATTTATTGTCTGACTTCCTTATTTGTCTCTTCCCTCATCCAATAAACTTGCCCTAGTCATCTGAAATCCACAATTCAAATGCCTCAATTGTATATTGTCTTTTAAGTTCTTCTTCTTCTTCTTCTTCTTCTTCTTCTTCTTCTTCTTCTTCTTCTTCTTCTTCTTCTTCTTCTTCTTCTTCTTCTTCTTCTATCGTTCGCTTGAAATATGTCTATAACTGCAATGTTGTCTCTTGTATGAATCTAACAGTCAGCGGTCCATAGAGTTTATCTTCCACTGTTGTCTCTCTAGGCCAGAAGGTTTGCCTGGATATGTTGTAGTTTGGGCAGTCCTGGAGTATGTGCTCTGCTGTCTGCGACGCCAAACCACATGTGCACATGGCTGAGTCACCAATCTTGAATTTTGTATACATGTGGTTGCGTAATCTATTGTGTCCTGTTCTGAGGTGCAGAATAATAACCTGTTCTGGTCTGTCCATAATGTGGTAGTCATCTTGAGTAGGGTTTGGTGGCCTTCTGACTGATTTGATCATTCTTTTCTTTTGGTGGAATGTAATGGGCACATCAGGTTGTTCTTCTTTTGCTTCTTCCTTAGCCAATCGATCAGCTCTGTCGTTTCCAGGTACTCCACAGTGGGATGGTATCCACTGTATGGTGACCTTATGCTGACTGCTAAGTTCAGAAAGTAGTGTCCTTAGAACTGGTAATTACTGATTTTGCATCTGTCAATATCACCACAGGTTGTCTACCATGGCAGGTATTTTGTAATTTCTCTATTGCTATCTTGATTGCTTCAATTTCAGCATCATAGTTATGGCAGTACTTTCCTGTTGGAACTCTGGCCGTGTCCCTAGTATTATTTGGGTATTCTATATACACTCCCGCTCCTCCATTTCGAACAGCATTTTGTGCTGACCCATCTGTGTAGACTCGGATCCAGAGATCCTGTGGGTATTCGTCATCAAGGAAGCTGAGAGTGGCTGTTCTGCGCTGTACACTGTTCTGTCCTTCCTTGTCAAATATTCCTCTACTTTTGTCTGGATTTGTAGTGATAGTCTATGTTCATCTTTCCATGGAGTTCGCTCTGGAATAGTTGTCAGTGGGATACCAACTGTGGGAAGATCGGTGGTTTCCCTGTAGAGTCGTTTGGCCTGGTGGATAAAACTACTTCTTTTCAACCACCCCATAGCTAAGTTTTCGAATTGGTTCTTCATAGGGTGGCCTGGCAAGCTGAGGAACTTGTCTGCTTGTATTAGTGTTTTTGTATCTCTGCGTTCTCTCAGTGCTTGTGTCCTCCCCATTTTCTCCATTGCAACTATAGGTCATCCCTCCTATGATGACTTTTAGAGCTTGATTTTGCACCTTGTCCAGCTCTTTTAGTGTGGTTTTTGATGCTGAACACCACACAATTGACCCGTATTCCAGGTGTGGTCGTATGCTCTGTTGATAAACTTTGCTACGTATTCTCCACTGGCTCCCCATGTGGTTCCACTTAGCTTTCTCAGGATGGCCTATTTTCCTTCTGGATTTTGCTACAGCTTTTTTATGTGTTTTCTCCATGTCAGCCTGTCGATCGAAATGTTACACCAAGGTATGTTGGTTCCTTATCTTCTCTTAGGGGTGTTCCATTTATCTGGATGCTCCCTGCCTTTTGTTTCGGAGAGAGGGTAAATAGAGTGGTGCTGCACTTGTCAGTGTTTATGCTGACACACCATCTATCCGCCCATGCAACAAATGTATCTACAGCTCTCTGTAGCAATATGGTGGCCACTGATGCATGTTCATTTGTGCTCCACAAAACCAGGTCATCAGCGTACATTGCCGCTTTAATTCCATCGGGTAGATTAGCAACAAGATCATTGATGAAGATTAGAAAAAGTGTGGGGAACAAGACTCCACCCTGGGGAACACCGTGACGCAGTAGTACTTTCTTGCTCTTGAGTCCGTCTATCTGTACTCGGGCTCTTCTGTTGTGCAAGTATGCTTTCACCCATTTGTACATTCTTCCATTGACTTTACAGTTTCTCAGTTTCTTCATAAGACCTTCTTTCCAGACTTTGTCAAAGGCTTTCTTCAGATCTATCCATGCCGCAAGTACCAGCTTCTTCTCTTGGAATGCATCCTCAACTTCTTGAGAGAGATAGGTTGTCTGATCTTCCGTAGAGTAGCACTGCCTAAAGCCAGCCTGTTGTGGCACAATGATGTTTTCACTTTCAATGTACCACTGTAGTCTGTGATTGATGATGCGTTCCAGTGTTTTGCAGAGACAGCTGGTGAGGCTAATTGGTCTGTAGCTGGAGGCAATGGAACTATCTTTCCCAGATTTTAGGAGGGGTATCATGATTGCTTCTCTCCAGGATTGTGGAACACTGCCTAAGTTCCAGGTGTTATTGAAGATCTGTAACAGCTTTGCTTTGGCCTCTGTTCCTAGGTTTCTGATCATTTCATTGGAGATACCATCAGCTCCTGGTGACTTTCTCATTTTAAGTTTTGATATGGCTAGCTCCAGTTCACTGATTGTGATAGGTGCCTCCATAACCTCATGTACTATTTCCTTCTGTCCTGTATGTTGCCATTTCTCTCGAATCTCTTGTTGTTTCTCTGGACTAATTTCGATATTGTTATCTTGTGCGAATGAGTCCGCAAAATGGTCAGCTGCTTGCTTTCCTGTTAAGATGTTTCCGTCTTTATGTAGTGCAATTTTTGAGTTTCTCCCTGAACCCTCATCGTTAAGCAGTTTCATGCTTTTGTAACCAATGCCGTGAAAAGTGTGTCTTACAATCCTCTCGCTTTTCACATCTTGTCACAGGACTGTGCAAGACTCTGACTTAAAATAAGGCTATGGGCTATTGAGTACAGGTAGCTTAAAGTTCACTTCCGAATTACTGTCATAGCTGGAGGGCAGATTTGAGGATGATCTCTCATCCTTGGACAAATATGCCTAAGATATGTGCATTCATCACCTCCAAAAGAAAAAGTCCAACTCCTGTCCTTAACGTGGTGAAGCTGCTTAAACTAAGAGGAAAATGGGTGATGGCAAGTCACGGATGTCGTAGAACCA
This sequence comes from Cepaea nemoralis, assembly GCA_014155875.1. Lineage (NCBI taxonomy): Eukaryota > Metazoa > Mollusca > Gastropoda > Stylommatophora > Helicidae > Cepaea > Cepaea nemoralis. The sequence goes on from JACEFZ010025885.1 coordinate 37,028, forward strand.
GACTGCTTTAGATATACGCATTCAATCCTCCCTAAACTTTAGTAAGACTATAGCCTACCCCAGCAGGACTAGGCGGTGAAGACAAAAGCATTCAATGAGGAGGTGAATCACAGCAATCAAGATGCATTCCATACATGCAATGAAAAAAGCCTATATCTGCAAAACATTATGATGCTTGCCCAGTTATGGATTCGCAGGCATATGCACTGCCCTGAATATAAATTAGAATGGAAGCCAAAATTTACAGACCACAGAGTGTGAAATTTGTATAAGAGACAACATTGCAAACACAGACAATTTACATCAAGTGAACAAAAGAAGAAGTCCATGATTTCATCCTGTACTGTAGTGTTGAATATGTGTAGCATTTGAAAAGTAATATTTGTGTGGAGAGAAGTATGTTTTTCACATTGGTGAATGTACACTTTGTTATTTCCACTATGTTTGTGCATAGCCAGAGATTCTATGATTATGGGCATAAAACAGTAGCTGGGAGACACAGAAAATTTGGGCATGAGGGTGCTTTGGCAGGAGAAATGGCAAGGGTTCGAGCCTTTTCAGCAAACCGCTAATGAGGGTAACTTTCTGCAAAGAACCTGCCACGTGATGATTAATTACATTTGATTCTTAAAATGAGAAGTCCTTTGACAAGCGTCCAAGCTGGCAAAAACATCAGCCCAGTTGGCTAACATTTTGCTTATTTCCTTGTGGCTAAATAAGCCAGAATGGTTTCTATACAAATATAGAACTTGTACGAGGGGCTTCAAATGAAAATCTTATAAGTGTGTGTGAAATAACAATAAGCCTGCCATGGTTTTGTAACCTGTCAATTATTGTTGTTAATGATGTCAAGAGTTATAAGCACGTTACATCACAGTGCAGATGAACACAGTGACGTCATATTACAGTTTAAAGATGGCTGCCTCACTTTTGACATACACCAATAGGAGCAGGGTTCTGTTATCCGTTTTTTGATTAGTGAAGGGTGAAACCTATAGAAATTCAACAGTAAATGAAGGCCTAGTATGGTGATGCATGTCTGCCAGTCCAGGAATGTATGAGTGGAGTAGGAAGTTTCAAAACAGCGTAACTTCTGTGACAGGACTGCCACAATGTGTGACTTGCATTGCTAGCAGTGGTGATTACATCTAAAGACGATACATTTATTCTTTACTTTTTCAGAATACATTCACACACATACAAACAGTTAAGCTTATCGATTTGATGTCCCCCTCATATAATCCAAACTTGTTTATGGAGACAGATAATCTTGTATATTTAACGAGAGCAATCCTACTATAAGGAACTGTGTTTTCATACAGCTTCTACATCATCGACAACAAAGCTACAAGGTGGATACTATGTGGCTCCAGGCGTCAGAGGATCTGCGTCGTCCTTTAATGGCAAGCAGGGTGAAGGGACTGACAACAGCAGTGCTGCTCAAGATATGGCAGATGGTATTCGAACTTCAAACCCTTACGTTGTGTTCTTGCAGCCCCGTACAGGGGCTGAAGCAGCCTCAGAGGTGAGTTATGGTTTTCAGTAAATAATTGTTAAATTATAATTGTGTAGTGCTCCAAAGTGCTAAGGGTTATAATGTTTGAGTCCCACAGTTTCTTTGTTATAATGATAGAGTTCATGAGTTTATCTGTTATAATGGTGGTGCTCATTAATTTATCTGTTATAAGGATTATATTAGGTTGTAGATTGTTCCGGCTTGGAAGAGGCACAGCGAACATAAATGTTCTTGCCACAGTGATCAGCCCAGACTGTTTCTCTCAGACTGAAGCTTTGACGTCATATTCTGAGTAATCTTGAACTTGCAACCAAACCCTGAGAATAATATTTATAGGGAGATTATTGCCGAAGGTCATTTCCGATTCCACAGATTTGTATGAGTTCATATGAACTTTCAGTGTTCTTACTGCAAAGTTTTCCTGTTTGACAGGGAAACAGAGATTTCAATATTTTCCCCTCCCCAAAAGTCACAAAAAAGAAGGAGGTATGGTTTATGTGCCTGAAGAATTATTTACACCACGAATTTGGCGTGATCCCTGGGGTTGAAGCCCAGAGGGATCGTGAATATTGAGGTTTTGTTGACCAGCCTGCGGCGACTGCACTAGCCAGGCGGCCTTAATTCCTCAGGCTCAAAGACCCCTCTGCCATACACCGCAAGATACTATTTTGGCAGTAAATGACATGTTTTTGACAGTTGACCAGCCAGAAACTAGCTAGATTTTCATGCCATAAAGCCTCATTAAGCATGAAAATGCTTGAGGCCGATAAACTGGCAAAGGATAGAGAAAATTGTCCCAGGCTATGATTAGAGCATCTTTTGCAAAGGACCTACAACATAAGACTCAGCACTATGACTAAGACAGGATTCCTGACTTTCATATGTAATACTAATATTCTATGTGCTTTATGTTTACATATAGTGTGTGGAGCCTGATTAATGCATTAAGATAGGCAGACTTCCTGTGATCCTGGGCTCCCAGGTCAATCCAGTCTAAAATAGGCACCAGAAATCCCCTGGGAAGTAAAGGCAAACTAGCGTAATATTGACCACATACAGAGTGTGGACTGGTCTAAACGTACAGGGACTAGCACCTTATACTCACAGAAAGGGGTGTTTTACTTTACCTTTTACTTAAATTAACACATAATTTGTGAATAGACATAAAGAAATCAACACGTAAAACGATTTAAAAACCAGAGTTGAGAGGAAATATTTGTGGGGAAAGAACATTGTGGCATTAACTGATCAAGTGCCATGGGATGAATAATCATCTTAAATGGCTTCCTGTACCTACCATGGGCTTGTATCACCGAAATGTTGTCAGTGCGTAATAATACATTACATGTCTGCTACCATATTACAAACTTTTAAGTCATACCTGTGACACACCCCTACATACCAATTTCCGCAATCTATTTTTGTGTGATCCAAACCCATATATTCTTTGGCACTGAATCTGTTAAAAGCATGTTCAATTGTAAATGTCACTACCATTGAAAACCTGCTCACTTAAATGTGATGCATTGTTCTGTGCATGTGAATGTTGGACTAGGAGTAATTAATCAGTGAAGAAACTGGTGATGTTGGTGATATTAGAAGGATGTAGAGGATATCGTGGACAGAGACTGAAACAGAAGTTGGAGTGTTGGCAGTCTCACATGACTTCCAATGGACAACAATCCTTTTCAAATTAATTTCCTAAATGTGGTTGATTTGTTCACAGGATTGATTAATCTGAGGTTGGGATGGTCTTAATTATAACTTCTCTTCTGAGGATGAACAAGGTAGAGGTAATGGAAAAATGACACAAAGATAAAGTTGACAGTGGCAGTTGTTGCTACTTGTATATCACTTGTCACAGCAATAGGACAGAGACAAATAACATGTGTGGGGTATATTAACAGGAGAAGTGAAGTAAAGTTAACCTTAGTGGAGAAAATACTAGGCAAGAGTAGCGAAGAAAGTACGGAGGAAGTATATGGCAAACTGTAACAGCTGGTTAATAAATAACACTAACCTCATTAGCATATCACAGAATAATGGAGATTTGTATTAATAAATACTGAGAACCAGAACATGAATGCCTGTGTGCTACTGTGGCATTTTTGGAACGCAAAGAATGGTAACACTGTAACCTGTTGTTGTTGTTGTTGTTTTTTGTGTGATTCCAGTGCTAACGTATGGATGTGAAAGTTGGAAGTCAGCGGTAACTTTAGATAAAAAATTAGACAATTTTGAGAACAAATGTCTTAGAAGAATTCTAAACCTCCACTGGACAGATTTTAGAACCAATACGCAAATAAGACAAGACTAATCAAGATATTGTATCCAATTATATAAGAAAACACCGTTGGAACTACATTGGCCATGTTCTCAGAATGTACAAGACAAGACAAGACACCCCTACCAAGCCCTCATATGGACACGGCTAGGGAAAAGAAAACGGGGAAGACCAAGAGAGACCCTGTGCAGAGCCATCATCAGAGAGGGCACATTCAACAGCCAAACAAACATCCAAAATCTACAACAGGTGACAGCGAACCACCAGACATGAAGAGCCATGACTTCTGCCCTATGCGCCGCTTTGAGCTCAAGAGGAAAGACTAACTAACTCACTACTCGTAGAGTGCAGATTGCACTTGAGTTTAAAATGAGCGAACAAAAAAAAAAGAATAGTTCATAGTCAAAATAATAATCCATCAGAACAGACATGTTTTGTATTCACTTAATATAAAATTGACGTCCCTGTAACAGATTATTGAGATTTCAAGGAGCGGATTAAACGATACGATGAACACACTAGATCTGGATCAGACAGGACGATGGTCAATTCTCCACATTCAAGTCTCACGAGGACATCTTTTCTCCAGGCTTTAGAAAGGGGTCACTGAACAAACAGGTAAGGAATGCTAGAGCTTGGTTAACCAGCAGGTGGTTGTTACTAATGTCTAGAAGTCGAGTTGGTTGAGTCAAAAAGCAACATGACAGCACTCAGGACATTCCCATATGTGCTCAGTCATCTTCAACAGCCAGTGAAGAGTCTCAATGCTATTGATGGCATTTTCAGTCTGATTATGTGTTTGACTGGCCTTTCTTTGGAGTACTGAGTGTTGTCCATGTCATCTGGTCATGTCCAGCAGCATCATTCTCTCTAGGTCATGATGATTTATTTGGTAAAAGATTTGCTGTAAACATGCAGGCTTCTTTATATACATGCATGGCTGCCTGCCTGAATCTTACCCACCCAGCAACCCACCTAGTAACTAACCTGCATACCCACACGCCTACACATAAACACAATCAATCCACTCACACACACCCCTCCACACATTCACACAGACACTCACACACCTTGAATACCATTAGCATGGTTAGTATATGTTTACAAGGCATACTGTATCACACTTACCGAGATGTGGTTTGTGTGGAATACAGAGACACTAAAAAAGTTAGTTGCATAACCTTTACAGGCCATTGCAGTCAACCCCAGCATATTTGTTTGTTTGCTGTTTGTGATTTCATGGCACGTTTACATTCAGTAGTTTTACATTGCTTTCTGCAAGATCGACACTCATACAATTGTATGAAATCCAATGCAAGGCAGCCTGCTTCCAAGATTGCCAGCAGCTGTGTTTCGAACGCGGTATGCAGGATTACGAATTGTGTCCGTAAACCCTTTTACCACAGAGCCGGCACTAAAGTATAACAATAACTCTGAAGCCCTGTTCATGTTCAGGTTGTTTAGGCCCCAAATTGGATTTGCATCTACTGGAGTGATGCTGGTGTAGACTTTTCTTCCGATCAAATACCAAAGTGTCATCCCCACAGGGTAGGTCAGCATGGCCAAATGGATAAGAACGCATGTTCTTAAACATGTTGATGCCGAGGTAAGGGGTTCAACCCCTACACCGAACAGTTGGACTAAAATGTTGACCTCTCGTCCTTGATTTGGGGATGTAAATTACAAGTACCTCTGAAGTCGGAATGGGTTCGCCTGATGGCAAGGGACACTGTTAACAGGAAAGCTAATCCACACGCAAAATTTAGTCCAGCACTACTAGAAGTAGTGTGTATGGACTACGCTTGAGTTCAAAACAAGTGAACGCAAGAAGAAAAAACAAAATCTCCACAGGAACCATGTTGCAGAAATCTCATTGTCCTCTCCAAGCCTTCCCCACTATACCAGTCACAAGCTGTGCTCTGCACAATCATAGCTACTTCAGTCAGTCCTTGCTAACCTTAGTCCATCCCTGCATCTTCAGTAAAGTCCCTTGTCACATATACTGATTAACAGTCTTCTGTCATGATGACTTGATTGTTGGAAACACCTGGTATCAATAGCATCCAAGGAGATTATGGACATGGAGGAGTCCTGATCATAAGATCAGAAATCAGATTAATTACATTCTCATCAACAGAAGATTTCAACATGCCTTAAAACTATACCAAGCGCAGATTGCTACAGCGACCATAGATTAATCGTAAGCAATTTACATATAAAATTAAAGAAAGTCAAATATACACCAAGAAACACAACATTTGATCTACAGGCACTGATGCGTGAGGAGATAAAAGATAAATTCAACGTAGAGGTGAAGAACAGATTTGATGCATTGTCCGATCTGGAAATATTATTTCAAGATGTCGGTGACCAATGGGAAATATTAAAGAAATCAGTCAACCTAAGCTGCAGAAATAACCATCCCAAAAATAAAGATAATAGGATGCACGAAATGGATGATGGAAGACATCTTAAAACTCATGGAAATAAGAAGAAATAACAAGGAAACACATGAAGAGATTCACAGGAAAATTAGGAAGCTATGCAAAGCGACAAAAGAAACATGGCTTGAGGAAAATTGCAAGGAAGTTGAAAACCAACACAACACCAAGAATACCAAATTAATGCACAAAAGAATTAATGACATTACTAACAAAAGAACACACACATCAACGGGTTGCCTAAAAACCAAAGGTGGCAAAATCATAATAGAAAAAGATCAGATTTTACATGCGTGGTCAGATTATGTGACATGTTTATGATTATACAAGAGAAGAACAATATGATCATCAGAATAATAATGAAGGACCATAAGCTTTGAAGATGGAAGTTAAGAATTCTCTTAAACATATGAAAACTGGCAAGACCCCGAGTACAGATAACATCACAATAGAAATGATCAATGCCTTAGAAGAATATGGAATAGACCAAATCAACAGACTAGAACGCTATATACGATACTGGAGATATACCTCCTGAATTATATATGTCTATATTTATTGCAATCCCGAAGAAATCGGGAGCCTTGGAATGTGATCAACATCGAATAATTAGTATAATGAGCCATATCACAAAGATTTTGCTGAGAATTATCTTGCAAAGTGTTAGGAAGAAAATACAACCCGAAATAAGAGAACAATGTGTGTTTGTAGAAGGCAAGGGTACAGTAAATGCTGTGTATATACTAAGAACAGTAATTGAACGTTCTATAGAAGTAAACAAAGATCTATATCTTTGCTTTATTGACTACACAAAGGCTTTCGATAAAGTGAGACATGTCAACATGATAAGGATGCTTGAAGATCTACAAATTGATGGAAAAGTCCTTAGACTTGTAAAAAACATATATTGGAAACAACAAGCTGCCATCAGAAGTTGATAATGAATGTAGGTCAATATCAGCCTATTAAGAGAGGTGTGAGACAGGGATGTGTAATGTCTCCAGATCTTTTTTCCCTGTACAATGAAAATATTTTCAGAAATATAGAAGATATGGAAGGAATCAACATTGGGGGACGATACATCAATAACATTAGATATGCAGATGATACAGTCTTGATTGCAGACAATGAACAGGACCTGCAACATTTAGTAGATGCTGTTGTTGCACACAGTGAACAACTAGGGTTAGAATTGAATAGTAAGAAGACACAGATTATGGTCATCACTGGGAAGAAGGAAATACCACAATGTGATATACGAGTAAATGGGCATATTCTTAAGCAAGTGAATCGGTACAGTTATCTAGGAACAGTCATAACATCTGATGGGAGTTGCCTTGAAGAGATTAGAACAAGAATTGCTATTGCGAAGGTAGCCTTTTGCAAGATGAAAAACATACTGACCAATAAAAAGATATCAATTGAAACGAGAAAAAGAGTGTTGAAGTGCTACATAGAACCTGTACTTTTGTATGGATGTGAAGCATGGACAATGAACAGTCAAGCTCCCCGGGAAGGTTTACCCGGTCAAAAAATGCCCGCAGAAGTCGGATGTGTCGGCCTAATGGCACAAGAATGCAGCTCTGCTGTAAACAGGCACAAAGCAATCACGTCCGGAAAAAAAACTCCAGATGAATGCAGAAGAAGAAGAACAGTCAAGCTGAAATACAGCTGATGGCTGTGGAAATATGGTTTCTGAGAAAAATGCAAAGAATACCATGGACAGACAGAAAAACCAAGAACAAGTCTTCAAGAAACAAATGGAGATTGTAAACTGATTAGAGTCATTAGACGTAGACAGTCAAAAGTTTTTGGGCATGTTATGAGAAGAAATGACCTGGAGAAATTGGTGACAACTGGCAAGATCGAAGGGAAGAGACCAAGGGGAAGACCGAGAAGTAAATACCTGGATGGTTTGGCCATGTGGCATGGTTGAGACAGAAACACAGAGCTAATCGACGACTCTGGTGATCGAGTGAGATGGCAGAACATGACTGCCCACACATATTGGCATGGCACTGGATGGATGGATGGTCACGATGTGGTGTTGTTATGTCATCATACAAATTTACTGATGGTGCTAAATTGTATCTTATGGTCAGTTTGCAGCAAAATATCTTGGGCAAGCCACAGTAGCACAATGGCTAGCATGTTTGTATGCTGTCCTGGCGGTCATGCATTTACAAAGCAAGAGGGTCAACTTCATTAACATCATATTTTATTCCATATGGCTCTTTCCTGCAGAACGGCCTGCCAAAAGTGTCTCACAAAGCCTGAACTCCATAGCTCCCTTGACAAACTCTCATGAGTCACTAAGAAAATTGCGCTCATGAACCTGAATGATGTAGCCGACAATCAAACCCACAACCTTCAGAGTTTGAGGCAGGCAAAATAACTACTTCACCACGGATACTCTCAGTGGTCATATGTTTGAATCCACAGTGAGGCAGATTTTAAAAAAAAAATTGACCTGGGCATGGAGTTAACCCAGCCTAAAACTGGTACCTGGAGATGTTCTGGGAGGTTAATGCTACTGGTGTGATGTTGACCACATCACCCATCCAGTGCTAATTAGTCTATACAAATACGAAGCTAGCCCCTTAAACTCTGTACACATCAAGACATGTACAAACATCCTGCTTTTTTCCTATAATGTCAAGGAGGTGCATGACATTCATTAAATGCTTACATTTTAGCTGTTCATTTATTTTCTCACATTCTTGATCTTACATTAATATTTTTGTTTCTCACATTCTTGACCTTACATTGATATCTTTGTTTATCACATTCTTGACCTTACATTGATATATTTATCACATTCTTGACCTTACATTGATATCTTTGTTTATCACATTCTTGACCTTATATTGATATCTTTGTTTATCACATTCTTGACCTTACATTGATACATTTGTTTCTCTCATTCTTGACCTTGCATTGATGTCTTTGTTTCTTTCATTCTTGCCCTTGCATTGATGTCCTGTATCTTGAGGCTACAGTGTCTGCCCCAGAATTAGAAGGTTAACAGGGTTGGATCTCAGTATAGAGCTGTGAATTTTTCCAACAACCATTAGTATCTAATAATATCACACATTTCCCAGGTCTCTTGGATTGTGAGATCCAATACCTACACTTCTCAGATGAGGGTGAAAAAGAAACCAGTAGATCATGTATGCAAGTTGTGCATGTAAAAAATCCAATGGTAGATTGGAAATTGCAGGAGTAGACTATAAGGTCGCTGTCTTGGCACAATTGTAAAGACAGACAAACCTACTCAAGGATAGATAGACTCCATTACCTTAGATGGAATCTGTCTAGTGAAAACAAACCCTACAAATGCCAAAGACAGACATACTGACCTCTGTGGTGCAAAACTTAAGTTTCACCCACTCTCCTAAAAAGAGTAACACAAAAGTAGAAAGAACATTTTAACACAGGAAGATGTTTTTTTTTTTTTTTTATAAATCTAACAGTATTGTATCCTTCATGAACAATTGCAAGATGTTTTTTTTTTTTTTAACTAAATGTCAGCATTTGTTTTTTTTTTAGTTTTTAAAAAAAACTAAATGTCAGTATTTTATCCTTCATGAACAATTGCCTTAAACTCAAGCTGTTTATTTTCCCCAGAAACTTGATAACTCACTATCCAAGAGGACTAATGACACTTTTGATGATACATCTTGTGATGACAGTACTAGCGACAGTGGGCGAGGAGGAAGTGATGTCGATGTTCACAATGCTGCTGCTGCTGCTAAACATGAAAAAGGTAACTCACAGATTCCAATACTCATGCATGATTGTTTCTGAACTTAATGCTTCACTGCTAACATTTTGTATAGCAGATCACTCATTGTATTGTTAACTTTAAGTACAAGCAGATGGCTTATTTTATGGTAAGCCACAACCCATATGTATATTTAAAATAAACATTTAAACAGAATCTGTAAAAGTATGAATGGCTTAAGACTGAAGAAGATGAAGGCACGACAAATTTAAAATAAAAACTTGGACAGAATAGTTAAAAGTACTAAAGGTTTAAGGATGGACAATTTAAAATAGTAGGTAAAAGTAGGTAGAAAAAGTGGGTAAAAGTACTAAAGTTTTAAACATGGAAAATTTAAAATAAAAACTTGGACAGAGAAGGTAAAAGTACTAGAGGTTTAAGATTGAAGGAGATGAAGTAACAAGCATCGAATGTTTAAAATAAAAACTGGGACATAGTAGGTAAAAGTACGTTTAGTTTAGTTTAGTCGATAGATCAACATCATGGCACACGAGTGTAACCCATAAGTGCTCCGTTCTCCTCCTAACTCAAACCTGAGTCTGGAGAAACTCAGCTCAGTGCATGTACTCAGTGCTCAGTACTCCGTAGCACCGGCGAGGATCTTGAAATACTTTGGGTAGATTTTTAACTTGAAAATTTTGCCCAGGCAGCGCTGTTAGGCTGCTCTTTTTTTTTTTCCAACCGCCAAGGGATATTTTATGTGCGCAGCAATACACACAGGAGTCCGATCTCACTACCCAGAGACCAGGGAAAATTTTATTACTAGAAGTCCACAAGAAATAAATCCTGGTCCTCACAGGGGCATGAACCCTGGACCTCCAGCACTCATGGCGGACACCATTGAGACCACGCATCCCCCAAAAGTAAAAAAAAAGTACTAATGTTAGAACTGAAGAAAACGAAGTAACAAACATAGGAATGTAAAATAACTAAGACAGAATGGGTAAAAGTGCTATGGGACTGGAGAAGATATAGTAACAAGCCTAGAATATTTAAAATAAAAACTAGGAGGAAGAAGGTAAAAGTACTAATAGTCTAGGATTGAAGGAGATGAAGTAACAGACATAGAAAATTTAAAATGGAAACTGTGACAGAGAAGATAAAAGTGCAAGTGCTCTGGGCCTGTAGGAGGTCAAGTACAAACATTTTAAAAAGAACTAGGAGAGAGTGGGTAAAAGTACTAAACATCTAGAGTGAAAGAGACAACACTTATTTAAAGTGAATTCATTATATAAATCACCTCATGTTCATTGATTACTTCTTGCTTTCTCTAGTTTTCTTACAAATAAAAAAAGTGTTTTGATTATGTAGTAAGGCTTTGATGGTGAATTCAGCATTTGGTGTTGAATAGAGAAATTAATCAACATGTAATGATGTATTGAACAACACATCATTTTGGGTGAGCTGAGCAACCAGTCACCATTTAATGGTGAATTGAGCAACTAATGAACATTTGGTGGCTTGAGAAGTATATTATGAGTTAATATATTTATAGTTGTAGTGAAGAGGTTGGTGGGGAATGGAGATGTTGAAAGAATACTAGAGAAACCAATTTGACTTATAAAGCATGAACATATTTAGGAAACCAGAATTATTTACAGGAAATTAATAATATGCTTGAGGAATAATAAGTAAACTGGTAGAAAGCTTTAGCATTATTACTCACTAGCTCACCCGGCCCGGCTTCGCCCAGTCCCTGGCAGGGATCTATCTATATATCTGTCTGTCTGTCTGTCTGTCTGCCTACCCCTCTATCTATCTATCTATCTATCTATCTATCTATCTATCTCTGTCTGTCTGTCTGTCTGACTGACGACCCGGCCCGGCTGTCTATCTATCCATCCATTAATCCATCCATCCATAGGACTCGGCCCGGCTTCGCCCAGCCCCTGGCGGGGATCTATCCATCCATCCATCCATCCATCCATCTATCTATCTATCTATGCTTGGCCCGTTCCCGTTAAAAATATAGATAGAATAGAAGAATAGATAGATTGATAGTAGAAAATATGATTGGAAGAGATCTATCTTAAACTTACCAAGATATCACGAACAGCCAATAAATGATGGGCAGTTGGTTGACTGCAGAGTACTGCAAAGGATATGCAACTAACTTTTTTATTTTTTAACGAACGAAAATCTTTGTTTTCAAAGGGTTAAGAATTGGGCACGCAGGCCCGTCCAATATTCTGCCCTTCTTCTCTATTTCCTCTCATACATTCTTTCATTCAACATCTCTTATGAAGCAATTCTTTGACAACAGAAGAGCAACATGCATGAAATAAATGCATGAAAAGTAACTCGTTGAGGCAATGTTTAACATGGGCATCATAAATACCCAGCGTGGGTGTAACGTGCCATATATATGAGAATGTTTAAAAAAAAAATTAAATGTGCTGTTGAAGAAAAATAAAAAGATGAGTTTGAAAATTTTCACTATTTAAATAGATGCATAATTTTTTTGTAAACTTTGAAAATGCCTTAAAGATTTCATCATTGTATATTATAACGCATATGCCTGTATATAACTGTAGAGAAAAGGTCCACCTATTTGAGAAATATGCAACAATTATTTTAATTACATTTATAGCAATGCTATTAAAAGTTATGTCCCTTGATATAACTTTTCTTAAGTTAAGTCCCCTTGCTCTCTCTCTCTCTCTCTCTCTCTCTCTCTCTATATATATATATATATATATATATATATATATATATATATATATATATATATATATATATATATTATAATGTAGTTACAAAATTAAATTTTATTACGTAAATAACTGTTTTGTAAACTAACAAATATGCCAGTTGGCAGCACGAGAATGAGAAGAACACGTGTAGAAAATTTCATCTCAATCAGATGGACCGTTCGCGAACGCATAAATAACATACATACAGATAGACATACATTGTATTTTATATATATAGGATTTAGCTTAATATTTGCCATTTGGCTCCATTAATATTACGAAATGAAAGTTGTTTATGTGTAGTATTAATTAAATCTATTAATGTTACATTTAATTGTTCTCTCTTTTTAAATTTTCAGCTCGAGCCCAAGCTGCTACCCCTATTTCAGTCAAAAGTGGAATCTCCCATAGGCTGTCACCTCTTCTTCAAAAGGAAAGAATATTTGCAACATTCCGTGGAGATTCCCCCAGCTCTTTCAAGTTTGATTCCGACAATGACACACTAACACGCAGTAACCAGAAGTCTAGGGTCAGTCCAATGCCACTGGCATCTTCAGTATCATTCAAAGATCCATTAAGATCTGAACCAGGACAGTCAAGTGCCTTTCCTAGCCGAGCAGAACAACCTGATGAAAGTGACACCAATACTGAACTTATGTCTACAGTTCGACCTCCCCTACGACCTTTAAATCTGTCAGGGGTTTATAACTCTGCAAATGGTTACAACATGCGGGAGCATCCTTTAACTAGACTACCCAGTAGGGTTATTCCACAGCCAATGTTTATACCTCCACCCACATACCCCAGGCGTGACAGTGTGCCAGATTACAGTGATGGTGGAGGTTCAAATTCAAATTCCCTAACCAGAAGGAATCACATTCCAAGACTTCCATTATACCCAGGGATTGAGTTCACTCATCCTGTGTTTGGTGTTCCCAACAGAAACGGCATCAGCGCTTTCAGTAACAATTCTTTTACATCATCAAATAGTAATATATTAAGTCCAGTTGGTGATCAAGGTGATCTGCAGTCATACTACAATAGCCATCCGAGACCAAGTGAATTAGATCACAATAGTTTAGGTAGTCACATTGGCAGTGATGGTGGTGTGTCGCATGACAATACCAGCTTACAGAACTCTGCAGCCCATTCTGCAGTCAAGAATAACTATGGTGGTTTGGTTAATGACAATGAGGATCCACGTCCCGTCAGCATGGATGTGGATTTCTTACTTCCACCCTATCCGGAGGTGGATGAAGATGATGAAGACAGTCCAAGTGGCCTCTCAGGATTTCATGGGTTTAATTCTCAAGGAGATGCAGAGAGAGCACTCATATCTCGGACAAAATCTGATTCTAGTGCATAATGAATGTTCATAAAATTGAGAACAAAATAACAGAATACATTACTATGTTTACCTGCAAGTGAGACAGAAGGAAGTTAAATTGTTGTATTGTTATAATCTTCATCATTATTTTTTCATTGTAAGACAAATATCTGTAACAGCTACTGTTCATTGATTTATATTCAGATCTATCTTTTTCAGCAGTACGAGAGTCATTCTATTATCACTGCCATCTTCTTCTGCAGTTCTTCTATGATTGCTACTGGTTTTCACATACTTCTGTACTCCTGGGGAGGATCCAATTATTTTCAGATCTCCAATTACCTTGATTCATGTAAAATCTCCATGTTTATAGAAGAAATGCTTTTAACATTTTATGAAGTGTTCTTTTATATAGTTTAATTCCAGGTTACATTGCAATAGGTATTTTTAAAATGTCATAGTTTTTCAATATTTTCTAAATTTTATGCAAACCAGTAACAATACAATCATTCACACATGACCTTTGAATTATCCCCCTTTGTGCAAAAAAACAATTTAGTCATGTAATAGCGCAAGGATTTTGGAGGGAATTATGTCCAGCATTTTACTGCCCAGAACTGCACCGTTAATGTCATCAGTTCGGTCAGACAAGGGTTTGACGCCTACATTCATTATCTAGCTCAGTGAGGGAAAGACAGGCCAACTAATCCTCCATGCACTCAGGTCTACAAAATGTGTTGGAGACCATAGCAGGAAACTGCTTCGGGACACATTTTTAAAAAAAAATGTTTATGTTACTGCCCAAATAAGGTTAGTGAAATCATCAGTTTCTGATGCACCATCATCATGCACTAATGACAGCTAAACATTCATGCATTGTTTTAGCTTCATGATGAAATATTTTGTACGTGATCATATTCACTGTAAGACAAATTTATGAAGTTTTAACAAGCTACTTAATTTTTTGTACATCATGTTTTTAGCAAACTACTTACTTTTTTAGCTCTGTTGGTCCCAAGGATTAAGTGATGTGGGATTGGCTCTTTGGCTTGAATCTCAGCCATCATATAATGTGCTCCCTTTCTTTTTATGTTTGATCAGCATGCTAATGAAATCTGGCTTCCCAGTGGCAACTTCTACTGTGTGTTTAGCAAAGCCTTGTGATCCTGAAGTAGTGAATCATTACAAACATATGTAACAATGTTAAACAAATGTATAATTTTCACTATGTTGTGGTGCAGTTTGTAGCAGGCTCAGTTATTAGTACCAAGATCCATGCTTCAATTTCCAGTATTAGCGAGACTGTCATTTTTTCCTTACCTCCACTGCCCTGGGATCAACTCAGCATCATACTGTGGGTTGCAGATAAATACATTTTCTGGGAATTTTATAGAAAAGAAAGCCTCAAGGAAAGGGCCTGACCACCCAGCTTTATTATGCTATGATCTAATATATGTGACAGCCTAACACTTCACAATCTTTAACTATATACCAGCTTTCTAATTTTCACAAAAATTAGATTTTTACTAAAATTTCTCTGTGACAAATGAACGAACACATTTTATTTTCAAAGGGTCACAAGTGGACACACAGGCTTGTGTTACAATTGGCCCGTCTAAGCACATAGCCTTTCGCACAGCAGTTCTCCATCATCAGTGTTAATTTATATTGGAGAAAAAAAGAAACAAACATTGTAAAATGACAAAATGGATGAAGCCATCAGTCATGCCATAATCTTTTAACTAAACTGGGACAAAATGGTCAAGCCATTTGCCTCGTTCTCTGAAGGCTGTTGATTTTTATTTTTCGAACTGACATTCAGACCATGAGTGCAGAGTTTGCGGAGACCCCTAGAGGTTATTGCTAGAACTACAGAGTTTGTGCTTTGTGTGATGCACTAAGTAGCTGCTCACCATTCTGAGGAGAACAACAGAGCCAGATAGGGATAAAACCTTTTGCAGTGTTTTTTTTTTTTTTTTGCATTAGCTCACTTTGAACTCAAACATAGTCCATAACGCTACTTCTAGTAGCATTGGGCTGAATTTTGCACGTGGATTAGTTTTCCTTAATACCAGTGTTCTTCGCCATCAGGCGAACCCACGTCAACTTCAAAGATAACCTTTCGCAGCGAAGTTGATCCTCTCACCTATAACCCCCTGTTTAAAATAAATTATAAAACTTTAATAGTCATTTTAATATATTTAGAGACTTACCTTTCCCATATTTGACTACATTTGCATTACAATTTTAAAAAGAGCTCGTTACATTATTTTACATTTTACATACTGTGTACTTAAGCATTACTTACCAGAAAATTAATCATTGTATTGTATTAAGTCGCACAATACACATGTCTCTGCCTTCAGGTGCCTTGTCTGGAGCGGACATTTGTGATCATGACTCTTAAGTCCTCCCTGTTGTCTAATGTTTTTATGAAGTTAATGTTGCTTGTATTATTTATTTGTTGCCCAGCTATTTAATCTTTCCACTTACATTTTCTCTGTTTTTCCTACCTAGTATTTCCTCAAGTAATGCTAATTTATCTATTTTTCCTATTATCCCGATATATGCATATACACATAATAATGCTTACTTTAAATCAAGGAATAGTTGCAATTCATGCTTAAATTTAGTTTCAGAGTTGTGTCCCCTGGGAGATCTTGCATCAAATTGTGAAAACTTGGAAAATCCCTGAACTCAATAAATTAATGAAATTAACATATTTAGATGGTTTAGTGTGCCCTAAAATATCAGATTCTTTTCTTGTGTCTTCTGCAAATCAATACTAATGTATTTGTTAACCTAATTTTTAAAGGAAATTACTGAAGCACTTTAAAAAGTATTTTAAACCCTTGTGTTAACAGTTTAGCTAAGAGTTTCTGGTTTAACTGTAACAGGAATTTTAAACTAACGTTTTTTACCCTTGGTCTTTGTCAACCGGTATTGAGGTTGAAGTCATGAAGGTTGTATTAATTGTGCTGTTACTAAAAGGAGGTAAAATCTGCTCTCTTGCAGGGTTAGTTAACAATTTGTGACACAGATTCTTTATTGAAATGCCTCAATCAACCACAAGCCAGAGACAGTGCAGAAAATATTTAAATAAGCAGAAGTCTTACTGGCCAGTTTCAAACAAGCACCACAGTCACAAAGTCATTCCCAGTCCCCCTCTTCCCGCTGCATCCCAGCATATAGCCAAATTAACCCCCAATGCATCCCTGTGTAAAGCCAAATTAACCCTCAATGCATCCCTGTGTAAAGCCAAATTAATCTCCAGTGCAGAATTTCTCATAATCACCACCTGTGTTGCTGACTAAAAAAGGCAATCATGCTTCTCCAAATCTTGTGATTGGAAACTGCATATATCAGTTCATGTTTTCACATCATTCCATACCATGACAAAAGGTACGAAGAACATTTCTATCATCATTATGAAATAACTAAACATTCACTGTCATATCACATGGCCAAATCCCAGAATATACATACAAGGACCATGCATTCTTTAACCTTTGTATGGTGGATAGGTTAACCAGTGCTCTAAAATTGTGCCAGATTAGTTGCCTGTGATTGAATGAAACCACTCCAGCATGTAGTACGTGTTGAGGATGTTGTTGAAGCAACGTATCCAGCATATTAGCTTCCCTCTCATATCTTCAGCTGAATAGATGATCAAATCATGAAGAACATCGAGGAAATATTGATAAGTGGAGAATCTGATAACATATTTAGACATATGAGTAAACTAGGAGATTAACTAATAAAGTCGAGAGCTTATACAGTTTGACAGATGTATTCATTTCATGGTCTGTGCTGTATTTGTATACAATATGAAAAGGAAGTTGCACTGCCCTCAGATCATGGGGTAGTGAAATGGATATCTAGCTTTCTCAGACAAGGACAAAAAACTTGAACTCATGTGCACATTATAAATCCTTTGGTAGTTGGAAACTGAAAAGAGTAGACTGAATAGGGTAACATTTTTTGAATGAAGAAAGCTACCCACAAAAATAATATTTTTAGCATGTGTGATTCTGGCATATATACACATTTGGATCCTTGGCAGGGCTATGGAGTTTTGTGCACTGTGCTGAGTTTCTCCTTATGTGATATATAGCATGAGGCTGGAACACCTACAGAGATATGTGTGTTCTGAAAGTGATCCTTTGCTAATACCAAAAGATAGTAGAGAAATCAGTTGTGACTGACAAGCAATAACGTATAGATATCAACAACTGGCAAACCTAAAGACTAGAAAAGTGGTCAGTTTCTCCCAACACAGCTGGCTAATTGTGCTGTGGCTCCACAACAGTGACTAATATTTTGTAATATATTTGTCAAACATGTTTCTCCAAATCTTCTTCTTTTCGTTCATCCGGTGTTTTTTCAGATGTGATTGCGGTGTGTCTGTTATGCGCCCTTGGGCCAAAACCCGTAGGCCAACACATCGACTTTAGCGGGCTTTTTTGACCAGGTAGCATTCCTGGGAGACTCACTTTTGCGGTGCCATCTGCTACACCGCTGGCCAAGTCGGAACGGTCGAAGACAACGGTCATCCCTCAAAGGAAGGCAGGGACAGTCCATAGCATTTTCCGCCATCCAAGGTTGCTTCCATAGTTGCAGGGCCGACACATAGCGCCCTGATTCTGGGCTCACCGAGGGAAATCGTCACGTCCTGCTCATGGCTGCTTTAAATCCTCATTTCAATATATTGGTCATTTCGTTTGCCACGGGCCATTCCTGCACAAACCAGACAAGTCTGCAGATGGTATCCACTCAGCGAGTTTTCGGACATGTGCTTGTCGTTGCGCCCGTCAGAGCTGTTCCAGGCACGACAGACATTCGGAAAACTACCTAGTCAGAGCTGTTCCGAACAAGAGCGGCATTCGGAAACTAGGTAGTCAGAGCTGTTCCTAGCACGAGAGACATTCGGACGAGACATTTCACTCGGACGTAATTGCGTAGTGTCAATTTTTAGTTTGCCACCCGTAGGACGACACTTCCGACTTCCGGCGGGCATTTTTTAATGAGGTTAGCCTTCCTCTGGTTTCGAGGCACGTTAGACTGTTGTGATGTCGCCAACATCTCAGCTGGTCAAGATAGAATGATCAACAACATCGCGGTCGGCCCTCAAGGGAAGGCAGGGGCAGATCATGGGCATTCCCTCGCTATCCAAGGAGGCTTCCATAATTGCAGAGCCAGCACATATTGCTCTAAGACTGAGCACACCCGAGGAGTTGCCACGTCCTGCTCATGGCTGCTTTAGTTCCTCACTTCCATGTGTTGGGAGTCTCGCTTGCCACTGAGCGCTCAAGCACACACCAGGAGCGGTCAGACTGCGTGCGACATCCACTCGGTAAGCTTTTATTTTTGACATCGGACAACGCAATAGGTTCGCTCACCGTGCGTTCCATTTGCGTCATTGAGACGTTCTTCCACTTTTGTCAACACTCTCTATGAGTTAGATACAGACAGTTTTCGTAACCATTTCCTTCGACTGGGGCACTTTTCTGACTTTTTGTACTCGCTCACAAGGTAGGCTACATGTGCTGCCGGCTCAGCACCTTACCTTCGTGCAGCAGTGAACGAAACGGCCTGGCCCTCTCATCCGGGGATCTCTCATATCCCCCAGCTGAGAGCCTTCGAACTTGTGTCAGACCTGAGCATGTAGCTTGCTCAGTATCACGCCTCTATTTTTCGGTAGGAGGGAATTGGCCCGGCTCTCAGATCCGAGGGTTTGTGGCTTAGAGGCGTTCAGCCACAGCCCTCGACAGGGAGCCTTAAGTGTTTTGTCCAGACCAAGAACTTCTGCCTTCATGCGCCTGATTTAAACTTCTGACTGTTATCCTCACCTCAGTCTAACCCGCAGAGCAGCAGGTTGTGTCTCTCTTAGTCTGGCCCCTATCCCATAGGCTGTCTGATATGTAGTTTTCATCCATCGGCAAGCACATGGGGTCAGAGGGACACACAAGCTCCCCCACCGCGACAAGGTGGAGACACATCGGGGGAATGTTTCTCCAAATGATAGTTGAGAAATCAGTTTCTCACAGACAGGCAATAAGGCATAGATGTCAACAAACGGTTAACTTAAAAATTGAGGGGAAAAGAACAAGGGGAAGACAGAAGTAAATATCTGGATGACTTGACCATGTTGCATGGTCGAGACAAGAACACAGATCGTGTAAGATGGCAAAACACGACTGCCCACGCTTATTGGCATGGAGCATGATGATGTTGAACCTAAAGACTAGAAGAGTGTCAGTTTCTTCAAACAGAGCTGGTTAAAGTGTGCTGTGGCTCCACAACAGAGACCAGTGGCTAATATTTTGTAATGTAATTGTCAAACTATGTTTCTCCAAATAGTTTCATTTAGTTGATAGTCGAGAAATCACTTCTCACAGGCAGGCAATAACAAATAGATATCAAGAATTATTTAACCTAAAGACTAGAAGAGTGGTCAGTTTTCTCCCATTAGAGCTGCTTAAAGTGTACTGTGGCTCCACAGTAATCATCAGTAATATAATATTTTGTAATATAATTAGCAACTATATGTATCTCCAACAATACATTACATATGTAAAGCTGAGGTATTGGAAGGAGTTCAACAAAACTTGCTAGCCTGGGTTTATAAAGTTGATTCCTCTTCACTCATCATCTACAGCAAAGACAGCTTTTATGTTTGACACTACATCCTGAGCTGCCCATCAGGTCTTTGAGTGCAACTTACTGCACCACTGAATTGTAAATATCTTTATTTATTACACACAATTGCTCTAGGTTTGATCCTGTTTTGTATTGGTCGTCATTACATGTGTATTGTATGGGTAAGACAGATCTTATCTGCAGCAGGATATTACAGTATGTAATGAAATAAAAAGGTGTTGTTGGATCCCAAGGACACATAATACATGCATATATACCTATGCACACTAGACTACAGCCTGTTTAAGTATAAACATGTTTAATTTTATTGTATGTCCTCAGGATCAAACAATACTTTTGTTTCATTATATACATATTTATTGTAGACTATTTCATTGTATGATTTATTATTTACAATCAACTTTTCTTGACTGTTTCATTTTTTGATTTATGATAGAGAATCAACTTCACAACACTTAGGATAAGTCCTTAAGCACCTGGTCTCTCCCAGCAGATGTTGAAGGGCATGCATGCTGATTGTCACTGGTGAGCTAGTAAACCACAAAGCAGGGCTGCCTAAGCCTGCATTACACTGAGACCAGTTTCATATTTAATTTCTGACTCCATTAGCAACAATTGAGAAGAGTCACCAAGATATGTCATCAGGCACCAAACTACCATTTATATCCTCCAGTACTTCCTTTCTGTTCATCATCAACATTCCAATGATAGATGCTTTTCAAGGCAACATCCCAAATTTTGCTGCCTGACCCGGATAATTGATCCACACAAGTTCTTTAAGATTACGGCCTTCATAAGTGACAGCCACTCATGCTACAGTCATCCATTCTGAACTATCCAAAGATTGGACTAAGAATCAGAGAAAATAATCCCCACTGTAGGTGAAATATTATTAAGGCATTTCAGTGCTGCAGTGGCAATCTCAATCTCCCTTCTTATAATGGAGTCTGTTGTCAGATATGCTCCGTTCTGTGTAGTGATGAGTCTGACTCTCACATTCGCTTGTAAACTTCCTCCTGACTTTTGCCTTTGTAGCACAGATCCATCAATGTAAACCACATCATCATCACCCCCAGCATAAGAGTTTATTAATTCTTGTTACATAAAAGCTAAACATGAGCCTTCATTTATCCTGACATTTTAAGCCATCATAACCGGGACCAGTTTGTTAGAAGCAGCCGTTAAACATTCCCAGCTATTATAGATACAGTAAAACTTTAGTTTTCATTGATGTTTTCAATAATTTTTTCAGTGAAAAATGTTTCTTGGTTTTCATCAGTTGCCTCGGATTTCATCGCTGTGCCCATGGAACCTCGTTGCTAATTTTGCAAAAACAAAGGGACCCACTTGTTCTTCTGCTCAGTTTGGCATTGTTTCTCATTGTGTGAGCATCATTTTCTAATAAGTTAACCCTTTCCTGTTAGCTCTATTATGGGACCAAAGAAAGTTTCCAGAACCAGCAGCCCTTCGAAGAAGAAGGCCAACAACATGATCAAGTTGAAGAAGAAAATCATTGAAAAATACGAGAGCGGCATTAAGATTGCTGAAATCTGCCATATGTATGGGAAGTTGCCATCCATGATAAGTGGCGACAAAGAAAGCAATAAAGGAGGCTAATATAGCAAACTATGTGAATATGCTAACGAAACAGAGCTAGCAAGCAATTGAAGATGTTGAACAGTTATAATTAATTTGGATAAATCAAAAATGGAAATGGCGTGACTGTTGTATGCCGATCTCATTAAGAAAATGCCTGGAACGAGTGCTAGTGTACTTAATGATTTAAAGGCCAAGAGAGGATGGTTTGAAAAATTCAAGAGTTGCACTGGCATACACAAGTGTTACTAGGCACAGTGAAGGTGCGAGTTCGGACAAGTCTGGGGCTCAAAAATAGTATTAAACACTATATTTATTCTCTATAAATTGTGTTTTTGGTATGTATTTTAGAGTGTGTAGCATGAATTAATTGGATTTACATTGGATGATATGGAAATAAATTCCTCAATGTTAGTCGGTTTCGGATTTTGCCGATTGTTTTCGGACGGTTTATCGACAAAACCCAAGGTTTTACTGTATATATACATGATTGTTTTCGGACGGATTATCGACATAAACCGAGGTTTTACTGTACATATACACATATAATATATAAAGTGTTCCAGGTTTTAGCTTGAATACATTATATTATATCCAGGCATATTATTATATTATATCCAGGCAATATTACATTATATCCGGGTACATAATTACCACACAGTTTTATTATGCAGTCAACAAAAGTAACATTTTTTGTCTGTTATATATAACCCACATCACTCGTTGAGTGCCACTTGGGCTACAGAAATATGGGGCAAGCACCATATGCACAATAACCTCATTAAGGCATATTAAAAATATCATTTACTTTAATTATACATAAACCAAGTATATACAAATTAACTCTTGATTGAAGTAAACTTCATGGCACCAGTTGTTAGTAATGTTTGTTGATCATCAATCTAAACTATAACAAACATCTACGATGTTCATACATTAAATAGTAAGTAGTCACTTCATAGACTATGCTAGCATTCATTTTACTAATTTACATTTTTAAAGAATTAGGTAAAAACTGTTATACACATAGTTATGCCCTAACATATTCAATATCAGGTCTAAATATTTATATGTGTATGTTTGTTCTAACTTATTATTACCCAGTCTAAATATTTAGATAAGTACTTATGTCCTAACATATTCAATACCAGGTCTAAATATGTATGTCATTATTTATGTCCTAACATATTCAGTACCAGGTCTGAACATTTATATCTGTGTTTATGTCCTTACTTATTCAAGACCATGTAATAAATTAGCTTTTGGCCAAATAGAATATTTGACCGGGATATATGTCCATTTGTTTCTGGTCAAGGTTTGAATGTATGAGGTAACTAGTTTCCATCATTGTTTTATTTAACCAGGCACGAAAAAGTTTCTGACCTTAACTCATGAATATGCTTGTAAGGAATTATTCTTGAACTTGATGAAAGGTGGTTACTTTAACAAGCAGGAATGAAATGGAAACAAATAGGTATTTTAAATTCCTGCGAGAAAAGCAGGGGAGAACAGTTCTTGCCCAAAAGAATTCCAAATTGAGAGAATGGAGAATTCTACCTCATTGGGCACATCACCCCATTGTCATTTATGACTGAACAAGGCTGTAATTATTATTTATTTAAGCTAAAATCTGGAGCAACTAATTTATTATTCACTCATTCATTTATTCAGTAGCATGTCTTTTGCAGAACCTCGCTCCCATAACAACCTTCTGGAAAACCTCTCGATCATAAGCAAGATGTCCCGTGTCCGATACACCCATCTGGAGATCATCCGCCACATCCTGCACCCATCTTCTCTTTGGCCTTCCTCTTCCTCTCTTCCCACAGTTTCTGGGAAGAGAAGGTCCCCGGATTGATATTGACACTGTCACACCTGGAGTCTACAGAAATATGGCCTTAGCACCATATACCCTACAGGCTTCAAGCCATGTACAAGGATCCTTTACTTTAGTGTTAATTATATGTTCTTTATAGGACATCACAGTCAACCCCACCATTGTTTGGCTATTTGTGATTTACTAGGCAATTTCACTAGTTTGCTGTTGTTTAATAAATGACCAATGCTTATTCAATTGTGAAAATCAGTACGATCCGGTTTGCTTCCAGATCGCCAGTGGCTGATTTCAAATTCTTTATTTACTAATTAGAAAAATTAACTGTTGACAGTCAAGATTGTTGGGCATGTTGTGAGAAGAAATAACCTGGAAACTTAGTGACAACTGGCAAGACTGGGTAAAAAAAACAAGGGGAAAGCAGAGAAGTAAATATCTAGATGGCCTGGCCACATGGCATAATCAAGACAAAAATACAGAGCCAATCCATGACTCTGGTGATTGTGTAAGATGGTGAAACATGACCACACCATGCTTATGGGCTTGGCACGTGATAATTTTGACTTACACTTTACATAATCACAGTTTGTAACATAACTCTTTCATATCTGATCGCACTATTTAGTTTTTGTAGCAATCATGTTTTAAATGTACTTAACATGACTGATCATTAGATTGGATATTTGCTAGAGCATTTATAATAATACAGAAAATCACTTAATTCAACAGAAAATATGTTAAGTGTTGTTATGTTATTACTTAAAACTCAGACACCATTCTTAAGACTTCAGTGGATTTCAGCATGTTTTAATCATTGTTAGCATGACAGTCCATGATGAAAATTGTATTTGTTTATTTTAGATTATTTGTTATTTTTTAAATGTTGCTATGGTATGCTTGTTTATCATGTAACCTTAGGTATGTGAAAAGCCATTGGGAGGATACAAAGTAGGAGGAGGAGGAAGAAGCAACAGAAGGAAGAAGACGGCAATACTTGATGTGACTTTTTATATTGACAACAAGTTCTAGTAATTTGTATATTAAAGATTCTATTTTGACTATTAATGACAAATTGAGAATCTCACAATCCTAAAACCAATTACATTGATTAATGACAGGCCATTGCTGCAGTGCATCTGGTTTCAACAAATAATTATGTCTGGTTTGCCACCCCCTAAATTTTGATTGTTCTCTTTATACATGCAAAGGGGTTGCTATTTGCCTCTGTCTTAGTCTGATATTTAACTGTCAACACGACCAGCATGGTTGACCCTGCCAGTAGCCAGGTTACCGCTGGCACAGCTCTTGGAGTCATGAGGACATCCCTGTAGCACGTGTAGGTAAAAACATAGGAGACAGAGGAAATATGTGATTCATGTGTGTTCATCAGGATTGAATTCACACAGCTCTTGGAGTCATGAAGACATTCCTCTAGCAGATGTAGGTTAAAACATAGGAGAGAGAGAAAATATGTGATTCATGTGTATTCATCAGGATTGAATTGACAAAGCTCTTATGAATTCTGATTATCACCATCATTGACAAAGATTTTAGTATGGCATATTCCTCATCTTGTAAAATGCTGCTTTTGCTTGGGTGCTATTTTCTACACAGAAAGGGGGTGGGGGTATGGGGGAGGAGGGACTTAAATTGCTGTACTAGGGTCATCATTTTATTTGTTTCACAATTTTAATGCTAAGTGAATGGAATTTACATTATAATACTTGTTCATTTGGTCGACTCTAATTACAGCCCATATGAAAGACTCTTGAGTCAGTTCACATGCCTCCTCATTTGTCATTATCAGTGAGCCAAAGTGAGAGGGAAAAGGGGGTGGTTTTTTTTTAATGCCCTGTGCAGTTAGTCAGTTTCTATTGATAAAAGCCCCAGAGCCTTACCAATGAACAAACACAGGTCCCTCAATGTGCAAGGCAGACATTCTGATCCTTCATTCAGCCACTGCTCCTAATTGTGGTTGAATCTGTGAAATAATGACATCCCTTTCTGTAGTGGATATGTCTAAAACTCTTAAGTGGCTTGTAGCACAACACCCCTTTTTGTAGTGTGTTTTTGCATGTTTGGCTTGGATATGTGTAAAACTCTAGCTGGCTTGTAGCATAAAGAGAGCATACTGTGAGGCCTTCTATGGTGAAATAGTCAAGCCACCAGCCTTGCTCTCCGAAGATCATGGTTTCATTTTTGAAATGCGTTGTTCAGCCCATGAGTGTAGTTTTTCCGGAGACTCTTTGGGCTCACTAAAGGAGCTATGGTGTTTGATGGTCTCAATCCATTCAGCATAATTTCTCATGGTCTGCCTCTGCCTCTCTTCCCCTTGATCTTTCCAGCTGTCGCGATGTTCTCCAATGCCTCTATTATCATCACATGACCGAAAAAAGCCATTTGTCTCTTTCTTATTGTTGTATATAATGTTCTAGTTTCATTAGCTTCTTTCAGGCATTCATTGTTAGTTACTTTGGCAGTCCAAGGAATTTGCAACATTCGTCTAAGGAACCACATCTCTATTGCTTCCAATCTCTTCCTAATTTGTTCATTTACATTCCAAGATTCACAGCCATACAGCAAAACAGGTTCTATATAGCACTTCAGCAGTCTCTTACATTCAATGATAGTAACTTATTGCGTAAGACATTCTTCATTTTCTGAAAGGCAGCCTTTACTTGCCCTCTTCTGCTCTTAATCTCTGTTGTGCATCTTCCATCCGATGTTATAAATGTCTCTAGATATTTAAAACTACCCACTTTTATCTTATGTTAATTTATGATCAAGTTGCTAAGGTCCTATGTTGCTGCCTTTGTATGAATGCATTACTGGTGTTCTGTGTTGTTAGATGTGTATTTCACATGAACAGTCGGCACCTTTTATGTAAGCTGGCTGACACTGAACACTCATGGACATGCCATCAGTGCTGAGACATTATTTCTAAGTAACAAAGTTACATTGTTTTTCTTAAATATGATAACTTCTGATATACTTATTATATGGATTTGATCTCTATTGTAATGTTCTGTTGCAACTGTTTTCTGATATATGACCAACATTTCTATATATGACATATCTCTGTTCATGGTGCTTCATTTTTGCCTTATCCATTTGTATGCATTTATAACAAATTTCTAGTCACCTGCATCTCACAACTGTACAATCATAACGAGTGTGATTCATTATTATTTTTTTACATGTGAACAGTTATATTATATGTTACTCAAGAGCACATATAACATATGTACTAGTTACAATTATTGTTTTTGGATATGTGTTTGGAGTGTGCAACATTTGAGAGATGTACTGGATGGAAGTATGGAGAAATTTGCAAGAGATGGAAAACGTTAATGATTGTTGGACAAAATATAGAGATGGTGTGAAAGAAGACTGGAGAGCAGATATGTAGGTGATACAACACTCTGACTGTGGCTGAACATTATGAAGTTTGGACTGGAAGGAAGACTGGAGAGCAGGGATGTTGGTGATACAACACTCTAACTGTGGCTACACAATAGGAAGTTTGGACTGGAATGAAGAGTTGAGAGCACATATGCTGGTCTTATCTTGCTCCTTATCTTCCACTGGCTCATAAACCCTCAACCAACTCACCCCAAGCCGTTGTATAATATCTCATGCAGCTTTTTCCATGTCCTTCCCATATTATTCATTTCTGCTTCTAATTTTCTTCTCCTTATGTCATTAGATCTTTCTCTATTTCAGTTGTCCAGGGATTCCAGACAAAGGACCTGGTAGTTATAAATACTGTTTTCATGGTTTTTTCAGTGTGTGTCTTATGCAGCACCAGCATCATTCCTCATCTTTTGATTGTAGTTTACTTGCTGTCATTATTGTCATTCTTCATGTTTCTGATCCACACAGTAGTACTGATGTAATGTTAGAGTTAAACATTCTATGTTTAATACAAAATTTAATTTTCTTTGACTTCCACAAATTTCCTAGTCCTATGAAAGCTCCTTTAGCCTTTTGTATTTTTATTTTAGTATTTCTATCTTTTCCTCTTGCAGTGGACTCAACACTTTAATTGTGGGGGGACAATGCGAACTGATGGTTTTAAGGAAGAATGGAGAGTAAACATGCAAGAGATAAAAAAAAACTTGACTGGGGGAAGACGATATGAAGAGATGACTGGAATGAAGAAGAGATTCAAAACGTTAATGGGGGAAGATAATATGAAGACACAAGCTGGAAGAAACCTGTCTGTGTGCACTGGTGAAGAACCACTCATGAAAGCTTACCTTCAGTACAGTACTGTATTCCGATTGTGGTGATGCAGATGAGATGTGTCAGCTTTCATTTGTACTAAAAACTATCACTACTGCACATCTATCATTGCTAGTGCCTGCTGGGAGGTGTGTCTGGGTTGAGAGGTTTAAAATCCACTTGCCCAGGCAGTTTCCACACATACTTTTTAATTATACTATTCTGTGGTTTTCCCAATGCATGTCCTACCGTCTTTTCCATCTAATCATCATTCACTGGTATTTGTCTTGTTCTCACTATGAGCTTCACATTGGTGATTCTATCACACAAATTTATTCCTTCAAAAGGAGTCCTGTAGAAACATCAATTACATACTATAATTTTTATTTTGCCTCTGAAAGACAAAAACCCTGGCAAGCTGAGGACTTGAAAACACATCCCTTGATAATTGAAGCAGACATCCTAACTCCTTGGCCACATATTTCTCAACAGCTTTCCCTTGCACAGAAGTATAAGACAAACAAGTGTTTTAATTTGATTTGGTTTGTGAAAGATCAGTTAGATTGCATGTCTGACTAGATGGTTTAACATGCAGCATTGTGTATGATACGGTCTACCATACTGCAGTGGCTAGCACACTCGCCTGCAGCCCTCATGTGATGGAATCCCATGAAGCCATGTCTTATAAACTAGCTCCTATGTCAGCACTGCCTAAAATGGGTACCACAAAATAATTATAATTTAGGAAGTAAAGACAATCAGCGTCAATATCACCCACCAAATGTGTGTATGCTAGAGCCATTTAGTAGTGGTATTTACTCATAAACAATCTTGTCGTTGTGCTAATTGCTCTGTCAGTATTTTAATTATTTTATTAACAGCATTATTGTAACTATCATTGTCAGCAACACCATTATATCATTCAGATCAGCATTACTGTTTCAATGTTTGAATCCAAATGCAGCACCAAACACTGACTGTGACCAGTTATTTCTATTAACTGTCACAAGTATTTTAAATCATACTGTTATCTTTATGGGCATTATGTGCCATTGATAGGTCTGGCAAAAGGATTTTACTGAAGCCGTAGGTTTAAAGATTACAGGCTCTGGCAGTTATAATGTGCCGTATGCACAATTCTTAAATTGGTGAATCAGTGTAACTATCTTGGAACAGCTTCGTTTTCATCTGATTAAACGTCACTCATAGAGATTAGAACAAGAGTCGCCATGGCAAAAGTAGGTTTTTGCCAGATGTAAAACATTCATTTTAAAAATCTGTCAATTGCAGTGAGAAAAAGTGTTGCATTGCTATATAGAACCTATACTGTTGTATGTCTGGGAAACAATCAATACTGTTGTATGTCTGGGAAACATGGACACTAGGCAGACAAGCTGAGAAACATCTAATGGCAGTGAACTGTAGTTTCTGAGGTAAACACAAAGAATGTCATTAAGAGAAAGAGAAACAAATGAGAAAGTCATACAAGAAACAAATGAGAAAAAACTCCAGAAACAAATGAGACAGTCTACAAGAAAAACATGAGACAGCTCTACAAGAAAAACATGAGACAGTCCTGCAAGAAACAAATGTGCAAATTGATTAGGGATATTTTGCTAGAAAGTGGCAATTTCTGGGCATGTTAATAATAAATAATAAATGTGAGAACTTGGTGACAGCTGTATGAACATAGGGAAGGCAAAGATATAAATACCTGGATAGCTTGGCCACAAGCATAATTGGGACAAGAACACAGACCTGACCCATTAAGCATTTGGCACTAGCCTTATGATTTGCATATACCAGTCTGCACTTGAGGGGTTATGTGGTCAATACCATGTCGACCATCTTTACCTCCAAAGGATTTCCTGGTGCCAATTTTTGGCTGAGTCAAATTGGGAAGCAAGATCAAATTTAGAAATGTGCTTGGATGCAAGTTTCAATCCATGAACACTGTGTACTGGTCACTGTACTACCACAACTCCTACGCTTGGAAATATTGGCCTCAAATCATGGCCTCCTGGCTTTGAAGAGTTAACAATGTAGGTCACAAATCCCCATGTGAATATGGAATTCAAATCGAAACCTCCACATTACCTTCCCAAGAATGTATTTATGAACAAGTCACATAACTGGAATAAGCATTATATGGTTCTGAAGCACGGATTCTAGCAAACAAGGATGAAAATTGCATATTTTTAGGGATGTGTTGTTACAGCAGGATGCAAAGTGCAAGCTGAACAGAAAGGAGATAAAATAGTCAGGTTCATAAAGACATAGCGATAACAAGACAATTCTTTGATGAAGTATTTTAGAAAGTCGGCTGTCCTTGCCTCGTCACAATATGAGACATAGAGATCTATTATTGAAAACACTGGAGAGCAAAATCCAAGGGAAAAGAAACACAGGACATTGAAGAATCAACATCAGCCAAGCATGCATGGACAATGGAGTAGAGCTGAAGAGAGTTAGCGAGTATAGGGGATGGGAGAGTTGATGGAGGTTAGATGACCTCAATACCATTCTTCAAACAGACTTACGTGATGATGATGATGATGATGAACCCATGTGACAGTGGAGCGGCTTGATCAGACAAGCTCTACCCCAGTTTTAACTCTGACTAATCTTATGATGATGATGTTAGTAATGATGGTTTTAGGGAATCTCCATGGCGAAGTGGTCAAGCCAGCTGCCTCGTGCTCCAAAGCTTGTGGATTTGATTCCGGGCTACGGAGTTCATGCTTAGTGCAATGCTTTCGGCAGGACGCCGTGCGGAAAGAGACCGAGCCGTATGGGATAAAACCCAAGGCAATAAAGTCAATCCTCTTTTAAGACTTTTTTAAAATGTTGTTTTGACGGTGGGGTGGCTTGATCAGACAACCCATCACATCAGTCTTGAGACACTAATCTTGTGATGATGATGATGATGATGATGGTAAGAATGTTGTGACGGTGTAGTGACTTGATCAGACAACCCCCACACCAGTCTTGAGACTGACTAATCTGATGATGATTATGGTCATGTGCAGTTATTATAGACATTGTTATCATAATTTTCATTCTAAGAATTGCCATTTTTGTCATCATCTATATCTATAAAACAAAGTGTATGTATATATATATGTATGTATGTAAATATGTATGTCCTTTATTTGTTCGCGAACGGCCCATCCGATTGAGATGAAATTTTCTACACGCCTTCCTTTCATTCCAGAGCTGTCAACTGTCATAGTTTTTTTTTCTTCTTCCTCCTCCTCCCTCCTCCCCCTCCCAAAATACGTACGTAAATATATGATGATGATGATGAAAGAATCCCCGAACCAAAACGCTAGGGAAAGGGAAGAAAATGACGTGACTACACAGAATCGTCACACGGCAATCATCATCATCAAGTGCCGTGCCGGCTGGCGTAGGCGTTCATGGCTCTCCGTAGATCTCAGTCTTTGGTTTTTTGGATCAACTCTGCTGCTGATATTCCTCCATGCCACGGCAATATCAATAACAATTCATCTTTTTATGTGTAAGGAAGTTATCTACAGTCGTGTAGAAGGGAAGAACTAGACGAGTATGAATTCGGAATGGCGAACTTTCTCCTCCTCTCTTCTCCTCCCTCTACCTCCTCCCTCCACCCTTCTCCTCTTCCTCCTCCCTCTCATCCCTCTCCCTCCTCCCTCCTCCTTCTCCCTCTTCCTTCTCCCTCTTCCTCTCCCCTCCTCCATCCTCCTCCCTCCTACTCCCTCCGCCTCCTCCCTCATCTTCCCTCCTCCTCCCTCTCCCTCCTCATCCCTCCTCCTCCTCCTGCCTCCCTCCTCCTCCTCCTGCCTCCTTCTCCCTCATCATCCTCCCTCCTCCTTCTCCCTTCTTCTCCCTCTTCCCTCTTCCTCCTCCTACCTCCTCCCTCCTCCTCCCTCTACCTCCTCCTCCTCCCTTCTCCTCCTCTTCCTCCTCCCTTTCCTTCCTCCTCCTCCTCCCTCTACCTCCTCCTCCCCCTACCTCTTTCCTCCTCCCTCCTCCTCCTCTTCCACCTCCCTTTCCTTCGTCCCCTCCTCATTCTCACTCCTTCCTCTCCCTCCTTCCTCCTCCTCCTTCCTTCTTCTGCCTCCTCCCTCCTCCTCTCCCCTCCTCCTCCCTCCTTCTCCTCCTTCTCCTCCTCCCTCCTTCTCCCTTCTTCTCCTCCTCTCCCCTCCTCCTCCTACCCTCTTCCTCTTCCCCTCCTCCCTCTCCCCTCCTCCCTCTCCCTCCTCCATCCTCCTCCCTCTTCCTCCTCCTCCCTCTTCCTCCTTCCTCTTCCTCCTCCTTCCTCCTCCTCCCTCTTCCTCCCTCTCCATCCTCAATCCTCCTCCCTCTTCCTCCTCCTTCTTCCTCCTCCTTCCTTCTCCTCCCTCCTCCTCCCTCTTCCTCCTCCTCCTTCCTCTCTCCTCCTCCCTCCTCCCTTTTCCTTCCTCCTCCTCCTCCCTCTACCTCCTCCTCCTCTCCACTCTTCCTCCTACCCTCTTCCTCTTCCCCTCCCCCTCCTCCCTATCCCTCCTCCTCCCTTCACATTCCTTCTCCTCCCTCTTCCTCCTCCTCTCTCCTCCTCCTCATCCCTCCTTCTCCCTCCTCCTTCTTCCTCCCTCCTCCTCCCTCCTCCCCTCCTCCTTCCTCCTCCTCCTCACTCCTCCTCCTCCCTCCTCCTCCTCCTCCCTCCTCCTCCCTCCTCCTCCCTTCACATTCCTCCTCCTCCCTCCTCCTCATCCCTTCTCCTCCTCCCTCCTCCTCCCTCTACCTCCTCCTCCTTCACATTCCTCCTCCTCCCTCCTCCTCCTCCTCCCTCCTCCTCCTCCTCCTCCTCCTCCCTCCTCCTCCTCCTCCCTCCTTCTCCCTCCTCCTCCTTCTTCCTCCCTCCTCCTCCTCCTCCCTCCTCCCCCTCCTCCTTCCTCCTCCTCCCTCTCCTCCTCCTCACTCCTCCTCCTCCCTCCTCCTCCTCCCTCTACCTCCTCTCTCCTCCTCCCTTCACATTCCTCCTCCTCCCTATTCCTCCTCCTCCCTCCTCCTCATCCCTCCTCCTCCCTCCTCCTCCTCTCTCCTCCTCCCTCCTCCTCCTCCCTCCTCCTCATCACTCCTCCTCCCTCCTCCTCCTTCTTCCTCCCTCCTCCTCACTCCTCCCCCTCCTCCTTCCTCCTCCTCCCTCTCCGCCTCCTCCCTCCTCCTCCTCCCTCCTCCTCCCTCTACCTCCTCCTCCCTCCTCCTCCCTCTACCTCCTCCCCCCTCCTCCCTTCACATTCCTCCTCCTCCCTCTTCCTCCTCCTCCCTCCTCCTCCTCTCTCCGCCTCCCTCCTCCTCCCTCTACCTCCTCCCTCCTCCTCCCTTCACATTCCTCCTCCTCCCTCCTCCTCCTCCCCTCCTCCTCTTCCCTCCTCCTCCTCCCCCTTCTTCTCCTCCTTCTCCCTCCTCCTCCCTCTTCCTCCTCCCTTTTCCTTCTCCCTCCGCCTCCTCCCTCCTCCTACTCTCTCCTCCTCCCTCCTCCTCCCTCTCCCTCCTCCTCCCTCTCCTCCTCCTGCTCCCTTCTCCTCCTGCGTTCTCCTCCTCCCTCCTTCTCCCTCTTCCTCCTCCCTCCTCCTCGCCTCCTCCTCCACCCTACTCCTCCCTCCTCCTCCTAATCCCTCCTCCTCCCTCCTATTCCTCCCTACTCCTCCTGTCTCCTCTCTCCTCCTCCCTCCTCTTCCCTCCTCCACCTCCCTCTTCCTCCTCCCTCCTACATTTACCCAAGACAGACAGACAGTCAGACAGATAGTCGGGAACGGGATCTTATATGACTACTTATATAATTTAAATGAGATGCTCTCCACCATGGGCTGGGCCGGGTCAGACAGACAGACAGATAGATAGATAGATAGACAGACAGACAGACAGACAGACAGTCGGGAACTGGAACTTATATGACTACTTATATGAATTAAATGAGATGCTCCCCACCAGGGTCTGGGCGAAGACGGGCCGGGTCAGACAGACAGACAGATAGACAGACAGATAGTCGGTAACGGGAACGAGAACTTATATGACTACTTATATGAATTAAATGAAATGCTCCCCACCAGAGTCTGGGCGATGCCGGGCCGGGTCAGACAGACAGACAGATAGATAGTCGGAACGGGAACTTATATGACTACTTATATGAATTAAATGAGATGCTCCCCATCAGGGTCTGGGCGAAGACGGGCCGGGTCAGACAGACAGACAGACAGACAGATAGACAGATAGACAGACAGACAGACAGATAGTCGGTAACGGGAACGAGAACTTATATGACTACTTATATGAATTAAATGAGATGCTCCCCACCAGAGTCTGGGCGAAGCCGGACCGGGTCAGCTAGTTAAATATATAACAAACATAAATGCCTATAACATTCCCAAATCCAAATAAGTATATAATCCAGTCATTATAGTTGTCTTATTATCATATTACAGTATTGAATAACATCACGTTTTATAAATTGTCTACCCCATTTTTCGCCCCAAAGAGAAAGGAAAGAAAAGTTGCACTGTAAACCTTCTGTGCAAGTAAAAAATAAGAAAGAAAGTGGAATGAGACTGGCTACCTCACATTGTAGGAAAAAAAAATGAGCCAACAAAGTTGGACTAAAGTACTTCTCATCCTTGACTTGGGAACGTAAATTACAAGTACCTCGGAACCTGATGTACCTGATGGCAGGGGACACTGGTAGTAGGTAAAGCTAATCAACACGCAAAAATCAGCTGAGTGCACTAGAAGTAGTTGCACATGTAAGGACTACGCTTGAGTTCAAATTGAGTGGACAAAACAAGAAATGAGTAGCTTACAAAGCACATGGTATTGGTGGTTGTTGGCCTACACTTCACTATAAATCTTAAAGGCAAAAGAAGAAGAATAAATTAATAACCCAGTTTTAGTGTACAGTTATTTGCGTTGAAGACTATCCTGATCTGCCATTTACTTCAGGTCTGCTTTTTCTTTTTTTTTTCACCTTTGAAGTAATTAATTTTCACCAAGATGTGAAGATGCACTATTGTGTTGGAATTTCTACAGTCATGTTTTAATTTTCTGCATTTGTTCTGCATTTTACATGTTTTGTGACATTTTAATATTGTGATTGATTGCTAGCATCATTTGGCTGTGTGATTTAATTTATATTAATTTGATGATGATACACTTGTATGTAATGTTTATGTATTCTTTGTTTCTATGACTTAGTGTCTTGTTTATTAATACTACTTAGAGACTAAATAGAATCATATCTCGTATATTTTTATATTCTGATAATGCACACCTGTCAGTCCAGCAATGTATGGGATATAACAACAATGTTATAGCATATAACAACAATTATATTTAGGTGGCCTGGTGTGCCTTGGCAGTGAGAAGACCTGATCATTCGGGGCCACATTGATTCTCGGATGTCAGTCGCGGCGATCAGGCAATTTTGAGCTATAGTCTACAATGGGTGACGTTGTGGTATTCTAGTGTGAAAATTTGGTTGCACCTAGCGTGTGCCACATGGTCTGGTGGTTACACACCTGTGTTACACTTCAGTGATCCGGGGTTTGTTTCCGAGTCCGGTCAAGGATATGCACTACTGATAAGCTCAAACGAGAGCGAAACTCGAATTGACGTGGACAAGGCCTTATGTTCATACCGGAATACGATCAGCGTTGCCAGTTGTGGGTTGTGCTCAACCAAATAAATCAATATCTCGAATAAACAAATGTGTGTTATTCACAGCTATGTTAGGTGTGTCCTCTGCTCATGTGTTGTATGCAGATGTTAGATATGAGGGAGTTTCACATGTAAAACTTACATATTCTTTGGGTGAGTTGTTCAAACAGGTGAAAATCACTTGGGGCTAGGTCTGGCGAGTATGGGGGTTGTGGTACACCCTGAAAGCGGAGGTCTTCGATGGTTTCAAACGTTGCACGCGCAGTATGGGATCGAGCATTGTCATGTTGCAAAAGGACACCTTTACTCAGAAGTCCATGTCGTTTGGATTTGATTGCTGGTCAAAACTTTCAACTCCACTCATACATTGCTGGACTGACAGGCATGCATCACCAAACTGGGCCTTCATTTTCAGTGAATTTCAACAGGTTTCACCCATCCTCTGATCAAAAAACGATCATAACATTACTCCTCTTTGGTGCATGTCAAAAGTGGGGTGACCATCTTTAAACTGTTATTATGACGTCACTGTGTTCGTCTGCACTATGGTGCCACGTGTTGAACACTCTTGCCACCCTTAACAACAATATTAACAGGTTACAAGACAATGACATGGTTATTGTAATTTCTAGCACACTTTTAAAGTTTTCATTTAAACCCCCACGTATAAGCATTCTTGTATATGAATATGTTACTTGGTTACACTTGGCGCACAGGTGTTACTATTACATTATATGTGAGGTATGAATTGATAGTATTTGTAACAAATGGTCTGTTTTGGATCCACATGATATGAAATTATAGAAGTCTTTTTGGATCCATACAGAATGAATTGATAGTATTTCTTACATGTAATCAGTGTTGACTACATGTGTGGGTTAAGTGGTACTGTTTCTTATATAAGGTTTGCATTGGTTACATAGTGGTATGTGTTGGTAGTAATTCCTATTTATGGTCTGTATTGCCTACATGTATAGTATTTCTAGTATATGATACGTTCACTATATATGAGGTATGAATTGATAGTATGTTTTGTATGTGGTGTGTGTTGGATACATATGTGGTGTCAGTGATAGTATTTCTTGTATTTGGTCTGTGTTGGCTACATTCGTTGTTCGAACTGATATTTCTTGTGTGTGATCTGTGGTGTCTACATATGTGATGTGAATATATATGTGAACATATGTGAATTGATGGTATTTCAGTAGACATTAGGTATACATTTGTAGTATTTCTTGTATACTGGTGTTGATCACATTAGTTGTGTGAACTGATAGTATTTCTTGTATGTGATCTGTGTTGTCTACATATGTGGTATGAACTGATGGTATTTCATACACAAGGTGTGGCCACTATACTTTTGGTATACATGTAGTAATTCATGGTATGTGTTAACTATATAAGTTGTATGAATTAATAGTATGTCTTGTATACGATCTGTGTTGTATAAGTTAACAGTATATATCGTTTTTGTTCTGTATACTATAACTGATGTATGAAAGATGTGTGGTTCCAAGGGCCAAATATAAGAGATAGATCAAATCCCTAGACAAAAATGAAATAGTGGAGGTCGGTAGCTGGTAGGAGGGTCGGATCTGCAGAGAACAAAACCACTATCTCGGACGAGCTGACGCAAGAGACGACAAACGTAATTTAATCAGTTATCAAGTGCTCACGGCGTCAAGCTCTAAAGAGGGCGGGAATTACCCCAACCTGTACCTCTGTCAAAGCGGCCTTTGACAGTCCTGTCAAGTGACCCCTGACAACGGGCCTGCTTACCCAATTTGTGACTCTTTGAAAATAAAGTTGTTTTGCTCTTTGTTGGCCACACGTATGGCATATGTGGTTAGTATCTTTTGTGTAACGTATGTACTGGTTATATGTGAGTGATACCACCTGGCGACATGTGAGGTATGAATAATAAACAGCACTTTAAGATATTTGTTGCTCTGGCTTCGTGCATGGTTTGAGTTGACAGTCGGAAACTTAACTGAATTGTGTGAAATATTGTATGTATGCACAAGGAGTATAATGTGCATTATTTTACAACAGATGACTCGCGTACAAAATGACATACCTGTATCATTCTGTTATTGACACTAACTTGTATGGCTTTATGAATAAACATGCTTATGTCTGAAGGACTGAAATATATAGTCTTGTGTTGATATTTCTGTCATTATGCGTGTAACTATAAGTGTCAAAGTATGGCGCAATCGCATGGCAGATATGATTCTTTATTGGTTAACAGCAATGCGCCCATGGCACTTGTTACAGCATATAAAAAGAATCAAAGATGAGGAAATCTTAGTATCGAGCGTGAAGACCCCTTAATAGGTAATCTTCTGGAACAAATAACATAAAATCACGCGAAGGTCCCTTAACAGGATAACTTCCCAAACAAACAAACATAACATAGCATCAAGAAAATTTAGCACAGAAAATGTACCCCACGAGAAAGAGATATATAGATATATGCATTACCCGGAGTAGTTGACCATTCAATGACCGGACACCTGTTGGATCTTCCCGAAAAGGACACGCTACATGTCTCTAAAAATAAGTCTTACAAGTCGAGAGGATCGACTTCATTACATCAGGTTTTATCCCATAGGGCTCGGTCTTTTTCCGCAGGGCGGCCTGTCGATAACGTCGTAGAAATCACGAACTCGGTAGCTCCAGCGACGACCCCAGGAGTCTCCGAGAAAAATGCACTCGTAAACCGAAAGACGTAGCTCGGAATCGAACCCACAACCTTCGAACCGCGAGGCAGACGCTTGACCACTTCGTACATGTACGTTGTTTGTGCTCTGTATGTCATATCTGATGTGCAAAAGATGAGTGGATGGTAGGGCCAAATGTAAGACGGGTCTGCGTGCCCAATTTGTGACCCTTTGAAAATTAAGTTCGTGTACATGTCAGGTCCTGCATGGATATATCATCGGTTCTATTTGAAGGTTACATTTAGTTGTCCTTGAGTTTTAATTGATTGAGTAACGAAGGACAAAATATTGCCAAACGTGACTTCCCATTTGAACAGAAGGGCGATATATCTACATAGTAAGGTCATCGTGTTATTTGTTCCGTTTTGCGGATCTTCCGCAATTTTATTGCTAAGCGAACAGACAAAAAAGGAACAAGTCCTCCGAGAAATAAACGAAAATCGTAAACTGATTAGAGATATTTGACGTAGACAGTCAACATCTTTTTGAGCATGTTATGAGAAGAAGTGAATTGGAGAACTTGGCGACAACTGGCAAGATCGAAGGGAAAAGACCAAGGGGAAGGCCGAGAAGTAAATACCCGGATGGCTTGGCCACGTGACATGGTCGAGATAAGAACAATGAGCTGATCCACGACTCTGGTGATCGAGTGAGATGGCGAAACATGACCCCCAGGCTTATCGGCATGGCATATGATGGATGGACGGAATGGTAATTTACATTGTAATACTTGTTACTTGTTCATTTGATTATGTACCATGTTTGGGCCATGAATACAGCTTGAACATTTTTTTTTTAAAAGTTCGCTCGCTTTGAATTCAAGCGTAGTCCATATACGGGCCACTACCTCTAGTGCACTGGACTGATTTTTGCGTGTGGATTAGCTTTCCCTATTTCTAGTGTACCTCGCCATCAGGAGAGCCCACTCAGACTTCAGAGTTACTGGTAATGCACGTCTCCAAGTCGAGAACAAGAAGTCATCGTTATAGTTAAACTGGTCGGTGTAGGGGTTGAACCGTCTACCTCGGCATCAGCACACCGGATGTTTAAGAACGAGCGCTCTTATCCATTCGGCCATGTTGACATCTGAAGGTCAGTGGTAATTGTCTCTATCGACTCCGTGCGACACAAAGTCTTTGGAGACCTCGCTGGTTTCTGGCCTCGAAGAGAGGAGGGAAAGATTGGCAACAAAGCTCCAGGCATATACTATTTCGGTATAATAATAGATAGTCGTTAGTTAGTCACGGTTCCAACTTCACGGCAAATGGTCGCCCAATAATGCTCCGTTCCTGTCCCAGTGAATATCACACAAAATTCTCATACTCTAATAGATATGAGCCCTTTTCACTGCTCAAATGAGCCGACAGTCAATGCATATGACCTAACTGATTCTTGTGATCCGATCCGTTATTTAGAAGGAAAATAAAAGTGTTCAGACACCTATCAACTGTCTGTTTGCCAATTAGTTATAATTGGGGCCTTTATGGTGTTTCGTTTCTTCTTGTGAAAATACAGATGCGGGTTTCTCTTCCTGAGTTCTGGGCGTTTCTGGCTTGGTGTCGATTTAATCTTTCTCTCCTGCTCTCTCCCTATCTCTCGCTCTCCCCCTCTCTGTTTCTCCATCCCTCCCCATCTCTCTCTCTCTCTCTCTCTCTCTCTCTCTCTCTCTCTCTCTCTCTCTCTCTCTCTCTCTCTCTCTCTCTCTCTCTCTCTCTCTCTTTCTCACTCAAGGTTTTATTCTTTCAAGGAGTGATTTATCGTACTGATTCAGTGCCGAAGGATAATATATATCGCAAATGTGACATCCCGTTTGGACAGAAGGGCGGTATGTCGCCATACTAAGGTCACCATGTTATTTGTTTCGTTTCATTATATCTTCAATGACTTCAATGTTGAATGAGCGGAACTGTTGGTTATATACTTGTTTATTTACTTGTGCACCATCTCTGATCCAAGCCCGCCGCTAGGCACTGAACCAGTTAAGACTTAAGATTCAGTCTTCTAGAGCAGTGGTTCTCAACCGGTGGGAAATCCCCCCCCCCCCCACCCCCCGCCTTTTTTAGGGGATGTTAGGATTTCCAGGGAGAGGGGGGGGGGGGGTGAATTAATATCACAGATTGGCAGACTCAAACTGGTTTCAGGACCACACATAACGCGACCATTCCCTTTCTTGAATTATGTGTGTGTGTGTGAGTGTGCGCGCGCGTGTGTGTGTGTGAAAAAGGGGGGGGGGGGAAATGATATTTTGATCATATGGTGAAAGGGTGCATGGGACAAAAAAAAGGTTGAGAGCCACTGTTCTATAGGATTCACAACCAACTCTTGAACTCTTCACTGGCGGGCTGTTTTCTTGTAAGGGTTAATGCCGACTGACAAGAATAAAGCTTACAGTCTACTAGCTCTTCAGAATTGATAACAGTCATTGTTTTTGGTCTGTCTCATCTCATCTCATCTCACCTCATCTCATCTAATCTCATCTCATCTCATCTCATCTCATCTCATCTCGCCTCATCTTTTTCCTCTTGTACCGTGCAGTGTCCAGGTGAAACATAAACAGCGGGAAAGTGCACGTTTATGGGCTTCATATATTGAGATTCTCATGGGCAATGTTATTACCTCTGTCCATCCTTTACGTGATCGGCCTTTTCTTATGGCTCCATTTGGTTTGTACATTATTGCTTGCTGTGGTATACTGTCATTTGGTAGCCTCGTTATATGGCCGAACCGTTTAAATTGCTGTTTTCTAAAGAAATCTATTGCTGCTATAACCCCCACCACCACTGTAGTCCTGATTTCATCCTTTCTAATTTTCTCTTGTTGATACATTGATTATTCTTCTCAGGAATGTTATTTCCGTTGTTGTAATTTGTCTTATCTCTTTTACTGTCATTGTCTAGGTTTGGCATTGGCAGCATTGAGTTGGTAGGAAGAGTGTGTTGTGGAGCGTTTGCTTGGTGGTTTTTTTTTTTTTTACGTGTATACTGATACACAGGCTTGTCCATGAGAATGGGATTCCCATGGGAATCCCATGATAAACGTCCCATGGGATGGGATGGAACGGGACAGCAAACATTTGTATTTCCCATGGGACACATGGGACAATAGCCATGCCATAGTAACTTTTTAAAGCCTTTTATCCTTCCTTTTTCTTTATATACTTGTATCAATTCTTTATATCTTGGTGGGACACCGGATAAATTAATAAATGCGCGCATGCGATCATATTACCAACGTTTCAATGCCCATTAAAAAAAAATTTACTCGCATTACTTTAATGAAGATAATGAAGAATTCTTAAACCACATTCCGAATATTGTTCAGATTAAAGGAATGCTGTACATACATGAGGAATTCAAAACTGTTATTGACAAACAAGAAATTGATGGTGCTACATCTCATTTAATTTTGCTGTTATACTTCCTCCTAGACTATCAGTTGTACAAAGTTATTGTTGATATTGACGAAGAAACTTCCAGCAGCATGGTGAAGAAATATTGTCAGAACTTTCAGAAAATTATTGGAGAAAAACTTTGGCCATATTGCGGCAGTTCTTTGGCAGTTGCTGTAGCATTCCTTACTGGAGTTGACATTAAAGTCAAACTAGAAGACATGTTCAAGTCAGTTGTTACTAAGAAGTAAAGGAATGTGGGCACCAATAAATGGGCCAGTGATTGGATCGCTTTTTCTAAGTCTGTTGTTCCAAGTGTTATTTCATTCATCAAAGATTTAAATCTTTCTTCTGAATCTTCTGTTGTATGTGAAGTAGCAGGAATTGTAGAACAAACACTCCACCAAACAAAACACTTAAGTTTGATGACCCCAGAAACAAATGCCTTGAGGATGAAATCACCATG
This sequence comes from Cepaea nemoralis, assembly GCA_014155875.1. Taxonomy (NCBI): domain Eukaryota; kingdom Metazoa; phylum Mollusca; class Gastropoda; order Stylommatophora; family Helicidae; genus Cepaea; species Cepaea nemoralis. The sequence continues at coordinate 79,638 of JACEFZ010025885.1, forward strand.
TTTCAAAAATTACGGCAACCAACTTCACAACCATTAAATTATTGGGAAAATGAACATAGGTTTCCACTGCTAACAGCAAATGCGAAAATTGTTTTGGTCATACCAGTGTCCTCAGCGGCAGTAGAGCGCTTATGTAGTGCAGCTGAATTGTTGTTGAGTTAGTTACGAAAACGGATGTTACCAGCTCTCGTTATAAACTTTGTGTATATCAGATTTGCATGCAAAATGAAAATTGTGGAAATGGTTCAGGGGTTACCTGGATTAACTGAATTATTAGAAACAGTCGACCAGCAGGAAATTGATAATGTGTTGAATGAGCAGAGTGACTCAGAAACAGAATGAGAGTGTCAGAATGACACTGGATTGTCATATTTAGATTCAACTTTGTTTTAATAAAATACTCTTGCATATTTTAAAATTAATAAATTCTTTTGTTTTACATGTCTCTTTGTACAGTAGTCCTATTTAGTAGACACTAACCCTAAACTTTCATAAATTTCATAATTTTATTTGAACTGTATTCCATATTAATATTATCATGGGAATCCCATGGGATGGGATGGATGGGACAGTCATAAACTACCGTGGGATGGGATGGGAATGGGACTGAAAAATGTGTCCCAAGGACAAGCCTGCTGATACAAGTTGTTTGTTCTTTAGTATTGGTGTCATTTGCCCAATAAGTTGGTTTGCATTATTGCGTCTATTTTTGATCTCGTCATCTAATTTGCCCTGTGATGAAATTATACTGTCTAAGTACTTGAATGAATAAATTATGGAGTGGGACAGATAGAATTACAAAAATTAGATTTTTAAGAGCATGCATCTTTCCCATTGCAACATACTCCCGTGTGACCTGGACCTTTACTAAACAAGCTGAACAGCCCATAAATGCCTTTAGGTAAAGAAAAGAACAAATGCATCGATACTTCAAGAGCTGAATATTGAAGAGGGTTGGCTATTAAAGACGATAAAACAAAGAAAATTGAAATATTTTGGTCACTTGAAACGTCATGAAAGTTTGGAGAGAACAATAATGCAGGGGTATATGCCTGGGAAGAGAGGAAGAGGAAGGCCAAAGAGAAAATGGGTGCAGGATGTGGCGGTTAATCTCCAGATGGGTATTTCGGACGCGGGACATCTTGCTTGTGATCGAAAAGTTTTCTTTCTTGTTATGGGAGCGAGGTTCTGCAAAGGACATGCTACTGAATGAAGTACTTTAAGCTCTTTACTTGTTTCAAGGGGTGATCTTTTAGATGAATCTTTGCTGTTTTTGTTCTTTGGTTATAGTCATTATCTTTGGTTTACTTACGCTAATTTTAATGTTATGTTCCTTACACACTTCGTTTAGACTATGTGGACTTGCAATTTTGCTTCTGATTTTGCTATTATTGCTTGATCGTCCGCATGTGGGAGTTCTTTACTGGTGTAATTTGCCGTTGGTTCTTCTTCTGTGTTCTGTTCTTCATGCGATGTTGTCGCAGTTTCTGATTGACTGGTTTCTGTACATATACCGACTATGTACGTTATAAACGAGAGTGGGGACAGGACACAACCTTGTCGCTCTACGGTTCTTATGGTGAAGGATGTTTGGTCTGTAACTGAACAAAAAATGGTGCATGTCTATTTTAGGTAGATGCGGTCATCATCATTTAGATTTTCTAGACAATTTTGTGTACAATAGTTTGCCATTGCTTTATGAAGGAGAAATCGCGCTAACAAGAGTGTATCAGACAAGTAGGCGTTACTGGCTTGAATATTTGTTGTTGGTTGGCTGGCTGGCTGGCTGGCTGGTTGGTTGGTTGGTTGGTTGGTTGGTTGGTTGGGAGGTTGGGTGGTTGGTTGGTTAATTTCGCAGATAGTTCGGACCGAACTCTAAATATGCGTTACGTGGTCGGCTGTGCTACCCTTGTTATGAAACTATTTATTTTAAAAAAATAATAATAAAACAAACAACGACAAGATTGAAGAAGAAAATTAACACAAGCGGATTAATTTATTAATATTACAATATACAATTAGAAAAGAAATAAGGCAGATAAAACTTATTAAAAATATGTCTACATGTCATAAAATATGTCCCAGTTGTTGATTGTTACAAACACAAGGCCAACATACAACTGTAAGTGACCCCAGTAAGTATTGCTTCACTATCATTCGTATTCAGTTCTTTCATGTCTTTCGTTTCGTTTTGTTTCGTTTTTATTTGTAATTAATTTTAATATGTTAACGCCAGCGCTGTGGCGTAGGTGTCACAAATGCATTCGTAATCCTGCATACCCCGTTCGAAACAAATCTGCGGTCTATTTAATAGCAGACCGCCTTGCGCTGGTTTCCAAACAATAGTATGAGTGCCGGTCGTTCAGAAAGTAATAGCAAGCTACTGAACGTAAACTTGCCAAGACATCACAAACATGTGCAAGGGTTAACTGTGACGGCCAGTGAAGGATGTACAAATAACTTTTAATGAAGAATCGACATCATGGTACTCCGGGCAAATTCATTGATTCCCCCAGTCTCAGTCAGCAAATACAACATGGAGTAGATGCTGACCATTCCAATGGTACGCCCTTGTAAACAATTCGAATTCTCTCCCCCTAAGGAGGGGGGTAATTTATTTATTTTTTTTTTTGGGGGGGGGGGGGAATCCTGTATGCTGAAATCCACTTAAACCACGCTCAAGCAGCATACAATAGATTTTATTCATCTGTTATTGTGTCTTCAACTGGCAGTTGTTAATAAATAATTTTCAAATTATCCCCCATGCCCATCGTGAGTGTTCCAATTACTGGCGCTCTTGTTATCCACTTCTTTCCTCTACTTCTATCAGTGGCGATCAGTACTTGCGAATTTATTTAGCTCGCTTTTAAATTACAATGTAGTAGATCAGCATGGTCGAATGGATAAGAACAAGTGTTCTTAAACATCCGGTGTGCTCATGCCGAGGTAAGGGGTTCAACCCCTACACCGGACAGCTGGAGTAAAAATTGTTGACGTTTGCCCTTGACTTGGGGAAGATAATTACAAGGACCTCTGAAGTCGGAGTGGGTTCGCCTGATAGCGAGGGACACTTTTAATAGGGAAAGCTAATTCACATGCAGAATTCAGTCCAGCACTACTAGACGTTGTGTGTGTTGACTACGCTCAAAGTGAGCGAGCGCAAAAAATAAAAAATATTAATAATAAATTATAAATATTGAGCACAACCCACTACTGGCAACGCCGATCGCATTCTGGTATGAACCTAAGGCCTATCCACGTCAATATGGAAGCACTATACTCGAGTTTCGCCCTCATTTGAGCTCGTCAGTAGTGCATATCCTTGACCGGATCCGGAAACAGTCCCGGATCGCGGGTGTGTAACCACGCGGCACACACTGGACACACCAAATTATCACAACAGAACATCACAACGCTACCCATCGTAGGCTATGCTCAAGATTGCCCAATCGCCGCGACCGACGTCCGTATAAATAAATTATAAGGTATAAATGAAATACAACACGCGAAGTGAAAAGGGCCAGTTTTGCGTTGACAAACTCAGAAATTTGCAATTGTGTTGCTAAAAAGAAAATGTCTTCCAATTGTTGCTTGTTTCATTTATTCACTCTTTAGTGTGGTTGATCTTTTTCAGTTCCGCATGTCACCAACACGTATGGCATAAATGCCCAATAGGCAGGCTAACCTTTGACTTGGGGACGCTAATTACAAGCACCTCAGAAGTCGTTCTGAGTCTACCTGATGGCGAGGGACGATAGTAACAGGGAAAGCTAGCCCACACACAAAAATAAGTCCAGTACACTCCCTAGTGCCGGCTATGTGGCAAAGGGGTTGCGGACGAAATTCGCAATCCAATACACTGCGTTCGAAACACAGCTGTTGGTGTTTTTGAAGCAGACGGCCTTGCGCTGATTTTCATTTAATGGCATGGGTGCCGGTCATTCAGAAAGCATTCGCAAACTGCTGAACGTAAACTTGCCAAGAAATCGCAAACAGCCAAATAATGCTGGGGTTAATGCGACTGCCTGTAAAGGGTATGCAGCTAATTTAATACACTCTCGTACAGTGCAGACCTGATAAGGAGAACTCATCTGGGACCCAAGAAATAGTTCTTCTTATCAGAAATTCCTATTATAAAGGTTCAAGCATATTGTAATGCATTTACTTTGTACAATACAATAGGATGAAATGAACAAGTGTTATAAAGTAAATTTCCATTCACTGAGAATTAACATTGCTGAAGACACCGCGAAAAGAAACAAGTAACACCGTGACCCTAGCATAGCGATTTATCGCCCTCTGTCCAAATGGCAGGTCACAGTTGGCGATATATTATCCTTCGGCACTGAATCAAAGTCATTAGTTGCTTACTTTTTCTCCGGCTTTCCCTTTTTGCGTTCACCTTTGACCTTGCGACTGGGTTTTTTCGCTCTTGGAGTAGCAGCTTCTGAGCTACATCTGCTAGCACTAGGGGATACCGGAGGTTTTGGCGCCTTCTTACTCTTCTTCTTAGCCTTGGTGCCGCTAGGCTGACTTTTACTTCCACAGTTAAGTACGGCAGCTGTATCCTCGTTAGAGGCACCACCAGGAGTCGCTAGATCTCTCGGTGCCTTGCCAGTTGTCCCTTCCTGCTTGATTCGTCTGGTCTGTACGATTTCTGTAACAATATTGTCTGTCTCTTCGTTTTGAAAGAATGCGATAACCTGGGAATGAATAAATGCGTATGTGCGTATGATGGCTTTGTGCTTGTGTGTACGCTCGCACGCACGAGTATGTATGTGTGTGTGTGTGTGTGTGTGTGTGTGTGTGAGTGTGTGTGTGTGTGTGTGTTCCTCGCGGTCTCATCTGTGCATTTGTGTTCAACGTGGATTTACATTTTCACAACAGTAGGTCACACGGAAGCTGCTGTGGCAAACAAAGATCACAAATCAGAAAATATGCTCACGACTAAAATATGTATGAAACCGGTTGTTCGTGTACACACACCTGGAAGACAGCCTGGACAGAATATAACACAGGATTGGGATGCCGTGGCTGAGAGGTTACTGTGTTCGCCTTGGGCACAGAAGGTTCCGGGTTCAGTCCCTGTATGGGGCTGAGAATGTATTCACACACACACACACGCCTGATGTCTAGGGTAGTTAGACAGAATGTCTAATCTTCTCGGATAAGTGCTTAAAACAGGTGTATCCGTGTGCAAGTTCTGCACGTTAAAAATCCCGCGGCAGTTGGATATCACAAAGAGTAGGCCGTGAGGCCCTTGTCCAGGCACCATTGCTAGGAAAAGTACAAACTTGCCCTAGGATAGATAGAGCCCATTACCTCGGATGGAATCTGTCTAGAGCAGTGGTTCTCAACTTTTGTTGGCCCATGCACCCCTTCACCATATGTTCAGAATGCCATTTTCGTATTTCCTCCCTATAAATCCCCCCCCCCCCCCCAACACAATATACGTAAAATTGGGAGCTAAATTTAATAACACACACCTTTCCTCCTTTCCTCGGAGTACTGAGTGTCGGCCAGATCCTCTGGTCACTGCCTGCAGCATTATTCGCTCCAAGCCATGATGATCTATTTGTTCTTCCGCACTATACACACAATCCCAAATGGATGTAGTAGAGGATGACGTTGATGATGATGATGATGATGATGGTGATGATGATGATGATGATGATGATGATGATGTTTCGCTGCTTCAAATAACAGAACTCACCTTCAGGTGCACCAAGTGTTTACACTTCTTAACCATCTTTATGAAGGCAGCGTCGATGAAGTCGTTGTAGTTGTCGATGTCCATTTCAAATCTAGCCAGTCTTTTTCTGAGGAGCAGCGGAATCAGTCAAGACTATTTATGACAAATTATAGTGAGAATAAAGGTGACAATATTTAACTAATTCAGTGCTAAACAAAAAGTAGGCCTGAACCAAACATTGCACAGAATCAAATAAACAAGCATTATAATGTAAATTGCCATTCACTGAACAATGAAATTGCGGAAGATACCACGAAACAAAACGCATAACACAACGCCCCTAATATGGCAATATATCGTTCTTCTGCCCAAATGGGAGGTCACATTTGGCATTCAATCAGTTAGTGTGGCAATGGATAGGAAACTGAAGAGAAATTATTTTACACGGTTTCCTTTTCTAGTGGTGGTGGCTAAATATTGAGAAGCATGATCGTTCGCGTCAGTCGGCATGGCACTTGATGGGGATGATGGTGATGGTGGTTGCTGCATTATTTTGAACTGAACGTTACTAATAATAAAATGCAGGACTCCGTTGGACGCAGTTCGTAATCTCGTATACTCGCGTTCGAAACACAACTGCGGGCGAGTTGGCAGCAGATCGCTTTGCGTTGGTGTTTTACGAAATGGTATGAGTGCCGTTTGTTCAGAAAGCAATGGCAAACTGCTGAACGTGAACTTGCCAAGAGATAACAACAGCAAAAAATGCTGGCGTTGACTGCGAAGTCCTGTAAAGGATATGCAACTAACTTTTAAAACTAAATCAGTTAATGTGGCCATGGATAGTAAACTTAAGAGACATTATTTTACATGGCGTTCTTATCTGGTGGCGATGGCTAAATATTGAGAAGCATGAAAGTTGCCGTCAGTCGGGAAGATACTTAATGAGGAAGATGGTGGTGGTAGATGTTGCATTATTTTCAATTGAACCTTACTAATAATAAAATAGATTGATAGCAACAGAGACATGAACATTTTCGGATGGGTGGTAATATACGCTGTTTGTATGACAACCAAGAATAGAAAAAAAAGATGTGTAGTAATTGTAGCAACAGCAGCAGCAGCAGTAGTAGTAGTAGTAGTAGTAGTAGTAGTAGTAGTAGTAGTAGTAGTAGTAGTAGTAGTAGTAGTAGTAGTAGTAGTAGTAGTAGTAGTAGTTGTTGTTGTTGTAGTAGTAGTAGTAGTAGTAGTAGTAGTAGTAGTAGTAGTAGTAGTAGTAGTAGCAGTGATTGCAATAGTACATCAAATAATAACCATAATTATGTGACACAAATTTGAACCACTGTTATTGGTTCAAACTAGGTCAAGTGTGTCCTACAGGTGCCATCATGTTGCAGACGAACCATATAACTTTACCGCTGACGTAATAAGATCGATAAGATCGCCGTCCCAGTAGTGCACGGCTCTGAAATCGTTGTTTGTTTAGCATCAAGGGACCAAGGATAGACAAAACCGTCTGCGAATGAAAGCTCAGTACAGTAAAGCACACTTGTGTCACTATTGGCGATATACTGTTATCACTGCACATCAAATGAAACTGTAGTTATCAAGTCTAGTCTGAGCGCCAAGCGACGTACTTAGGTAGAACGGAACAATAATTAGAAAATCGAATAACTTGAACACAGAAGTCACAAACAATATGCTTCGTGATTTTCTTGCCTGGTATGTTTCGCCATATCTCGTCAGGTGCATATTGCAGAGTTATATATCATATGGAGTGAATAAATAAATAATACTTTGGCTGAAATGTTTAAAATGCATAGCCCAGCCAGTTTTGTGGAAACAAAAAGCGTTCGTTTCAAATTAGAAATTACCGTGGGGATAAAACTCGATATACGTGCTCTACGTTCGAACAATACCCGTGACTATGCGTTTTAAGTATTTCAGTCAAAATATTATACCTGTTTGGTTTGAAAATCGAATAACTGAAAATATACTTGTATTGGAAGGAAAATAGAGTTAATCAATTTTCAGGAGACCTCTTGCAGTCGACTTACAATAGCGTCCCACCACGTACTTCTTTCAACGACTATTAAATTGCGCCTATAAAGTCAAAATATCGAAACAGTTTCGTATTTTCCATTCGATGAGCAATAGATGATTCTTCTAATATGCCGTAGCTTAAGCCATTCGATATGTAAAACCAGTGTTGTGCATACAGAAACAACTTTGTAATGAATCTGCGACTACCGTGGGAATAATAAAAGCTCCACTTTCGAACAGTATCTGTAACTATGTGTGTTATGTATCTCAGCCAAAATATGCTTAATCTGTACACTTCACATGATATATAAATCTGAATTACGCATCCGACGAGATTCAATGAAATATGCCATGACAATAATCTGTGCAACTTATTCTTTATGGTATTTTTTTTTGGGGGGGGGGGGGGGGGTTAAATGAAGTTGGATGGAGAATGACTTGCGCGATGAGTTGGATTAAAATGAGGAAGAATTGCACAATACGTCGACCACACTCTCTCGTCTGAGTTCATCTGAATCCAGTGGCAAAACAAGTCAACACGAATGGAGACAAATATAGGTTCAATGGATGACCAGGGCGCCCTGCATGCCTCCCCCTGCTCATTACGTTCCACAAAGCTTTGCAGATAAATGCCGTCTTGCCCGTTCAATCATCAATGATTTTTTTCCGCGCAGTCTGCCCAGTTTCTTCTTCACATGCTGGGTAGCCATACCCTAGTACACAGATTGGTTTGACGCCGAATCGATTACCCTTGTCTGGTTTTGCCAGCCTGTCACAGCCGGTGTCCTGAGGATGGCCGCTGTCGCATGCAGACAACGACAAGGAGTGGCAGGCGTGAGCTGGATGTCAGGCTTGGGCTAGTATGGAATAGGTCCTGAAAAGGGCGTGGACATCCATCCTTACCAAAGGTACTACCATTGCCTGTCATCTCAGACCTCCCCTCTCCCCCCTTTTCTTTGTTTAAATTCACTAAGGGAATCCCTTGTATCGAATAATGTTTCCATCCACTGAGCCACTAATTCCATAGTTCTGCGTTGTCACTTTTTAACAATATTGCGAAATATTTTGCTGGTGTGGCTTAGCTATTTAACTCCTCTGTATGTTAATTCCGAACTAAAAGTAACTCTTCATCATGTGCTATGCCGATAAGCGTGAGCGGTCATGTTTCACCGTCTCACACTATCACCAGAGTCGTGGATCAGCTCCGTGATCTTGTCTCGACTATGCCACGTGGCCAAACCATCCAGATACTTACTTCTCTGCCTTCCCTTTGTTCTTTTCCCCTCAATCTTGCCAGTTGTCACAAAGTTCTCTAATGTATTTGCTCTTATACAGTATCCAAAACGTTTTGACTGCCTACGTCTAATTTGTATAATCAGTTTACGGTTTTCATTTAGTTTTAGTTTTAGTCGTGACTGCTGATTGGTTTTTCTGTCTGTCCATGGTGTTCTTTGCATTGTCATCAGAAACCACATTTCCACATTTCTACAGACAGTATATCGTTTAGAAAGATACTTACTTAAAGTGGAGCATAATGTGGTGAAAGACGGCCGCCATGTTGAGTCGCGGGGTGTCGATGAAGGTGAATTGTCCACCAATAGAAAGTCGAATCATGGAGATGCGCAAAACGGGCTCCAAAATCATAGGTATTGAACGGGAAGGAGAGATAACGAAACCTTTGATGCAGAACTCTACCCTCATGGCGGGACAGGCTGTTGTCTGGTAAGAGATGACCAATATCACATTTGCAGCTTTCACATTGTTGTATGGATGTGCTTATTTTCAAGTGTGTGTGTGTGTGTGTGTGTGTGTGTGTGTGCATTTGTTTGTTTGTTTAAATGTATGTGTAAATGTGTGCAATATTTAAATGCGTGTGCGTATTTAAGTATATACAAAAGTGTAAAAGCAATTACAAAACCATGTAAATATATATATACACAGAAAGAGCTCTTTCTCTCTCTCTCTCTCTCTCTCTCTCTCTCTCTCTCTCTCTCTCTCTCTCTCTCTCTCTCATTCCCTCTCTCTCGCTCTCTCTCTTTCATTCCCTCTCTCTCTCTCTCTCTCTCTCTCATTCCCTCTCTCTCGCTGTCTTTCTCTTTCTCTCTCTCTCTGTCTCTTTCTCTCTCTCTCTCTTTTCTCTCTCTCTCCTATCTTTCTCTCTCTCTCTCTTTCTTTCTCTCACTTTCTCTCTCTGTATCTTTCTCTCTCTCTCCCTCTCTCTCTCTCTAACTATCTCTAACTTAGTCTCTCTCTCTAAATCTCGCTCTCTCTCTCTCTTTCTCTCTCTCTCTCTCTCTCTCTCTCTCTCTCTCTCTCTCTCTCTCTCTCTCTCTCTCTCTCTCTCTCGGAAAGAGAATGTAGTGACTTGCACGCATGCCCACCGGCCTGGTGGTCACAAGTTCGAATTCGTATCTTAGCGGATTTTGACAAATAACCTTGGCTCCCAGGTCTAACCAACCTAAAATGCGCACCAAATAATACCTTGGGAAGTGAAGACGGCAGGGATAATATTGACCATATCATTCTTCAATTGCTGGCTGGTCATTAGAACTACAGGTCTAGCACCATATTTCACCAACCTGGAATTACGCATATGACCGAGTAACAGGTAACGAACGCGCAGACCAGCTGGAAAATATTGCACGAACTCAGACGAGAGGAAGCATGGATACGGCTGATATAATCAATGCAGTATGGACTCAGCTGGCGAATAATACTCGCGAGACACGGACTCTAGCCCGACTGCACGAGCCGGGCGTAAAGCCTGGTCAAGTACCCCAATGCCACTTTCATTTAACATGAGAGAAGATACCACAATCAACTCCTCATGGTAACAGTGAGTAGAAACACTGTGGGCTGGTTGCTGCATTGGGAGACTGAGCACGCTTGAGAATGCCCAATGTACAGAGACGTCGTTCTACATAACATAACATAACATAACATAACATATAGAGCTGGTAACGATTAAGTTAAATTTAATGTTGAATTTACCTGTTGAAAAAATTAACGATTATTAATAGTTAATTTTGATTAAAGCAAAAAAATGTATAGTCACATAACTCACATTATAGCCGTATTTGTCAAAAATCGAAATAACACTGTATTGTCTTGTTCATATGTCATATAATAACCAACTATGCAAACAGACGAGTATGTTGACAGTATTTGGTTCAAGTGACGAGCATGTCTTATTAACAATATAACCAGCAGTGCTGAACAATCGTTCACATGGAACTGAGGTAGCCGATATGCACAGAATGGTCTTGGCAAGAATTGCACATTTTGGATATCGATGTTCATTAAATTTCCACCACTGTAGCGGGTCAACCGATTCAGCAGCTTTCTTCTCCATTTTATAACGCAGCAATTCATCAGAAGAGCTGTCGACATGATCTTCCGTGTCTGAGTCAGAGTCCATTAGCTTAATAAGCTTTTCATTTGATTCACATATACTTTCATTGTCAATGTCAGTATCATTTGTTGCAGCAGTATCCTTCTGCTCATCATGAACATCAAGTGCTATTTGTTATTCAGTAAGTGACCAAGTTCGTTCTTTTGCATCTTTTGACAAACACTTCAGGTATTTGTAGCGTGGATCAAGTGCTGTTGCAGTCTGAAGTGTTTCAATACTTGTAATATTAGCTACACGTTCAATGAAGTCATTAATAGACGATGCCTTACATTTAGCTATGTAGCCAGGATCATCATCGTGCACAGTCATATGCTTTGTCAACGATGATAGCAGTGGCAATACACAGCTACATGAAACAAAATATTGACCGCCAAGCAGGACTGTGGTCTGACAGAATAAATCTAAGACTCTGACACTCCCCCGATGTATCTCCACCTTGCCGTGGTGGGGGAGCTTGCGTGTCCCATTGACCCCGTGTGCTATGTTGATGGATGAAAACTACATATCGGACAGATTATGGGGTAGGGGCCAGACTAAGCGAGACACAACCTGCTGCTCTGCAGGTAGACTGAGGATAGCAATCAAAAGTTTAAATCAAGTGCACGAAGGTAGGAGGTCTTGGTCCGGACACAAGCACTAAGGCTCTCAGCTGAGGGTTAAGGCTGAACGCCTCTAAGCCATTAATCCTCGGACCTGAAAGCCGGGCCGATACAAACCTACCGAAAAATGGAGGTGAGATGCTGAGCACGCTACATGCTTAGCTCAGATACTTGTTTCGAAGGTTCTCAGCTGGGGGATATGAGGGATCCCCGGTTGAGAGGGCCTGGCCGTTTTTCGATCACTGATCCACGGAGGTAAGGTGATGAGCCGGCAGCACATGTAGCCTACCTCGTGAGCGAGTACTAAAGTTAGAAAAGCGCCCCAGTCGCAAGAAATGGTTACGAAAAATGTATGTATCTATGCTCACGTGGAGTGTAGTCAAAGGTAGATAAACGTCTCAATAACACGAAAAGGAACGCTTGGCTAGCGAATCCACTGCGTGGTCCGAAGTCCGAAGCGAAAGCTTACCTAGTGGATGTCGTCCGCAGACTTTTCGTTTCTGGTTTGTGCTTGAGCGACCAGTGGCAAGAGAAATGCCCAATACATGGAAGTGAGGAATCAAACCAGCCGTGTGCAGGACGTGGCAATTCCTTGGGTGAGCCAAGTCTCAGACCAGTATGTGCCGCTCTGCAATAATGGAAGTCTCCTTGGATAGCGGGGAACGCCCATGGTCTGTCCCTGCCTTCCCTTGGAGTTGATGGTGATGTCTTAGCCCGCTCTATCTTGACCAGCTGAGATGTGGGCGACATCACAACAATAAGTCTAACGTGCCTCGAAACCCGAGGAAGGCTAACCTCATTAAAAATGCCGAAGTCGGAAGTGCCGTCCTATGGGTGGCAAAATAAAAATTGCCACTACGAATTTACGTCCGAGTGAAATGTCTCTTCCGAATGTCTCTCGTGCTAGGAACAGCTCTGACTACCTAGTTTCCGAATGCCGCTCTTGTTCGGAGCAGCTCTGACTAGGTAGTTTTCCGAATGTCTGTCGTGCATGGAACAGCTCTGACGGGCACAACGACAAACACACGTCCGAATCAAAAACTCGCTGAGTGGATACCGTCTGCAGACCTGTCTGGTTTGTGCGGGAACGGCCCGGGGCGGACGAAATGCCCAATATATTGAAGTGAGGAATTAAAGCAGCCATGAGCAGGACGTGACGATTCCCTCGGTGAGCCCAGCACCAGGACGCTAAGTGTCGGCCATGCAATTATGGAAGCCAGCCTGGATGGCGGAAAATGCCATGGACTGTCCCTGCCTTCCTTTGAGGGATGACCGTGAAGTCTTCGACCGTTCCAACTTTACCAGCTAGGATGTGGACGGTACCACAAAAGTGAGTCTCCCAGGAATGCTAACCTGGTCAAAATTTCACGCTAAAAGTCGGATGTGTTGGCCTAAGGGTTTCGACCCAAGGGTGCATAACGAGACACATCGCAATCACATATGAAAAAACACTCCGGATGAACGCAAAGAAGAAGAAGAAGATACTGACATATTTCGAAATCTTCTCCCAATCCGAATCTGACAGTTTTGGACCTTTGTATTGCATCTTTTCATATGACATATAGACAGCTAATGCCTCTCTGACTCGTAGAAGACTCTGTAGCATAATAAAAGTACTGTGAAATCTTGTTGGTACATCTTGCTGCAGCTTATACAGTGTTGACTCAGTACAATTTTGCAACTCGGTTGTGCTTGCAGCACTATGTTTAAACTGTCCGACAATTTTTCGACATTTGCCAAACAATGATTCGGTATCAGTGGCTATAAATCCACGTAATATGCTCATGTGTAAGCTATTAGCTAAACAAGAAATATGTGCACAACCGGTTTTATCAAAGCTGAAACCATATGTCTTGCATTGTCAGAAACTAGAGCCTGAATTTTGTTCGTTATTTCCCTGTCGATTGCAAACTGTTTATATAACTCGGCAACACTGTCAGAATAATGACGTTCAACAAAATTCACGCATTTAAGAACGTTTTTCAATTTCTAGTCATCGGCAATCCAATGGCCAGTAATTCCACAACAGCTTTCGTTACCTAGAGATGTCCAAAAATCAGATGTTAGAGCAATTCCCTTTGCGTTTTTCACAGATTCTCTAACACTTTGAATCTTGCTGTTATACGTAGCAATCAACAGTTTGTCAATAGTTCGGCGGGAAGGTAGCTTATATTCAGCATTTTGCAATGCTGTCCGTAAAACATGTTTAAGACCGTCGTCATCTACTGTGGATATTGGTTTGCCATCCTAGCAATCCAGTTTGCAAGTGATACTTGAATATCATGTTGTATTACAACACTCACTAGACGATCAGACGAACGAGAAAAGTGACTCATAGTAGCCTGCTTCGAAGTAGGTGACGATGCTGCAATAGACCGTCTCAACTGAAGTTTCTGATACTGTAGTGGATGTTTGTTTTGGAGGTGGTAAGTAAGCGAGGTGTTAGAATCATGGTAGGCAAACGATTTACTACATTGAACGCAATAAACCTTTTTAGCATTTTCAATATTTCCATCAGTCAATACTTGAAACCAAAATGTTCATGTAATCGTCTGGAAATTTGTTTATATTTTTCCGCTGCCATGTTGTTACTTTTAGACTTCCGGTTCATTTGTATAAGTGACGGGAGAAAAGTTTTCGATTAATCGTTAAAAAAGGGGTCCTTTACTTCTATTACTTTGGGACTCTCAAAAGAGTTATGAAAAAAAATAATGTCCTGTTGTTAATAGTTAATATCCTACACATAACCTTGCAATCAACCCCGGCATGTATTGGCAGTTTGTGATTTACTAGACAATCGTAGTTCAGTAGTTTGTCATTGATCTCTGAACGAGAAGTCAATATTTAAGCAGAACTGACCATTGTGTGGAGCTAGCCTACTATTCCACTGTCAGCGCATAGGATGTTTAAGTGCGAGCGCGACAAACCTCTCGGTTAGGCTGATCTCAAGTTCTTCTTATGCATGGGATACACATCCCGGTTTCTCATTTACAAACTCTGGCAATCTTAGCAAAGTATGCTCGTAAAGCATAAACTGAACCTACTATTCCGCTGTCTGAGTAAGCGAGGGAATGACCCAAGTGCAATTATATGTTGATGCTTTATTTCATATATCACATTTATTACTATATAGAATTGTTGTGTTCCTGGATATGTGTATATGCATTAGTATACAATCAGTATATGATCATGACGTTGCTGTGCATGTATGCAGTATATAATAGGTGTGATGTTGGATATATACAGTTTAAAATAGTTATGTTAATGTACATGTATACAGTATATAATAGTAGTGTTGCTTGATATATACTGTATAGACTAGTTGTTATGTTGTGTGTATATATGACTAGTTGTTCCGACATCACAGCATTCGGGGCATTCCATAAGCGCCCCGACCCCATCCTCAGAAGCCAGCGAGATATATATATATATATATATATATATATATATATATATATATATATATATATATATATATATATATATATATATATATAATACAGAATATGTGTGTATGTGTTTATACTATGTAATAGTTGTGTAGCTGGATGCGTACAGTACAGAATAGGTGTGTTGTTGTATTTGTATATAGCATATTACAGTTGTTTTGTTGGATGCATGCTGTATATAATAGTTGTGTTGTTGGATATGTTCATGGTATGGAATTGTTTTCTTCCTTGGCATGTCAATATTACAAGATTGTTTCCGTCCAAGACATGAACTGACTTATACTAAAAACATATTTGTAACTACACAAACTATTGACCTTACCAAATACTGCCAGGCCAGTTTGGAAATGTACTGTGTATTCGGACTAATATCACCGGCCAGTAATTTCAACTTTTTCATTTGGCCTCTTCTGGAGTCTGCCAGGGCCACCACGGAATCGCCGTCCATGTAGAAATAGTCAATGGCTAATTTAGTCAGTCTGGTCAACGTAGCGATATCTCCAGTAAACTGTCCAGGCTCCACAGGTGTGTATCTGGGAACGAAGTAACCATCAATCTGAAGAGTCTCTAGGGTGTTTTTGGACACACCAATCAATGTATTCATCACGATTTTCCCTTCTTCGGGAGGCCATTGTGCTGAAGACATTTGAAAACTTTTCAGATTTGCCAGCGATTCCAGCAGTCGACACAGCAATGAGCAAATTTTAACAATAACTGCTTGCATCGCGCCTCCAAGGCGAAGGTCTATCACTTTAAATGATGTCAGAGCTGGGTTTTTAGACTTGAGATTCTTAATCAGCTTTCGAAAAGATACAGCCATATACTTGCATTGGTGGTTATTTGGATGCTCGCAGTTGATGGTCAGTTTCCGCAAAAAATGCCCCAATCGTTTGGCATAGAAACACGATCTCCTACTCTGGTGGGACTGACGATTACATTTCAGCTTGAGCTGCTTCTTTCCCCAAAGGCGTGGACTGGAGAAGATCAGATACCGCCACGTGCGGCAAACTCCTGCGGCACTTAGTCTTTCGTTGATGTTGAGAAAGCTGAAAATGTACAAGAGTACTTCTGTAGGGAGACACGTTATTGCTATCGGTTCTGGTTCGGTAGGACTGTCTATGTGCTCATATCCATACACGGACATTGGTAAGTCGGCCGCTATAGACGCATGGTGCGAGAGGACTGATCTTCTAACTCCGTCCATATTATAATATTACTGTTTTCTGTTAACTGAAAGATATAGTAGCCTATAGCTTTCCATTTACCTGTAGAATACAGCTTTCCATTTACCTGTTGTCTTCTTTACTTTGTCTTTGATGAGTGCAGTTTAATTAACTTGTTTTTCGTTCTTTCGGAATTCTAGAGATATTCATGCTGTCAGACATATTGAATACAACAGTATGCTGGTTTCCACTCAAGTTTTGATGACGTTCTAATAATGTACGCCGTTGTAACTTCCGTGTTGGAATTTGTGTTTGAATTGTTCCACACAACACATACTGATTTGACAGCTGAGAATGTATATTGATCAAGAAGTAGGTCAATGCTATGCTTTCATATTTTAAAACAAATTAACATTTCACGATAAGAGAAGTAAGGATATCTACCCTCGTCTTTGATAATTGCGGGGTTTCAAGAATTCTGATGAAGTAGTCACCAACTTTTTGAATTCAGGGTTTAAGAAAACTCGAGCACGAGAAACCAGAATTGTCTCCCTCACTGACTTACACCTTGCCATCTTGACAGACGATAGTTTGCCCAAAGCCGCTGCACAATATGGAGTATTGGGCTTGTTGAGCGCCGCTAAATATTCGGCGCTAATAGAAAGCAGGTAGAACCGTCTGCTGTCATACGGTAAGCCAGTCATAGTGATTAAAACCTGATGTTAGGTTGGAGATTATCCCTCTCTAATGAACTATAATCGGAGGAGGAAGAAAGGGAGAAAGGAGGAGATAGTGGCACCGGGCAGAGACGGGAGAGATGTTATTGTTGTGTGCTCACTTGTGCCTTGTGCTTGTGACTAAACGCCTTCATCCCGGCTACAAAATAGAGAGAGAGAGAGAGAGAGAGAGAGAGAGAGAGAGAGAGAGAGAGAGAGAGAGAGAGAGAGAGAGAGAGAGAGAGAGAGAGAGAGTAATGGTGATACATAGTCTTCTTCTTTTATTCGTTATCCCTCGCTGGGGCATAGGCCCTCTACCAACTCGTTCCAAGCCCTTCTAGCCTTAGTTATCTTATGCAGTTCCGTCCATATTGTCACGAGATCGCCATGAGTTAACCAGATAATAATACCGACGTTTGCTTGGCGTATATTTTCTAGGCCACAACAGTCGTACTAACAGAGTAAACACAGCTGCACGGGTTACATCGGGGCAGCCCATATACACATTTGGTGGTGAGTGAGAAGGAATGGATACACCGTGTTGGCAGTTCATAAACAGTTGAAATCACATAGCCTTGCCCGCTCAGGATATGGAATAGTTCCGGCTGTCATCTATAGTTCCGGACATCAGACGGAATGGAGGTTTTGACTGTCACCACATGACAGAAAGTTGAGGGCTTGTTATTGAAAACAGTGGAACACCAGCCGGACATGAACAACGTCACGGGCACAATGTAAGCTTGTTTGGAAAACCATGATTGGCAGCTTGGTATCGAAACTCTTTGTTGGAACTCGACAGTAACTCTCTAGCATAGTTGCCATTCTAGATATTTTATATCCAGATCTAGAGGTTTTTGCCGGCGTCTGGATACCGTTTTCTGCCGTTTGGATGCTGGATGCAATTCTAGATACTTTTCATTTGGAGTTGGATATTTTGAATACTTTCTAGATTTTACTTTTCTTTCGGTGTCATTTACCCATTTTATGTTTGGTCTGGACGCGCGTAAATTATGGTAACTGCCATTATTTAAACTTTGAACTGACTTGGGTCAACGCCCCCTCCCCCCGGTATTGAGTAAAAGGGCGCATAAGGGCACTGAAGAAACTTTTGGTCAGTAAACATTTAAACTTAAAGAATTTGGCTGCAATTAGAACCGATAATGCATCGGTAATGGTTGGTATCAACCATGGCGTGTATGCAAAATTGAATGAAGATATCCCATCTTTAATCCTCATAAAATGTGCGTGTCATTCCTTGCAGCTAGCATTATCACATGCCTCATCAGTCTGAATGTTTAACAAGGAATTTGGAATTCCTTATTGGTGAAACACATAACTGGTTCTCCAAATCATCTGTCAGACAACAGCAATATAATAATTTATATAATGCATTAAATGATAGTTCCTCACCACTGAAAATTCTGTCATATTGCAAAACTACATGGTTATCAATTCAACCAGCTGTTGAAGTAATTGTGAACCGATGGTTGGAGTTGAAGACACACTTTGAAATAACAAGACAAAGTGAAAAATGCTACACAGCTGAAATACTGTATGGAATGTACAGTGATGAAAAAAATTTGGCATTCCTTCTCTTTTTACAACCCATTTTAAGTGAAGCCCAAAAAGTTAATAAACTATTTGAATCTCAAAATGTTGATAAAGTTAAATTACTTGAAGACCTCACTTTGCTATTTCACTCACTTGGTAAAAGACTTATATTGCCAACTTGTAAAGCTGACTTGTTCACTTGCACTATAGAGAGCTATTTGGCTCCCAAGCCATACTTGGGATACCAAATCGAATAAAAAATTGATGGTTTAAAAACAAAAGGACTGTTAACAGAAAATGAAGAGAACAACTTAAGAAAGCGCTGTCAAGATTTTGTTTCATTATTCGATCAACTGAAGCAGAGACTTCCTGAAAATTTAGATGTATTGAAAAATATTTCACTCTTTTCTATTAACAACATACCCCAGCCAGTAAAGGACATACCTAACTATTGTCAAGTTATTAAATTTTTAGGGGCTACTGATAATAGTGTGGCGGAAGCAGAATATTAGTTAACAAAAATAAATTTGGTTGACTGGACAAACAAAACAGAAACTGAAGCTTTTTGGAGACAATTAAAGATGTCTCAGGTAACAGTCCATTCTGTGAGCTCTTTGAATGTGCGATGTCTGCCATGATACTACCCCATTCAAATGCTGATGCGGAAAGAGTTTTCAGTACTGTGAATTATACAAAATGTAAACTAAGAAACAGGATGAAACTTAACCTCTTAAATGCTATCTTGACAATAAACTTGGCCTGATGAGAGCAGGAAAATGCTGTTCAACTTATCAGCTCCCTGATCGTGTAATAAAAGAAATTGGAACGGCTAAAGTATACCAGTCATTTTGAATCTGAAGCTTCAACTTCATCATCCAAGCTAAGTGCATCTTGTGAGACAGGCAACAGTGAAGATGAGGACATGATTCTATAGGTAAGTCACATCAATTTTATGTTTAATGTTGCATATCCCTTACAGGATGGTGCAGTCACCATCAGAATTTTTCAGCTGCTGTTGATGTACAAGGCAAGATTACGCTCAGTAGTTTGCCATTGCTTTCTGAGCGACCGGCTCACATACCCCTGTAAGTTACCAGCGCGGCTCGAGCCGCTGTCGGTTCGGGCGCACTTGCGTTACTCACGAGAATATACGGGATTACAGCGACAGCCGTAAACTTTTCGCCAGGGAGAGAGGCAGTCACATCAATACATATGTAATTTCTTACTTTCTCAATCTGGATATTTTTCCTAGATACTTTCCAACGAAATCTAGATATTTATGGATGTTGTTTGGGCCATTTCTAGATACTTTTGGTCAAAAAAAAGTGGCAACCCTGCTCTCTAGATTGTTTTGGATGTCTAAACCAGTGATGACAAATCTAACAGTGAGGGAGCCAGGAGGGGGATGGATCCCTGACAGGGGATGATCTGCCAATGTGCCACCTGTGTGGGGGCATAAAGGATAACGTCACGTGGCCAACTTTGGTAGTTGCCATATAAACCCGAGTTGGGGCCAACTAGGGGGACTTGGAAATGTGGCTCTAGTCGGAGTGCAAAGGCACTGCAGTGCTTAGTGGAAATAATATCTACCGTGTGTTAATTAGTGACTTAATTTTACACGTGCCTATCATGGCAGATGTAGATATGATTGATAGGACTGCAGTAGTGTCATTTAAGGTATAACCTATTCTTATATTAGTTCTAATTAATATAGACTTTAGCCTTGTTAAAACTATAGTGTGATGATTAGCACTGTTAGTGGAAACTAGTTAAAAATAGATTAGTGAAGTGTTGATAAGCTTTACTAGTTGAGAATTGAGTAATGAGGGATAATTGGGATCTTCCCGTAGGTGTCCCTGGTGGGCGGGGTTCCGCATTCTGTTTGCTGATTTTTTTTTGTCTTGGCCTGAGGATAACCTATGTGGTCAGTTCATCTGTCCCTGATAGGTACATTATATTTTCTGAGCGAGGCCGATGGCCCACGATCATCTAATAGAGATCAGTGACGGGGAGGCTATCACCAGTTGTATGATTTATTTTACAGGTTCCTCTGGTTGGAATGAAGAACCCGGACCCAATGTAACATCCGATCCCGGATAAATTATGATGTAGAGAGATGGGCCAGCAACTTTCGCAACGGAAGAAGTTAAGACACATTGCTCGGTGGAGTCTAATGGTATATGTATCCTACATGAGTGAATATCAATCGTTAACACACCTGAAGTGATGGAGGTTCAACCCATGTGGAACTAGTTCAGTAGGGACTGATGTTCACAGTAGATGAAACCAAACATTGAAGTGTAGTTGTTCCACGTATCAAGGAAATCAGAACTTTCAGACTATATCTAGTGAATAAAGCTAGCCATTTTATTTCTAGATACATTAACTGTTTAATAGTGAGAACTAGTGAACATTTATCAAGAGACAAAAAGACGTGTTAGTAGGACAGTGTTCCATGTTTGTTTTCACTGCGCCGGAATTATGAAGCCGGAGTTTCTATAAACTATTAGGAACAGTGCGTTAGGAAATATACTAGTATTTTCCACGGATTATATATATGTACATGAGATTCAGATCTCATGGTCATCAGAGTTCCTGGAGGAGGACATGTCTGGAGAGAAGGACACGACTTCGGTGAGGTGCCTGTGATGAGTCTTGTGATGTCGTGTGATCCTTGCCATGATGTGTACACTATGATCCTGAACTTTGAGGGCTGACACATACATTTATGTTATAGTACACCACACACATTTTCTTCGCATACACGTCTCATATACGTTACACCTTTCTTTTAATAAATTAATCTTTATTAATTTTTAGAAGCAAGAGTTGTTGAGTATGTTGCGTTGGGGAATTATGAGAGGGGGCATAGTACGACAGTGAGAGAGTGACAGGAAAAGGTGTCCATAGGCTGATGGAGTGTGTTGGACGGAAGCTGGTGGATTCTACAGAATATTAAAAAGGAGGAAAATATTATAATGTGGGTGTCGGCTCTCTTCACTCCAGGGACGACACTGTAAAGGAGGACACGACACATATCCTCTCCCATATGATTCATGTCTGAGTTTACTTCTCTTCTATACGAGTGTTTAGATCTTCTTCTGTTTCTTATACCCTGTGGATTCCGAACAAAGGCCTTTCTAGTTATACTATTTTCAGGTTTTCTCTGTATATGTCATATCCAGCGCCAGATAAAGTAGACATGATTAAAAGTAAAAATCGTGCATGATGTCTTCATTCTAATTAAACAGTAAAATTAGCATAACTCGTAATATTCACGTTTAACATTACATTAATCAGAATAACGAAGACACAAACAACAGATTTCACTATTTATTGCCTGGCAAGTTGGTCTAGCCGCCCACCATGGTCTACCGTGGTAGACAATTGAAATTACTGTGTGAATATGTGTACTGTATATTTCAACTTGATTTATTCATCTAATTACTTTAGCTTATGTTGTGTGATTTCACAACAACAGAAATGAGATTCCCGAGAAGAATACTCAAAGTATCAAGAAGAGATAAGATCAGAAATGAAGAAATCAAGACTAAAGTGGGGGTTATAGCAGCACTAGATTTTATTAAAGAAAGCAGCAAATCAAATAGTTTGGCCATACAAGTAAGTTACCATTCAACAGCATACCACAACAAGCAATGATGTACAGACCAGATGGAAACAGAGGAAGAGGCCGACCACGTAAACGTTGGACGACGGGAATAGCAGAGTCCATGGGAATATCGATACATGAAGCCCATAATCGGGCACTCTCACGATTTTTATACTTCACCTCGACACCGCAAGGTACAAGAGGAACATGATGAGATGAGATGAGATTAATCATGCAATCTATTGTTTATGTCTTCCTTATTCAAATTCACTACGGGATTACATTAATCGTTTTGGGGAATTTGAAAGATAAATGTGAATAATAATTGTTTTCTCCTTCTCGCCTTTCTTACCCATGAACGCCCATGAATACCTTTGAAGTTGTATACTATACTTTACTTAAGTTTTGGCGGGATTTTAATGTTACAGATACTTGACCCCTGATGACACCTTTAGTAGGGTATCAAGTTGGCTGAGCGTCGAAGTACGCTTGTTCCTTTATCAAAATTCTCTCTCTCTCTCTCTCTCTCTCTCTCTCTCTCTCTCTCTCTCTCTCTCTCTCTCTCTCTCTCACACACACACACACACACACACACGCACGCACGCACGCACGCACGCACGCACACACACACACACACACACACACACACACACACACACACACATCATTATGATCGCAAAATACTGTTGCTTTTAACCACTAAAAATTCAAATGTTGTCCGTGACACCTCTCAGAGTTTATACCTATGGCTGTGTTGGGATAATTTGATCAGTTTCCTTGCTCCAGGTCTTTCCTTCCTCCCCATAAATTTTCAGAAAATTCTTATCATTATCCGGTACCAATATTTTGTTCGTTTGAGGCTAGGTCGAACCCAGAACCACTCTAGTTGGGAAAATATAACTGTAGGTAAATGCGGTTTGGAAAGACTAGTGGAAGGCATGGATTCTGGGAGAAGAGACAGCACGAAGATGAACTGCGGATATCGAGGAGATCTTGAGCACGAAGATAGAGTTGAGTTGTGTTGAGCTGAGTTGTGTTGATTTGAGCTGAGAACAACATCACTGCCGGTCACGCGCTCCGTCCCCTCGTTCAACAGCCAGCGAAGAGTCATACTACTAATCATCACCACTGCCATCTGATTGAACGTTCTCCTGGTCTTCCCTCTCAGTTTGAGACTAGCCCAGAGTCAGTGCCGACACCCCGCAATGTCATACTCGTGCTCGGTCTGTTTTCCCGCTTTCTCCACCTAGTCCCGCAGGCACGAAGATAGACACATTTACTTCCCAAGATATTATTGGTGGCCATTTTAGGCTGGGTCTATCTGGGATCCTAGGCCATTAAAATAAAATCCGAATCTAGCTACAAATCGAACCCAAAACCAGGAGGTCAGTGGGCGAGTGTCTAGTACTCACGTTCCAAGTATTATTTGATTTTATCTTAAAATACCAGGAGCCAATTATGAACCCATATTGTGGGTCCATACTATGGACCTATGCGGTGGACCCATACGGTTGAACCATACTGTGGACCCATATTGTGGACACATACTGTGGACCCATACTGTGGACACATACCGTGGACACATACTGTGGACACATACCGTGGACACATACTGTGGACCCATACTGTGGACCTATGGAGTTTCGGTCGAGATGGCGGTGGACGGTCGTGTTGTTTTTGTGACTGTTGCCTTTTTCGCGTAGGAGATGGATATTTTCATCTCCTGCGTGTAATTTGTGTGCCAGGATGTAAAACTGGGAGTTTCTTCTCAAGATCTTCGCCGATGCTACGGAGTTCGTGCATTGAACGAAGCAACCCTTGAGTGTGTGTTTCTGTGGTGTTAGGTTTTTCAACATGGCGGAAGAGCGTTTAACAATGCGACGGGCAGGCCGCAAGCGGCAAGGTAGACGTGGTGGAGCAAGGCGTCTTAGACTCAAATGTGACCGTCAGGGCCTCAGGAATACTCGCATTCTATATTGAAACTGTGCCAGCGTAAAACAACGAGGCCCTATTCTAGAAAACTTGGTATACAGGAACGAAATTGTAGCCCTTCATGAGACGCGACTGGGTGATCAGTTACTCCAAATTGCCGGCTTCAAATGATTCTACAACAGGCGACATCTGGGAATGGCGATTCTCATTCGCGACAGTATGGTGGCTTCAGAGCTAGACATGTCCAGTTGGGACAGTGACGACATACAAATACAGGCGGTTAGAGTTCAATCCGGTCTATCATTCGTGTTGGTTAATGTTTATGCCCACAACGCGAGTGTGGATTCTCAAAAGTGGCAGTGCTTAAGTGACATATTAGGTCACAAGATAAATGTTATTTTCTGTAGCGATTTCAACGCTAAACGCAGATCATGGGTAAACATTTCCTCCAACACACAGGGGAAGGAGCTCGAGACTGCACTTGAAACCATTGACCTGGTTTGTATCAACAGTGGCTGTGTCACCAGTACAGCATGTCATCCAGGTGATGAAGACAGTGTTATTGATTGATTTTATTTATTATCTGGAGTTGGTTTCTCCTTCACTCACTACAGTGTGTAGATGGGGTGTCCTAGGGTACCACGGCAGCGACCACCACCCTTGCAGCATATTGGAGGAGAAAGGTAGAACCAGGCAGCACAAGTCAACGGTCAAGACGTTCCAGTATTACAGTACAGGGTAGTGAGATGTAGAGAGTAAAATAAGGCGCGACAAGCGCAGCAAGCTTCATGGCAGGAAAAAAAGCTGGGAGCAGCCATCTTGGTGGAATTTTGAAGTAGAAAAGGCCTGGGTGGATAAGAGTAGTGCTGTAAGGAAATGGCAAAACGCCAAGAAGAACAAAGTTGCCCATCCTAGTCCTTGTATGCACTTAGAAAGAGAGATGCACACAGCAGTAAGCTACTTTTTAAAAAAAATGGTCAAGGTGGTTAAAGTGAAAAATGGGCAGAGGTATGTCAAAGAGTAAGCACAGACAAGTCACTGAAATTGTTCTGGCGACTACATAAAAGCATGAGTAGGGTAGTTAAGAATAAGAGTATTCCTGACTTTCAAGGTGCTGACTTCATCTGGCAGAGGACTGACGAGACGATGTTTTAGTGTATCGTCAGGGTAAGGGCAGAGATCTGGTTGTTGTAGAACTACAAACCGAACTCAATCGCATAAGCACTTGGTGTGTTGAAGCTGGGGCAATGGTCAACCCAACAAAGGCAACAGTGACATGGTTCTCATTAAACAACCATATTGTCAACACCCCAACGCCAACTGTAAATCTGGGTTCATAGACGGTGGAAAGAACGCAGGCAATGAATTACCTGGGGATACGAAGCCTAGCTTATACTGAGCACGTAGATTAGGTGATAACAAAGGCCAAGCGGGGTTTGGCTGCGATGCGGGTGATGGCGGCGGCAAACTGTGAGCAGCCCCATCTATGTCTTCTTTACGAGGTGCTGGTCCTTTCTGTTCTGGAGTATGCGATGGCGATCCTGACTCTCAGCCATAAGCAGATGGAAAGGATGGAAAGGATACAGAACGAAGCCATGCGCATCATTCTTGGATGTACAAGAGATACAGCATGCAGGGCGGTGCGCTACCTTCTTGATTTTCCAACCATGAGGGACAGAATACAAATTTGCCAAGCACGTGCCTATCTCAAAGTCACCGCAAATAACAACATCCACTGTACAGCGAGATTAAGAAAATAAAGGAGATCAGGTTAAAAAGAAGAAAGTCGTGGATGGGTGAAGCCGAAGACATTCTTCAGCAGGTGTGTTCTGGGCAAGTTTACGTTCAGTTAAATTCCATTGCTATGTGAACGACCAGCACTCATGCCATTATAGCGAAACCAACACAAGGCAGTCTGTTTCCGAATCTCCCGCAGCTGTGTTTCGAACGCGGTATGCGGGATTACGAATGACATTGATAACTCCTTCGCCACATAACCGGCAGCTAGACCAACTAGATACCCCTAAAAATGTGTCTTCATTGACCATATTTATCATCCACTCTAACTAGATACTCCTGAAAAGGTGTCTTCATTGGCCAGTTTTATCATCCACCCTAACTAGATAACCCTACATAGGTGTCTTCATTGGCCAGGTCTATCATCCACCCTAACTAGATACCCCCAAAAAGGTGTCTTCATTGACCAGTTGTATCATCCACCCTAACTAAATACCCATAAAACGGTGTCTTCATTGACCAGATTTATCATCCACTCTAACTAGATACCCCTATACAGGTTTTTTTCAATGGCCAGGTCTATTATTCACCCTAACTAGATACCCCTACACAGGTTTTTTTCAATGGCCAGGTCTATTATTCACCCTAACTAGATACCCCTAAACAGGTGTCTTCATTGGCCAGGTCTATCATCCACCCTAACTAGATACCCCTAAACAGGTGTCTTCATTGGCCAGGTCTATCATCCACCCTAACTACATACCCCTAAACAGGTGTCTTCATTGGCCAGGTCTATCATCCACCCTAACTAGATACCCCTAAACAGGTGTCTTCATTGGCCAGGTCTATCATCCACCCTAACTAGATACCCCTAAACAGGAGTCTTCATTGGCCAGGTCTATCATCCACCCTAACTAGATACCCCTAAACAGGTGTCTTCATTGGCCAGGTCTATCATCCACCCTAACTAGATACCCCTAAACAGGAGTCTTCATTGGCCAGGTCTATCATCCACCCTAACTAGATACCCCTAAACAGGTGTCTTCATTGGCCAGGTCTATCATCCACCCTAACAAGATACCCCTAAACAGGTGTCTTCATTGGCCAGGTCTATCATCCACCCTAACTAGATACCCCTAAACAGGTGTCTTCATTGGCCAGGTTTATCATCCACCCTAACTAGATACCCCTAAACAGGTGTCTTCATTGGCCAGGTCTATCATCCACCCTAACTAGATACCCCTAAACAGGTGTCTTCATTGGCCAGGTCTATCATCCACCCTAACTAGATACCCCTAAACAGGTGTCTTCATTGGCCAGGTCTATCATCCACCCTAACTAGATACCCCTAAACAGGAGTCTTCATTGGCCAGGTCTATCATCCACCCTAACTAGATACCCCTAAACAGGTGTCTTCATTGGCCAGGTCTATCATCCACCCTAACTAGATACCCCTAAACAGGTGTCTTCATTGGCCAGGTCTATCATCCACCCTAACTAGATACCCCTAAACAGGAGTCTTCATTGGCCAGGTCTATCATCCACCCTAACTAGATACCCCTAAACAGGAGTCTTCATTGGCCAGGTCTATCATCCTCCCTAACACACAACTGAACCCACAACTTTGGAAAACGGTTCGTGCTGACACCGCACCACGTCTCGAAAACCAAAATCGTGGTCGTAAAAACGTCACAATGGTGAAAAGTGATAGAAAACATAGTTCTTGGGCTTGAAAATACGCGAGGCAATGGAACTGGGAAAGTCTCGAGACATTCTTTGGTGGTCCATGATGAAAAAGCCGTTTTCAAAGAGCCTGCTGCATGATCATGACCCGGCGCTACGTATAAAGCAATGTAAGATAAAAGACCCGTGTACACACCTTGGGACGTATTAGTTTGAGTACATGATGCTAGAACCAATTGTATAAACCAGTGCGCACTCCACGTGAGATGTGATCAACGTCACGTCGGTCGTCTTTACTTCTGAGGACGTTTTCTGGTACCCACCTCAGGTCAATTGTTAAAAAGTTAGTTGCATGTCTTTACAAGACGTCACAATCAACCTTAGCATTGTTTAAATTGTTTGTGATTTACTAGGCAGTTTTAAATTCATTAGTTTGCTATTGCTTTCTGAACGACCGATGCTCATACAATCGAAATCAACGCAAGATGTTATGCATCCAAATGCCCAGACCCGGTGTGTGGGGAATTATGAAACGATTTTCACTGCCCTAAGACACAATGCCCGCAGATGAAGAGTGTTGTAAGATTTGTTTAAAATGCTCAACAATCTACGAGTACTTGAGTTTCGAATTGTCCTTTACTTTTTTTTTCTTCATATCCTTTACAGGACATTGCAGTCAACACCATCATTTTTCAGTTGCTGTGATGGTCTTGGCAAGTTTTACGTTCAGTAGTTTCCCATTGCTGTCTGGACGACCGGCTCACATACCTCCTTAAGTAACCAAGGCGACGCGATCCGCTGCCGAATCTCGCGCAGCTGTGTTTCTTACAAGAGTATACGGGATTAACCCCTTCGCCAGAGACACCGGCTTACTCCATATTCTTCAATATAAAAACAAAACTGCCTTTAATTTTACAAATACACAAATTAGACAAAACCAACAACAACAGCCCTGCTCCTAAGCTTGTCTTCTGCAGCTTTTAATATATAAACATGGTTTCTAATTCAAAGTGATGAGTCAAGATTTCAGTGAAGTAAAAGTAAAATGCAATTCTGCATGTCTTTAAGTGCACTGGCTATATTGTGCTAGCGCCATTTTTGTACAGCTCAATGGGTGCTCCGCAGGTGATGTGATCAATATCGCATCTATCGCCTTTATTTTCCAAGACATTTCCCGGTAGCCATTGTATGCTGGGTCTATATAGAAGCACAGGCCAATTTTAAACATCCGCCTCGATGTGAATTCGAATTCAAAGCCACAGGGCGGGCAGGCAAGTGTGCTATGATCAGCTATATATCTGAGGTTTAACTAACAGTTAACAAGCAGTGTTCGGTCTTTGTCAGATATGACTGAGCTACCGTATGACAGTAGATGGTACTATCTGCATTCTGTTAGCGCCAAATGTTGGAGGGCGCTCACCAAACCTGACACCCCACATTGTGCCAACGGCTTTTGGTGGAGGAGTGCAATTGGGAGGGTACAAGCCTTACCCTAGTGCGAGGAAATGTAACCTAAAGGCTAAATATCATGGTAGGAAAGATCAGGCCCTAAGCCTTGGTCGGCAACTGGTCTAAGATGGAAGCTAAGCCAGGCGGACAGTTAGAGCATTGCTTTCCTGATCCGCAGCTTCTGCAGCTTATCTTGTTCCAGATGATATTGATGTTACCTTTCCTCTGGAGTAAACTAGGCAGGCCGAGAAAACAATCATGCTGCATGGGCAACACACGGTCTTTAATTTCAGCCCAGACTTTGTATTATGGATAGCTATAACGCCATTTTACAAACTATCGTCTGTCAACATGGCAAGGTACCAGTCAGTTAACTAACAGTACAAGGTAGCGTAACATTGTCTCGTTGTTCAACATAACAAAGACATCATCATCATCATCATGTGCCATACCGGTAAGCGTGGACGGTCATCTTTCTCCATCTCGCACGATAGCCAGAGTCATGGATCAGCTCCGTGTTCTTGTCTCAACCACACTACGTCGTCATGTCATACAGATATTTACTACTTTAACTTTTGACTTTAACTTGTTATTTTCCTTTGTCATCAAGTTCTCTAATTTGTTTCTTCTTATAACGTGTCCAAACATGTTGGCTGTCTACATATAATTTCTCTAATCAGTTTACGGTTCTCATTTGCTTCTTGAAGGACTTGATCAAATACATACAACATGAGTAATATAAACACATTAAATAATAACGATAACTAATTTTGTATACATGGTTTAGTTTGTCTCCGAATAAGTAATAGTATTTCCTTATATAGTAGCTTTATATTTAAACACACAAGGCACAAACAATACGTTGCACGATTTACTGCCTGCCATATTACGATTTCCATTCTACCATTACTCCTACCCCGGCCAACCTCAAAGAGAAGTTCTATTAGGGTCCATCCTTGGCTCAGATTAATAATCCCGTGACTGAGTCAACCACAAATAGTGGCTGATCACGGTTTTAACCACACAAGATATTAAGTTTGAAGGTGATTTTTGTCCAAGAGAGTAATGCCTTATATACCTAGTGAGGTAATAGATGAATCATATTTTAGCTGAAATACGTAATACACATAGTGTTACTGTTATTGTTTTAATGTGGAACAATGTTATCCCCACAGTTATCGCAGTCATTTGAAATCTTTCTATCTGCACAACTCCGGGTTTAGATGGCTAATTGCTATGGCCTCGATGTATTTGAGTTGAGTAGCACCAGTTGTGTGTTTTGTCCTTGGAGCTATCATTTAATAGCTTGCAGTGTAGATCTTGTGAATATATATATATATATATATATATATATATATATATATATATATATATATATATATATATATATATATATATATATATATATATTACAATGCACATAGTAAATAAACATACAACAGTTTAGATCCTGGCTTTTCAGATGTTATTACATCAACGAATAGATGGAATCTCACGACAGGATACGAAATCAAGGATAGAAGTCGCAGGTGAAATAGGATTAAAGAAAACATTATTGAATTCTTCTCCTTCTTCTAGTCGATGACCGTTAGCCTTGATGATGATATCTGTCCAGAACCTTCTGTCTGGTGTACTATACATCATTCCTTATACTGATGTTCCTCCATGCTATGATGTAAAACTGTCCAGCATCTTCTCTCTCGTCTCCTCTTACCTCTCCTCACCTCCTTGACAAAGATGAATTTTCACAGCAATCGGTCGCCCCATAATTGCTCCCTTCATTTTCCAGCGAAAAATCACACGAAATGTCCGTCATTTGCCCCATGTGAAACCCTGAAGGAAACATTAACTTCGACAAAACCAAATCGCTAGAGCACCGACAACAGATCGCCCTTTACGTGAATACGTCGTTCGTTGTCGAAGGAAACGGCTGTTTTACGAACACAAAAGCAGCATGCACATGCATTATCGCACATAAGGCGGCTGTCCTGTATGCCGGCAAACAAGCCATCCGCCATTTATGAGCTGTTTTTCTGTTATTCAGACTGTCATTTGTTTTCTCTCTTTGTGGCAATTATATCACGCATGAATTTGTGGTCGTAAAGTTAAGGTACTTGGGGCGTATAAAGAGATGTGTCGGACGGTAGAGTGGACGGCCAAGGTGTAAGAAGAAGCCAAAGTCACTAGTGGGTGGACAGCATAAGAGACCTACTGAAAGAAACCTGTAGTAGTGCAATATAAAGAGATAGGACGGAATACTTTCGAAACTCATTACATCCGACCTTCAATGCGGAGATGGCACTGTATGCTGGCGACAAGAAGATAACACTTCTTCTTCTTCTTCTTCTTCTTCTTCTTCTTCTTCTTCTTCTTCTTCTTCTTCTTCTTCTTCTTCTTCTTCTCCAATCTACCTCAGTGAAGTGTTGGGGTGCGCTTTGTAAGTTGATCATCATTTCTCAAATATTGTTCTTGATACCGTCACTCCATCTATTATGTATTCTTCACCTTGCTCTATATCCATCATGTTTCTTAAAAGTTGTCCTTTGTGGTAGATGGTACAAGGGCATTCTAATGAGATGGCCAAACAATTTAATTTGTTGTTCTTTGATGAAGTGCATGGCTGGTGTTCCCCATTCCTAATTCTATATCTCAAAGATAATACTAAAACACACAATAACAGACAAGTTTACATGTCTATATATTAAATAGTAAGTAAAGAAGCCTTATATACTCTTCCAGGGGTATTAAGTATGTGGTCATTTCCCGCAATGTTTATAGACCAATGGACACGCCATTCATGATTGTGGTTACTGACATTCAGGCCACATCCATTTCCCAGGGTAGTTTTCTTGTACCCATTTCAGGCTAGCGTCGACCTGGGATCCCACGTTAAAATTAAGAACAACGCATTCATGTGGGTTCGAACACATGACAACTGGACAGGTAGGCAAACGTGCTAGCCACTATTGCCACTTATTTACAAAGTGTTAGACTTGTTGCAAGCAGCTGTAGACGTTACCTTATGAAGTAGCTATACATGTTTAAGGACCAATATTATATATTCAGCATACTGTTGGCAAGCTATAAGAAAA
Organism: Cepaea nemoralis; assembly: GCA_014155875.1. Classification (NCBI taxonomy): domain Eukaryota; kingdom Metazoa; phylum Mollusca; class Gastropoda; order Stylommatophora; family Helicidae; genus Cepaea; species Cepaea nemoralis. The sequence goes on from JACEFZ010025885.1 coordinate 111,763, forward strand.
CATTACAATTACCAAATGAAAGAGAATTTAACTTTCATACTTGACATATTGTGATAACTGGAAATATTTGTGGGAAAAAGTATTACGGAAAACAGCAGGAGACGATTATTGACAGCCTTGCCATGTCTCTGAGGGTGTTAGGACACGAACTGTTTGTTGCATGATGTTGGAGATCACAAGTTGTGGAGAAACATGATCGCTCACATCATTCAGCAAAGCACTTGATAATGATGACACCATAATATAGTTCTTTTTTCAGTAATTGAAAATATTTATAAAATGAGTAAACATTTTAATATCTTACATAGTATGTTCTGTGATGTAAAGCAACCGAAAGGAAATTTGAACTTGTCAGTATTGCAAGAACACGATAATTAGTGATAGAATTGACGTTGCGGCTATGCAGCTCTTCGTTAGCGTACAAATAAGACACTGATACAACTAAATTAATGCAATTAAAAACAAGTCATTTAGCCGTAGAGATTGGGTTCTGAAGACGTCTCAATCTATGCGCACAACATTCGAACTGTGTAGCTATGAGCTCTGCTGGTCATCTGACTGGAAGTGCCACGTGTAGGGTAAAAGCCTTTCCGGCTCACAAACACACAAAGACACTGACAACTACAATACATACATTATAATCAATCGTTATATATTCAAGCCTGGTGAATTTCAGCGAACATTTAGACCGGTCAGTATGACTTGACAGTGAACTGTTTCTCGCTAATGTTGTTGGCAATTTTGTTGTTGGTATTATCATCAGCGTCATAGCTGGACTCATCAACAGATAGTGGCGATGTCTTTATGTCCACTTTTTGGTCTGACCAGCTGAGGCAGATACAAGTTCCCTTGGTAATGATCTGAGGGTGTGATGCTGAACTCTCCTCGCCTTCTTTGTTAACGATGGTTTCCATCAGCACTTCGACACACAACTGTATAAGACAGGTAGAATGCACGGAAATACAATCAAGCATTTCAGAAATACTGTACTGAGATTTGCATAGTAAATGGTTAATTGACCTTGATGTTTTCATTAGAAAAAAAACTTAAGGGAAATTGTTTGGCCATATAACTAGGCTACTAACTGACAGTATACCACAACAAGCAATGATGTACAGACCAGAGGGAAGCAGAAGAAGAGGCCGACCACGTAAACAATGGGCAGATGGAATGACATAGTCCACGGGAATGACGATATATAAAGCCCATAAACGGGCACTCTCCAGCAGTTTATGCCTCACCTCGATACGGCAAGGTTCAAGACAGATAAGATGAGATGAGATGATAGAAATATAAATCTACTCGTTTTCAATAAGCCAAGTCTGAATGAAATCTGCTGTTGTTATTTCGTTATATGACAATTGTCGCATTTGCTTTTTATGCTCTTAATGTAGTGTGTTGTCTAGGTATATCACTGTGTAATCATCTGATTCACGTAGCCAAAACAACACAGCACGAATACGAAATGCAGCTAATAAATAATGTTATAATGTCAATGGCGTCGATAAATATGTTTAAAAAAACATTCATTCATTAAATACATAGAATGCATATTTAATTCTTCATTGTCAGGAAATTCGGTTGTTAAGATATGCTTAGATACCTGGTCTTCAGTTCCTGAGCGTGTCGTTGTTACTGTTGTATATAAATCCTCTGGGAGTCTTGAGTTTAACTCTAGTGTACTGGCTTTTAGATCGGCTGAGTGGCGAAAAGGCTTACATCTATCGGGGAGTCGTTAGTGAAGAGACTTTCCTGCCCACAGGGTACCGAAGTACCATCTCCAGGGAACTATGTTGCAGAGCTTTCTGTCCCTTTTCCAAGCGCAGAAACCAGTGGAGTGTGCAAGACCGGTTAATGGGACTACACTTTGTCTGAGAAGTATAGTTGGATGAGAGGGGAAAGAATAAAAGGAAGGCAGAGAAGTAAATGTCTGGATGGCTTGACCACATGACATGGTCGAGACAAGTACACAGATCTGTTTCACCGACTCTGGTGATCGTGTAAAATAGAAAAACCTGACCGTTCACACTTACCTGGCCTGGTACATAATGAATGAACTAGTTGAATGTGATTAATCAATGATTCAGTACACCACATACATATTGGCTGAGTGACGTGTTCTAACAACCTAACCAGCCTTCGGACAGTATATCCTGATTGGAAGTGGGAGAGAACTTCTGTTCGGTGCCCCGTGCTTCAGCTGAGCATTGATTTTGCACAACCTCGGTTACAACCTACCTTTTCCTCTGGCTTGAGAACTCCTCCTTCCTCCTCTAGTTTGAAGGCTTCTTGTAGGTTGTCGACTTCCACGATGTAACCTGTACGCTGGTCTGACTTTCTCTTGAAAGTCACTGGGACAATGCCTGAATACGGACAAACCATGTGTGAGTGATATACAGTACAACCATCAACTGTAACAAACATGCTGTAACGTGGTTTGATGATAATAGAAAGCTGAACAATTTTATAATATCAATGGCTATCTGTAAATGAACATTTCTTTTGAAAGTAACTGGAAAATACCTTAAAAGAAATGAAAATAACTGTTTAAGATATTATTCATCAGAACCATCATATACAATAAACAAATTGTACATTGGCTTTGTGAAAATGAATAGCTAAACACTTCTAGAGGGTGTTTGTAAAGTATCACTAGACTTTGTATGTGAAACAAATTTGAAAAATGAAGTATATGATGTCATCTAAACTTCTTTCTCCCGTTGATAACACCATTCTGTTTGGAGTGCAAAAAATTACTCCAGCAGACGACAGCCTTTCGCTGCATATTGCTTCACAGTGGACTGTGAAGCACATTTTTTAATGACACCATGTACACATACAAAGTGTAGTGAGACTTTACAAACACTCTGTATAATCTCATCAGCTATTTGTAAACATTACCCAGGTCTAGCAAACCGGTGGGAATTTACATGATCAAAGACAATGCTGCTCACGAATCATGGAGGAAATTGAAGGAAAGATGCTAGTCACAGGCTCTGGAACTTCAGTTACTCCTCCACACAATGCAAAAGTGGAAGACAACAACAACGACGACAACAACAACAGCAACAAAACACATCAATAACAACCCCTGTTGTATAGTGGTTAGTGTGCTTGTTAAC
>JACEFZ010025886.1:0-12500 GCA_014155875.1 Cepaea nemoralis
TACACAGCATCGCACATTTACAACACCACACTTTTATTTTACACCACCGTAAATTTACTGTGCACTACCGCATATTTACTTTACGCCACAGCACATTTACTTTAACCATAGCACATTTACATTACACCATACCCACCCCTACCCCTCTTCCCCCAATCCAGTGTGTTACCGGGGCTCTAAAGCGGACGAAAAGAATATCAATCAATCAGGTACCGTCTCCATAATGAAAGTTGGCGGTAGTGGATCTCCAACAGTGTCTGTCTCTCGCCTTGACTGTATCTCCTATCAGACCTCTGATCATCCATCTCTTGGTGTTATTTTCCCACTTGTATCGTTGTCTACCTCTTGCTCGTTTGCCTTAAACCTTACCCTCTAGAAAGGATGTTTTGTTTGGTGTGTTGTTGTTTTTTCAGTGTGGTCGAAAAATTATTTCACTGACCTCTTGTTTTATTTCTTTCATCAACTCTCATTTAATTCCTAAGCTTTGGAGGTTAGCATGACAGAATAAATAAGATCGCTAGCTTTTAAACACCCGGTGTTCTGATTACGGTGTAGTAGGTTCACCCCCTACACCGGACAGTTGCACTAAAATGTTGACTTCTCGCTCTTGACTTTAGGACGCACATTTTAAGTTCCTCACACGGGTTCGTCTGATGGCTAGGGACACTGGTCATTAGGAAAGCTAACCCGCGTGCAAACATCAGTCCAATGTAGACTTCACTTGAGTTCTTATCTTCTGGATCCCTTTAAGACTCCTAATCCTATCTTTCTCATACCTTCAAGACTCCTTATTTAATCTTTTTGATACCTTTAAGACTCCTAATCTTATCTTCCTGATGCCTTTAAGATTCCTTATCGTATCTTCCTGATCCCTTTGTGACTCCTAATCTTATCTTTCTGATACCTTTAAGACTCCATATCTTATCTTTCTGTTACCTTTAAGACTCCTGATCTTATCTTTCTGATCCCTTTAAGACTCCTAATCTTATCTTCCTGATCCATTTAAGACTCCTTATCTTATCTTTCTGATACATTTAAGACTCCATATCTTATCTTTCTGTTACCTTTAAGACTCCTGATCTTATCTTTCTGATCTCTTTAAGACTCCTAATCTTAACTTTATGATACCTTTAAGACTTCTAATCTTATCTTTATGATGCCTTTAAGACTCCCAATGAAGTATAGCGCCCGCACCACGCATACACAGCCCTTTGAATACCAGTTCATGGTTGGTTATATGTTGCATGTTGGAAAATGGATTATGGAAGTTCGAAATTCGATATTGGAAGTCGGATGTTTGATTATGGATGTAGGAATGTGGATGATGGGTGTTGGAAGTTGAATGTGTTACGTCCTGCACAGGACGTTACAGTTTTACTACAATTTATTTAATCAAATACAATTAGTTAGTTGCGTATCCTTTATAGGGAGTCGCAGTCAATCCCAGCATTTTTGTCTGTTTGTGATTTATTGGCAAATTTGCGTTCAGTAGCTTGCCATTGTTTTCTGAACCACTATTTTATTAAAAATCAAAGCAAGGTAGTCTGTTGCCGATTTGCCCGCGGCTGTATTTCGATTGCATTATGGCGGATTAAAAACTGCGTCTGTAACTCTTTCGCCCCGGAACACGGGAGTACATACTAACATAAATAACAAATACGTCTCACAAGATGATGCTAAGAAGTCATTAGTTGCACAAGCAAAGTAATGGAAACTTCCGAGGACATCAAGCCAAAATGTTGAAGCTGCGTGCTGCAATGATTGCCACCGAGAACTGGATATGGCAAAACAACGGACGATCATTTTAAGTTTCTATGGTTTAACGTTGTGGTCAGAACACGAATATTGTCAAATTATTTGGTCCCTAGTCTAATCAGGCTGGTCTCCCTGGCCGAGATGTTAGCAGCTTTCTCCGTAACCCTGAATACTCTCGTGGTTGACGTGAGAGCACAAGAATTGAAAGCGGTTCGAGTCGCGCCAGTGACTTATGAGGGTATGGAGCCGGTCGCTCAGAAAGCAATGGCAAACTATTGAGCGTAATCTTGCCAAGAAATCAACAATCAGCTGAAAGATGCTGATGTTGACAGCGATGTCCTGTAAAGGATATGCAAAACATTTGTTTTTAGTCTAATCAGGCTTCAAAGTGAGATAGATCAAGGGAATAAACTGGGGTTATGTGGCAAATCTGATGGGCGTGTACCAAGTAGGAAATAATTTATGATGATAATTGAGAGTGGGAGGTAGTGTGGTGAGGGTGATTGTGGAAAAAAGGTGGGGAGGGGGGGGGGGGGGGGGGGGGGGGGGGGGGGAGGTAATTATTCCTTAATTCCAATCTGCCTGCGTGAAAATTTCGATGGAAAAACCAGACTTTATTATTGACATCTGACTGCATCGCGAAGAAATAATAATGTAATACAATTTGTTACACGTTTTAGGGTAATCATTTATTACGGTTTAGCATAATCAGTCTGATCTTTCTATAACATTGCACGCTTACATTATAGAATATGATTTATCAATCTCCCCATTCGGCAAAGCTTCATAATGTATTGTTGTCAACATTTCTACGGTAAGCCGTTATTACCACATATCATCTTTTCTGTGATAGATTGGTGTTGTAATGTAATTAGAAGACAACTTTCTATAGCGAACCATAATTATTACTAATGGTTTCTTTTCATTTCCGTGCTGTCTGTCTGATACATACAACTGCTCTGATTTAACTTGGAGTTAATTATTCTAATAGACAGAAAAAGCATTGCTTGTGACCGGTTTAGGCTACTGAGACTCACATAAACAAAATCACAAGCATTGAATGGCACTCATAGATGAGGAATAAACAAGGTTTAACAGGCAAAATGATCGACTTCATTGCTTCGGGTTTTATTCCACGTGGCTCGGTCTCTTTCCTTAGGTCGGTCTGTCGAAAGCGTAGCACAAAGCACGAACTTCATAACTCCAGCGACGACCCCGAGGAGTCTCCTAGAAAACTGAGCTCGTGAACCAAATTTCTTAGCCCGGAATCAAACTCACAGCCTTCGGAGCTCGAGCCACGGCGACTTTCAAAGAAGTAGAATAAAGGTGTTTCCGGGACACACTAGACACAACTGAGCTACCGTATTGCATTAGGCGATACTACCTGCTTTCTGTTAGCGCCGAATGTTGGGCGGCGCTTACAAAACCCGTCACCCCGCATTGTGCCAAGGGCTTCGAGCGGAGGAATGCAATTCGAGGGTAAAAGCTTTATCCTAGTGCGAAGAAATGCAACCTAAAGACTAAATGTCATGGTAGGACAGACAAGGACAGACAAGCCTTGGTTGGCAACTGGTCTAGGATAGAAGCTCCGACAGGCGGGCAGTTAGAGTATTGCTCTGCTGATACGGCAGCTTCTACAGATTGTCTTGTTCCAGACGTATTGTTGATAACATTCCTCTGGAGTAAACTAGGCAGGCCGAGAGAGGCACCATGCTTCATGTGCAACACATGGTCTCTAATTTCAGCCCAGGCTTTTTGTTATAGAGAGTTATAACTCCAATGTACAAACTATCCTCTGCAAAGACGGCAAGGTGCCAGTCAGTCAGATAGTATACCGGATTCGAACCGGACACCTACAATTGACGACGCCGCCATGTTATCGAAATTATTTATATGCTATCCTGATCTTATCAAATAGCAGCTGATCACTAATTGGCACCTTGCCGTCCTGACAAACAATAGATTGATGTATTTGGAGTCTCCGTGGCGAAGTGGTCAAGCCGATTGACTCGGGCTCCGAAGGTTGTGGGTTAGATTCCGGGCCGCGTCCTTCGGTTTACGAGTTAAATGTTTCGGAGACTCCTGTGGGTCGTCGGCTAGAGCTACGGAGTTCGTGCTTTGTGGACGCTTTCCGCAGCTGCGAAAGAAGACCGAGCCATATGGGATAAAGCCCGGTGCAATGAAGTCGACTCTGTCGACTTTTAAGCGACTTTTTTTTAAAGATTGCTATATTTGCTAAAATAACAGGCATTACAACTACAACCCATAGCAGCGACCAGTAATGGAGTTATACCTCTCCGTAGAACACAACCTGGACTGAATTGTAGAGACCATGAGATGCTGATGCAACATGATCCTTCTCGAGGCCTGCCCAGTTTACTCCAGAGGAAAGATAACACCAATACCTATGTCGGAGCTTCGATGCCAGACAAATTTCCGCCCGCGGTTTAGGGCCTAGTCTCCAATCCCAATAAAAAAATTTAAAAAAATTAAATTACTGATACGTCTAAATGGTCTTATAATAGCATATTCATAACAACATAGGGAATAATTTCCTAGTAAGAAGGCATAGCATTAAAAAAAAGTGTGAAAGAAGACGCTCTAAACATTGTTAACTACATAGCAATAATTTGTCTGTCAGTGTAAACACGTAAGAACGAACGCTAGAAGAAGACGAATACTAACATATTGCTATCAGTGTCACCCATCCATCCATCATGTGCCATGCGAATAAGCGTGGGCGGTCATGTTTTGCCATCTCACTCGAACACCAGAGTCGTGGATCAGCTCCGTTTTCCTGTCTCGACCATGCTACGTGGCCAAGCCATCCAGGTATTTCTTCTCGTCTTCCCCTTGGTCTCTTCCCTTCTATCTTGCTGGTTGTCACCACGTTCTCCAATTCATTTCTTCTCATAACATGCTCACTAATGTTTTACTGTCTACGTCTAATGACTCTAATCCAGTGGTTCTCAACCTTTTTTGGCCCGTGCCCCCCTTCACCACATTTTCAGAACGTCATCCCCCACCCCTTTCATATTTACTACCTAAAAATTTGGCCCGTTCCTCCATTCACCATATTTTTAGAACGTTATTCCCCCCTTTCGTATTTCCTACCTAAAAATCCCCGCACCCGCCCGTACACAGTATACGTAATAATGGGAGCTAAATTTAATAGCACATTCTAAAACAAGAATAAGACGTCCACATAAAACATGATTTGTGGGTCTACTTACTTTATAAATTGAATTTTAGAAGGGTGAGACGTACAGAACCGTAAAGTATGAAGGGAAAAACAATATCAAGTAATCGGTTCTGGTATTAACGCGATCTTGAAATAATCTTAATTCCCCCACTGGAAACCCTAAAATTCCCCCCTAGGGGGGAATTCCCCACCGTTTGAGAACCACTGCTCTAATCAGTTTACGATCTTCATTTCTTTCTTGAAGGACTTGTCCATTGGTTTTTCTGTCTGTCCATGGTATTCTTTGCATTTTCCTCAGAAACCAAATTTCCATAGCCATCAGATGTTTTTCAGCTTGACTGCTCATTGTCCACGCTTCACATCCATACAAAAGTACAGGTTCTATGTAGCACTTTAACACCATTTTTCTCGTTTCAATTGATGTCATTTTATTGGTCAGTATGTTTTTCATCTTTCAAAAGGCTACCTTCTGAAAGGCAATTCTTGTTCTAATCTCTTCAAGGCATCTCCCATCAGATGTTATGACTGTGCCGAGATAACAGTCGATTCACTTGCTTAAGAATATGTCCATTTACTAGCATAACACGTTGTGGTATTTCCTTCTTCCCAGTGACGACCATAATTTGCGTCTTCTTACTATTCAGTTCTAACCCTAGTTTCTCACTATTTGTAACAACCCGCATCTACTAAATGTAGCAGGTCCTGTTCATTGTCTGCAATCAAGACTGTACCATCTGCATATCTAATGTTATTGATGTATCTTCCCCCAATGTTGATTCCTTCCATGTCTTCTATATTTCTGAAAATATTTTCGCTGTACATTGAAATAAGACCAGTGTCAAACTTGGACATTATCAAAAACATCGTACGCAAAATCAACATCTGCGACTTGAGATGCTCTGCGACTTGAGATGCTTTTAGCCATCCGAGACCGAGTAAGAAACGATGTTATCAGATAGAGAATAAAATCAACAGCTTATGCTACATACACTGAGCAGGAGAAGATGAAATGATTTCGCTATAAAGCCAGAATGCAACACCACCATCTACCAGCACAAAGATGTTGTGATATAAGAGCAAGAGGACACCTGCGTAGAAAATTGATGGAAAACATTGTACAATCACACAGAATATCATTATCCAATGCCTCCTGTCGGGGGCTGGAACATCAACTAATCTTCCTAACGACGCTTAAACGGCAACGGGAGACGAGATGATGCTAATATTTCTGACGACGATGATGATTACAAGAATACACGCCTATTCGAATCCGCCATCCCAGTAGTTGATTCTGATCTAGAAAATCTGCAGGCAGCTATGATTCTGATTCAATGTAAAATCATTCCTTGTGTTTCGTGTATGTTCTCTGCCACAATGCTCGCTTCTTTTCCATATCATATATTGATCTAATAGTTCCATTTTAAGATTAAGTTCAGTCCATAAAAGCTGCTTACCGTAAGTTAAAATTTTACTTTCTTCTTCTTCTTTTCGTTTCTTCTCCTTCTTCTTTTGGTTTCTTCTTCTTCTTCTTCTTCTTCTTCTTCTTCTTCTTCTTCTTCTTCTTCTTCTTCTTCTTCTTCTTCTTCTTCTTCTTCTTCTTCTTCTTCTTCTTCTTCTTCTTCGTCTTTTCCCTTCTACATTCGCCTCAAAACGTCTTTTCTGTTGTTCGTTTGTCTTGTTTGTGCTAATGATTTGATTTATAAAATGCCTCTTTTACTCCATCTATCCAACTCTTTCTGGGTAGCCCTGTCGACTTGTATTTAAATTTTCTCACGTTGAATGCGCCAGCCGTTAATTGATCTCGTTCCCTTTTAGCTAAATGTACGCACCATTTAATTCTTTCGGTTTCTGAAATGTCAGTAATCGGTGTTATTTCTACACTTGTTCTAAGTTTTTTAATTGTCTCACTATCTCTTCTGGTGTTTCCATCTGCGTTTCATATGAATCTCACCTTACATGATGTGATTTTACACCTGTGCGTTTCTATGACTGTTCATGTCAGACATTAGTAGTACAGAGTTGGGACGAATAAAGCGTCAGTCAGCTTATTGTGTCTGTGCGTATTGATATTTGGATGTTGTAGGGTAGGTGCCATTTAGTTCATGATATTGTTTGCTCTCTGAATTCTCGTTTCTAATTCACTGTCTAGTCTTCCATCCTCTGTGCACACACTGCACAGATGATTGTACTCTATAATCTGTTTTATTGATTTTCTATATATCATCACGGCCTGGAGAAAATGTCGCTACAACGAATGATCAGAGGATCTATCCGAAACTTGGTACTCCGAGGACAGGGCCGACGGATAGATTATCCAACTTCTTCTGGTACCATTGGTATAGGGACTCTTCGCTGGCTGTTGCAGATGAGTTCGGAGCACGTATAGGACTGCCCGAGTGCAGTGATATCGGTTCTTGACCCAGCCCAACTCTACTTAGTCGGTTAGTTAGTCGCGGTTCCATTTTCACGGCAAAGGGTTGCACAGTCATGCTCTGTTCCTGTACCAGTGAATATCAAACAAAATGATTCTCACTGCCCCATGTGAAAAGTGGAATAGACAGGAGTCTCGACAAACCAACAGCCCGTACAGCTCAACTCTACTAAATTCAACTCAACTCAATGATTTTCTTTTTATACCTACGTTACATTGCACTGATGTTTTAACTCAGGCGTTGAAACCTTTGCTGCAGCGATTGACAAACATTAATTGGAAATAATTGCCATAAGAAAGCTAGATGACGTCAATGGTATTAGTAGACAGTCAATGCGATGCTACGTCTTTGATTTCTCTGCCTTTACCGTTGTCCTTGTAAGGACCTAATAGAACCAACACAAGTGTTTTGTGTGGACTTACGATCAAACCAATCCTTGTAAGGAATAAATATAACCAACGCTAATCCTTGTGAGGAATACATGAGTTTAAATCAGTCCTTGTGATGACTATAGCAGTCTTTATGAGGACTAAATAAATTCAACATCAGCCCTTGAGATGACTATACCAGTCCTTATGAGGACTAAATAAGTTCAAGTATAGTCTTTGTGAGGACGATACCAGTGCTTATGAGGACAAAATGAATTCAACATCAGACTTTGTGAGGACTATACCAGCCCTAATGAGGACTATATAAGTTCAACACCATTCCTTGTTATGACTATACCAGTCCTTGTGAGGACTAAACGAATTCAACACCAGTGCTTGTGAGGACTGTAAGAGTTAAACACTAGTCCTTTTAGAGAAAGCAACGAACAACTGTCAGGCTACTTAAATATGGCAGGTCCTCCTCAGGACCGGTCCTCATCAGGACCAACTCAATGCAACAATGAAAATGTCAGTCAGCGTGAGCTTAATTGCTACTAGGGAATGTGTTAGTATACATTTACTATACATTTATTTCAGTAAATATTAGTATACGCCGGCGATGTTGCTTGCGTGCAGTTGGCGCATTTTACAACTTGTAGACATGGCGAAACGAGGGTTCAAAATCAGCGGCATATGATCTGGAAACAGCCAGCTTTGCGTTGATTTCGATGACACGAGCGTCAGCCGTTCAGAAAGCAATAATAAACTGCTCATCTCATCTCATTGTACCTTACGGTGTCGAAGTGAAGCATAAACAGCGTTCTTTATGTATTGCGGGCACATGGATAATGTTATTCGCTCTGTCCATCGTTTACGTGGCCGGCCTCTTCTTCTGCCTCAGTGTGGTCTGTGCATTGCTGCTTGTTGTTTTAGTCCTGGTTTCTTCATACTTGATTTTCTCTCTTCTTGGTACGTTGAGTATTCATCTCAGGAATCTCATTTCTGCTGTTATAAGTTTTCTTTTAAACATCTACGTCATACGGTTCAGGAGAGCAGTTGTTTAAGAAACTTCTGGTGATCTCACTGAAGCTTCGGAGTTTGTGTGGGAATCTTTTGGTAGACCGCACTCTAGAATGAGATCGGTCATATGCAATAAATTAGTGTGTAATGGTCTATAACACTTTGGATTTCACATCGTACGCCGGATGAGTTCTAAGTTGTATAAGAGCGGGCTTCAAATGAACACCTTACACGCGTGCAAGAAATTACAATAACCACGCCATTGTCTTGTAACCTGTTGTTAAGGATGTCAAGAGTGTTAAGCACGTGAAATTGAGATGCAGACAAACACGGTGACGTCATAAGAACAATTTAAAACTTGTCTCCCTACTTTTGACATGCACCATACGTTTTTTGATCAGTGAAGGGGTGAAACATAGAAAGTCATCGTCAAATGAAGGTCCAATGAGGTGATGCTTGCCTGTTAGTTCACCAATTGTATGAGTGTAGTAGGAAGTATTAAAACGGCGCGAATTCTGTGACAGGCATTTTGGTCTGATGAAGAGGTACAGAAGGTAGTGCATGAGTGGTTACACAATCAATCAAGATACTTTATTTCTACCGGAATTCAAGCATTTTATCGGCGCTGGAGGCCTTGCACTGAACCTGTGGTGACTACATCGAAAAAGGATACTTGTGTTCATTACTTTTTCAGAATATCTTCAATCCCCCCCCCCCCCCTCCCCCCCCCCCCCCCCCCCAAAAAAAAACATTTAAGGTTTTCACTTGAAGCCCTCTCGTAAAAGCATCTTTTACATACCCATAGCTTTGGTCATGACCAAACGTTTCTGTTAAAAAAACAAAACAAAAAAAAAACAGAAAAAGACCCTCTTACATCTTGAGATTGATCCCAATCCAATGTCTTAGGCTCGTGGACATGACTCATTTTGAAACCACATCTTGGCAAACTTTGTGTCAGGGCGGTAATGTTCTTCACTATTTATGACTTTAAGAAGATGAAATATAATGGCATTCCAACAGATCTGAACATCGACGAAAACCGGTTCAATACTCTGGCACTGAATTACCTTTTAAAGGAAATATATGATTGGAAGAAGGTGCTATTATGAAGATATGGAATACGTATTTTAGAGAGTTGTGTGATTGAGGAGGGGGCGTTTGATCGCGTGACTAAAACGTCAAGCGCCCATTCGGAAGACCCAGGTTCGAATCCTCGGTAAGGTAATGAATTTTATTATATTGAAGACAAACATAAAACCGTAACCTGCGCATTTCGTAGCGACTACCTTAGCCAGGCAACCATAATGCCTCAGTCTAAAGACGCCCCCCCCCCCACCTCTTCCTGTATTATAGGCAGTAATGATAGTTGTTCCCCATCAATATTATGCCGGATATGTGGCGAAGAGGTTACCATTGCAATTCGTAATTCTGCATACCGCTTTCGAAACACAGCTGCCTCCAATTTGGAAGTAAACCGCCATGTCAGCAGACGAACCCACTCTGATTTCTGAAATGCTTGTAATTGTCGACCCCAAGTCAAACACTAGAAGTCAACATTTTACTCCAACTGACCGGTGTAGGGGCTGCACCCGCTACCTCGACATCAGCACACGGGAAGTTCAAGAGTTAGCGCTCTTATCCATTCGGAGATGCTGACCTCCAAAGAACAGTGAGGATGGAGATCGTACCTGGGAGATGAGGCCAGGATGGACCAGTACTAGGATGGACAAATGTCACTGAAGACAGGCATGGGCACGACAACTGCGCGACACAGGGGAATTAGCAATGGACGTGGAACCCTCTCGACTGCTGATCATGGGATCGACATTCTGTTAGCTGAATAAGATGATGTTTGTAGTGGGGAATGTATACGCTAGACTTAAAAGATTATGTGCCAAACCCCCCCCCCCCCCCCCACACCCCCCCCCCCCCCCCAAAAAAATGGATGGCGGTTAATTGGAAGAAGAATTATGATAGTTAGTTAGTCGCGGTTCTAACTTCACGGCAAAGGGTCGCCCCATTATGCCCCGTTCCTGTGCCTATGAATATCACACAAAAACTAGCACACAAGGTTTCTTAGCAAGTTTACGTTCAGTAGTTTGTCATTTCTTTCTGAACGACAGGCACTCATATCTATGTATGGAAACTAACGCTGGAAAAAGGCTAATGTTACGGTTAAAGTTAAAAGTTGTTAATATTGATGCAGACATGCTGTAGTATATATTACATTAAGGGGCTCCTTAGATATAACTACTGTGTATAAGCCCATGGCAGATACGGAAAGTCGCTTAAGACGATTAATCATCCCATTTAATCAGTTAAAACAATACATGGCAAGGGACCTGCTTTCAATGACAGCACGAGTAACAATTGGCATGACCTTTGCAGGACATTCCGTTTAACTCCAAACCCTAGGTTGTTTTACTTGGCAATTCAGTAGTGTGCCATTGCTTTCTAAACGAGAAGTCACTGTTGAAGTCCTACCTACCTGTGTAGGGAGTTACCCCAGCGCCCCGCAGTGAGCGTAATGGACGTTTTTACATTAACCCCAGCGGCCACGCCGACCTCTGCAAGAACGACATATGATGAAAATGTACGCACAGCCATCATTATTATTATCACTGTGATTATTATTATTATTATTATTATTATTATTATTAATATCATCGTCATGTAGAAAGCCATTTACTAAACGTTGCTCTCATCACACACTCACACGCACGCACACACACCTGACACACATATCGATAATTCACAAGTTCTCTCCCTAGTGCGTTGTCATGCCTGGGCGCTTCGTATAACACGTTTAAAAGGCAATAGAAGTGACTTGGTTGCACCGGGTTTGGTCCCATATGGCCCTGTCTCTTTCCGCAGAACGTCCTGCCAAGAGTATCATACAAAGCACGATATCAGTAACTTCACCAACGACCGTCAGAGGTCTCCGGGAAAATTGCACTTGGGCACCGAACGACCTATCCCCGAATCGAACCTACAACATTTGGAACACGAGGCAGGCGGGGTAACCATTCTGCCACGTAGATTTTCTGCCTGGATGTTATTACCAGCGTTCTAGCGAAAGCTACTTCTTTCTTCCACATTCATAATATTAAACACATTTTAAGCTGGTTTCTACACGTCGTAAAGCGAATGTAGTTTATAGTCCTAGCGTGGCGGTTAGGCATTGAACCGTTGGGGCCTGTGGCGTTTTTTTGCTTGTGGCTACGGTTTGCAATCGCATATTCCTCATGTTGAACTAGTAGTACATGGTTCCGTCTCCCTGCTACTGAGTGAGAGCGTGGGCGACACCGTGAGCTGTGAAATTCGCGTGGAATGCTTTTACACCTGTCCTGTACAGTGACCTGCATGTTCGGAACAATGGCTACCGGCTGTTGCTGAATTGACTGTTTAACCCTTTCGGTTCACGAGTGCATTTTTCGGGAGACTCCTGGGAGTCGGCGCTGAAGCTGTGGAGTTCGTGCTTTGTGCGACACTTTCGGCGGGTACCCCTACGGTAAGAGACAGAGCCATGTGAGAAAACCCGGGTCAATTAGGTCTTTCTGGTGACTGCCGAGTCCATCGACGATGAACTGTGGTATTCGTGGATGAATTTTGTGTTGGCATTCTGACGGCGGCATTATGCACAGTGTACCTGTGCGGGCTGTTGGATTGCCAAGACTCCTGTCTATTCGTCTTTTCACATTGGACCGTGGGTAGCATTTTGTG
>JACEFZ010025886.1:17500-32500 GCA_014155875.1 Cepaea nemoralis
TGTCATGTGCTTTGATAACTGACCTTGGCGTTTCTGTCTCTCAGCAGATCTCGGGTCGTCGTGCACTGGGCCAATTCTGTGTGTTGTTACTCTTCCATACCACAGGCTTAGGCTATACGTGGTATTTCTCTCGGCCTGTCTCTCGACATCAGGGCCTCTCTCTCTCTCTCTCTCTCTCTCTCTCTCTCTCTCTCTCTCTCTCTCGCTCTCTCTCTCTCTCACTCTCTCTCTCTCTATCCCTCTCTCTCTCGCTCTCTCTCTGACTCTCTCTCTCTCGGCATGTCTCTCGGTTTCTCTCAGTATGTCTCTAGGTCTCTCTCCCGGCCTCTTGTTCTGTCTCTACCTCTGCTACAGATGATCCGTCAATTTTTCATGAGTTTTTCCAATGTCTCTCGTCTCATGATGTTTTCCAGTATCTCTCTTCTCAAGATGTTTTCAAGTGGCTCTCGTCACATGATGTTTTCCAATGTCTGTAGGCTCATGATATTTTCCAGTGTCTCTAGCCTCAAGATGTTTTCAGATGTCCTCCTCTCATAAAGTTTTCCAGTCTCTCTCTTTGCACGATGTTTCCAGTGTCTCTCTTCACATGATGTTTTCCAATGTTTCTTGTTTCATGATGTTGCGCAGTGTCTCTATTTAGATGAAGTTTTCCGATGTCTCTCGTCGCATGGTGTTTTCCGATATCTCTCGAATCACGATGTTTTCCAGTATCTGTCGTCTCATGATGTTTTCCCAGTGTCTCTTGTGGCATGATATTTTCCGACGTCTCACGTCTCATGATTTTTACCGATGTCTCTCGTCCCATGATGTTTTCTAGTGTCTCTCGTCTCATGATGTATTCCCTTGTTTCTCGTCTCATGATGTTTTCCGGTGTCTCACGTCTCGTGATGTTTTTCTTTCGTATGTATCTCGTCTCATGATGTTGTCCAGTCTCTCGTCTCATGATGTTGTCTGATGACTCTCTTCCCATGATGTTGTCCAATGTCTCTCCTTCTCATGATGTTGCTCGATGTCTCTCTGCTAATAGATGGATAGCCAGACAGAAAGACAGACGGACTTACGACAGACAGATAGACAGGAGGACAGACTGACAGACAGACACGCCGACATAGGCACTGATAGATACATAGGTAGGCAGACACATAGACAGTGCCTGCTATTATAAAATCGAAGTTATCGAACGCTACAGTTCACTAACATTAACATTGCTTCCGTCATGTCTTAGGTTTGAATGGCAGCAGGACATCTCTTAATTGCAAATAATTAGAAAGCTATAGAGCTAGATGCGTCACTGATTGCCCTAGGAATTGTCATTGTGTGACCTCGGGAATTGTCACTGTGTGAACTTGGGAATCGTCTCGCGAACTGGAACACTGTGCAGTCTTGTGAGTTAACGTGTCTGGAGTAATGTTGTCTATATGAGTTTTTTTTTCTCCTAAAGACGTTTCCATGTGCATAAATCGCTACGAAAGCAAACGCTATATCTCTATATTGACTACATTACACGCCGCATAAATTGAAGAATATTTGACTATTGTTTACCGAAGTAAAGGAGACGTGTCGTTACCAATATGATGAAAACAATATGTAGCTTTACCTCCAAACATAGTTTCACTTAAATAAATATGCCAGGACGGTCAAGTTCTACTTTGGTTCGCTCATAGCGTGTCTGCAGGACATCCTGATCGCTGTAGTGCACCTTTTGGCTGGTTGCCTCTGTCTTTAGCACCCTTCGTTTTCTAGGGTAGACTGCTGTCTTTCTCGAGTTTTGATACGTGCGTATGTACCATGTTTCTGCGCATGTATGTACGTGATACATATCTAGAGCAGTCCGGTTAGTTAAAACAGTTAAATCGTGAAGGCCAAGAGTTTGCCTTTTTTTCGCTGCCAGAGAGGTGAATACACAGGTAATTGGGGTAGTTTGCAAGATTGGGGGATCACCACCAGATCTGCGTCCGCGACTATAACAATAATTTATAAACAACTGTAAAGTTAATACTGAATAACTGAAGCCACAATGTGAACAAATAAAGAAATTGTTTCATAGGTGACGAGTGCCCAGAAAAGGCTAATCAAAGTAGAACTGTAAACATATATAAAATACGTTGACAAGCTATATGGGCATATTCTGAGACAACTGTAAATACCAGAGGTACAAGAGACACAGCAAACAAAAATAAATAATGTTGAACGGGCAGGGACGGTGGGATGTGGGAATATATCATCATCATTAGAATTGATCCAGAACACCAGAGAATGACTTTTGTGGAGTTACATGAGTGTTTGCGCTAGTTCATTCAAATGGGAACACGATAATGATAGTGTTGCATTAGTGAAACTATAATCCAGAACACCGGGGAATACCTGGAGTTATGTGAGTGCCTACGCAAGTTCAGTTAGCAGGGAATACGATAATGCTTGTGATGCAATGGAGAAATAATGACACAGAAAACGTCAAGAATTTAATATGGTTAAAGCGTATGCAATGCAACAGGATCAACTTTATTGTAAAGGGTTGCATCCCACATGGCTAGGACTCTTTCCGAAGGAGGCCTGCGGAAAGTGTCGCACACAACAAGAACTCCTGGGTATCCAGCGACTGCCCCCAGAGGTATCAAAGAACACTGCACTCGCTAACCATACTCCGTAGCCCGGAACCGAACTCTCTGCCTTAAGGGCGTGGGAAGGCGGCGCAATTGCTTCACCACGGGACCCATGTCTAATGTGTGTGAAAGAAAGGAATGTTGGGTACTGGGATATTTGCACTCATCGGCATCATGTGTCGTGATGATAAGCGCGGGCGGTCATGTTTCGCCATCGCAGACAATCAGCAGAGTCGTGGATCAGCTATGTGTTCTTTTGTCGACCATAACCTGTGGCTAAGCCATCCAGGTATTTACTTATCTGACCCCCCCCCCCCCCCCCCCCCGTTCTTTTCCCCTCAATCTTGCTAGTTGTCACCAAGTTATCTCATTTATTTGATCTTATAACGAGTTCTAAATATTTTGATTGTCTACGACTAATTTCTCTAATTAGTTTACGGTTGTCATTTGCTTCTTTTAGGATTTGCTCATTGGTTTTTCTGTCTGTCCATGGTATTCTTTGCATCTTCCTCAGAAAAAAAAAAACATTTCAACTGCCATTAGATGTTATTCAACTTGTCTGCTCTTTGTCTACGTTTAACAACCATACAAAAATACGTGTTCTATGTAGCACTTCAATACTGTTTTTGTCGTTGCAATTGACATCGTTTTATTGGTATTTTGCTATTTTGCAATGGGCTACCTTCGTTATAGCGACTCTTGTTTTAATCTCTTCAAAGCACCTCCCATAAGATGTTATGACTGTTCCCAGATAGTTTTACCGACTCACTTGTTTAAGAATATTCAATCTGCTCGTATATAACATTGTGGTTCCTTCTTAGTTTGTACTAACACAGAACAAGACAAGATATGTTGAAAATGCATATTTAGGTATGATTTAGCATCAACGTGGCGCATGCCGGGCCTAACAACAACTGTCTGAGGCTGCCGAAAAGGCCTCGTGCTGGCTATGGAACTGCCGCAACCTAAATTGGAATGAGACTCGGCACTAGTATGGTTAGAAGCGGTGACTGCAATACCAACAATTTCACAATCAAAACCAAGAACTTTACAGACGTAACGTATCAGCTCTCTAGCCCTTCCTTCGAACGTGTTGGCGAGTCCCAGTGCAGTAAATCACGCAAATATCGGCCGACGTCCAATATAGCGGTAAGGGACCGTAGGTTGCACCCAGTCCTAACGCTTTTAACAAAGCTGCCATAATAACCCCCACCTCACATTGTCACGAGATATGCATATTACGTGGTCTAGTCAGTTGCAGACAGACCAAGAGGTGGGTCCGAGTAGAAAGGAAGAATCCGGCTTCCTAATAGGGTGCGGATCCGTGAACGGGGCACGAGGAAGGCACAAGGCAACGGAGATAAGTGGAGGCGACAGAGGCCGTGGCGAGGGATGGAGCTAGCATCCCACGACCACAGGTGTAGAGGGGCATGCACAGACTGCACAGGCTTTCCCCACCGAGGGAGGGAGGGCTTGAGAGTGGACAAGGTAACTGGGAAGGAACAAGCGTAACATCAGGGATAACGAATATGACCGAACTATCGTCTCCAATGCAGGGGACAGACGCCCGGAGTCATGACCCGGGTGGGACCGCCCCCAGAGAGTATTAAGAAATTAAAGGGTCTGAAATGCTTGGGAAAGGGGGTTTACTTCTGACGATCTGAAGCCCGCTGTCGTGTTTACTCCGCGTCGGAGTTCCCACGACTAGTGACAGATTATAGTTAGGATATTATTTGACATAAACCGACAACAAAAGCAGCAGCATCAGCAGCTGCAGTTAGAAGAAGAAGAAGAAGAAGAAGAAGAAGAAGAAGAAAGAAGAAGAAGAAGAAGAAGAAGAAGAAGAAGAAGAAGAAGAGAAGAAGAAGAAGAAGAAGAAGAAGAAGAAGAAGAAGAAGAATAGAAGAGAAGAAGAAGAAGAAGAAGAAGAAGAAGAAGAAGAAGAAGAGAAGAAGATAGAAGAAGAAGAAGAAGAAGAAGAAGAAGAAGAGAAGAAGAAGAAGAAGAAGAAGAAGAAGATAGAAGAAGAAGCGAAACTAACATAATCATGGAATTGGAAACCGGACAAACAGTAAATCATCGCTCGATGAACACACTCACAACTCAGCTCTACACCCGTCTATTGTACTTCATTGATCGTTGAATATGCAACATGCCATTTCAAGACGTCTGGGCTGTAAATGTCTCCTTCATTCTCTACGCACTGTCTGAAGTTGACTACGTTGTTATTTAGGTGCAAGTGCCACTTGACATCGCTGATGAAATGTTAAGAGTTAATTGTACAGACTCCCGTGCATACTCCATATAGCTGTAGATTGGAGAAAGACGCAGATCAACTGTTGTAGAGGTAGATTAAACAAGACGTGGATCGAATGTTGTAGATGTAGGAGGAACGAATGTTGTAGATGTAGGAGGAACGAATGTTGTATGTGTAGATTGGACATAGACGTTGACCTAATATTGTAGCTGCAGTTTTGACAAAGACTTGGATAGAATGTTGTATCTGTAACTTAGACAAAGACGTTATTACAGTGTTGTATCTGTAGATTAGACAAAGACGTGGATCGAATATTGTATCTGAAGTTAAGACAAACACGTGGATCGAATGTTGTAACTGAAGGTTAGACAAAGACGTGGATCGAATGTTGTAGCGGAAGGTTAGACAAAGACATGGATCAAATTTTGTAGCTGTGGACTTGAGAAAGACGCGAATCGAATGTTATAGCTGTAGATTAGACAAAGCATTTGATATAATGTTGCTTCTGTATATTGGACAAAGACGTAGATCCAATGTTGTATCTGTAGATTAGACAAAGACGTGGATCAAATGCTGTATCTGTAGCTTAATCAAAGATGTGGATCAAATGTTGAAGTTGTAGACTGAACCAAGACGTGGATCGATTGTTGCAGCTGCAGATTAGACAAAGACGTGGATCGAATCATGTTGTTGTAGATTAGACAAAGACATGGTCTCGAATATTATAGCTGTGCACTGGACATAGATTTGGATCTAATGTCGTATCTGTAGATTTGACAAAGACCTGGATCCAATGTTCTAGCTGTAAATTAGACAATGACATAGATCGAATGTTGTAGTTGTAGATTGGACATAAACGTGGATCGCATGTTGTAGCTGTAGATTGGACAAAGACTTGTATCGAATTGTGTAGTTGTAGATTACACAAATACATGGGTCGAATGTTGTAGTTGTAGATTGGACAACAACTTAGATCGGCGGTTGTAGTTGTAGATTGGAGAAAGACGTGAATCGAATTTTGTAGTTGTAGATTGGACAACGACTTAGATCGGCTGTTGTAGCTGTAGATAAGACAAAGATCGAATACTGTAGCTGTAGATAGGATAAAGACTTAGGTCGAAATTTGTAGGTGTAGATTAGACAAAGGTGTTGATCGAATATTGTAACTGCATTAATTTGCTATGTACTAATACATTTATCATAATTATAATTATTCAGGGATTTGAGGAGCATCAAATCTGGAGGCATAGGAAGATCTTAGTTAGTTAGTTAGTTAGTTAGTTAGTTAATTAGTTAGTTAGTTAGTTAGTTAGTTAGTTAGTTAGTTAGTTAGTTAGTTAGTTAGTTAGTTGCGGTTCCAAATTCACAGCAACGGGTCGTCACCATTATGCTCCGTTCCTGTGCCAGTGAATATCACACAAAATGCTAGTAGTATATTATGGGCCGCACCCACGTATTTCAGCATCCAGATTTGTATGCGTAGTTAGGTAATGGAAAAATGGATGCGGATTTTTTTTTGTGGACGAGGGATTTTACCCACCACGTCGAGGTCTATGAATTTTTGAACATCTGTGGGAATATTTTATTGTTCGTCTCTGGAAGTTGGTTGGAACGGGGTATATGAATGATCTGTTAAATATATTTTAAATGAATAAATAAATAAATTTAAAAATCTGTTAAAAAAATACATCTACGCGTGGTGTGAGATGGGTGTAGTGAAAGCGTGATTTATAAACTTTCAAGGGATGGTATACAACTACGGGTGGTGAGAGATTGGTGGGTGTAATGAAAACGAGGGTTCCAATCAGCACCACATGTTACGGCATCGTAGTCGGGAAATTCTTGATGGTTGGTCGGGGTGTGACGGAACGGGGTAGTCTGTAAAAGTAATTAGTCGAAAGTAGGAAGGGGTAAAATGTTCGTGTCGGTACCAAGTGTTTTAAATGTGGGTAAATGTGTGATGATAAGTGTGGGGCGATAGTAGTGTCTTAGTGAAATTAAAGGGTGGGATGTTCATAGCAGCTTATTCACCGATTAGAAATGATATCTTATAAAGTTGTAATGGATATGGTGTGTGGTAAGGGGTGGGTACCAGGTATTAGTGGTCGATATAGGGGTGGTCATAAATGTAATGGGTATGGGGTGTAGAGGGTCACTATCATCTGAAAAAGTAAACATAAGAGTCTGGGCTTAGTAATATAGTGAGGGGTCGTAGTTCTGAGTGGATGGGGTGATGTCCGCCGTAGTGGTGATGATTGTCGATCGGGCTCGCAGAACACTGAAGAGGACTATCTTCGAGTGTCAATACGGTTCATATCACCCAGGTTCTTGGACTGTATCTCTAGGCAACCACAATATATCATCGTAATCGTCAACACGAGCCTCATTGTCTATAACAAATACATAAACAAAAAGACACGTACACATAAGCACACACACACACACACACACACACACACACACACACACACACACACACAGACGGACAGACACATCTCCACGTATACACAGACATCAACTATACAAAAACACACCCATACAATTAGGAACGCCTATACTTCTACATTCAGGCAGACACACATCCATAACCAACACACACACACACACGGACATCAACCATACAGTATACACATAAACCCATACAATCAGGAACGCCTATACTTCTACATTCAGACAGACACGCGTACATATACAGAAAAGAAACAAACAGACAGACACACAAGTACAACGAAGCACAGACAGACATCCATACAGACAACCCATACCATACTACTGTCACATCAATAGTTATACACATGTGGAGAGACATCACAGGTACAGATACACTCACCCATAAACAAGTATACCCTCTTCGTGTCCTTACAAGAATATTACAAACTATACAAACCACATACCCTTTTTGGTAACGAACGCGGATGTCCGAGTAGCCCCTACGTCATCAGCGCCATATGCAAAAGTCATTAAGTGGTAGCATGAGTCATCGGTTTGTGGGGAAGCAGGCGGGCGGTTGCGTGAGAATAGCTTGTCTACAAAACTGCTACGTCAGCTATGTAGGGTCGTGTCCAGAACCAGTGTATAAAATAGACGGCGTCTCTTGTGAGCTCAGTACCGCTCGGTCGTGGTACACCAGTTAACGTGCTGACTTGGGTAGCTACAGAGTTATTTGTGCTTCAGGCTGGTGTGAGCATTGTTCGTGTAGTGAGCAGATATTGTTCACGTGCTGACTTGGCTAGCTACAGCGGCGAAACAGGTTGGTGTGAGCCTTATTCGTGTCGTCGGCATCTAGTAAAACAGTGAAACATATATCGTATACACCAGAACATTTTTTTGCGGTTGTAAGAAAGAAAGTGAAAGTGTGACTTATGACTAGTTTATCAATATGACCACCAGATCTACTTTCACGTGTTCAGTGTGCGACAAAGCCTATTGTGATAACTATACCCTTAATCGTCACATTCTGACCATTCACAATGAGAACTACCAGAAATACCCTTGTCAGTTATGTGATAAGGTGTATAATACGAACGATGGCCTACAAAAACACAGACGAACACATCATCACCGGCCTATGGATACATCAGAAGCAATTACTACAACTACCTCTTCAACATCAGAGACGACACCACCAACAACCTCGACGACACCACCAACTGAAACCAATATAACTAACAGTCAGATACAACCAGACGAGAATATTCTTGAACAACTGCTAGAAGACGAAGCGGCCATCTTAGCAGCCGGGGAACCTGAGACACTACACATCCTTCCACCCGATATTTAACAAACATATAGAGGACACATCACAAGATTAACAAGTATTTATCGACATACACCTTCTTTATTAGCTCGGAGATACAAAAGCCTATCGACTGGACAGATACGTTGTATAAGATATTCAAAGCCCAAATTAGTCGCTTTAAGATAAACTTTAGCTTTCATCTAGTGTTAAGACATAGAGGAACACAAGATCTTAGATTCTATCATGCATCATTTAACAATTCTTCTGTTTTAGAATTTCCAGCGCTAATAAATAACAGACACGACTTTGATGCCTTCCTTACAACAGTACACGAACATGACATTCATTCCTACGCCATGCAACAACGTACAGACACCAAATATACACTAGAGACAGTAGCTGGCATATGTTTTTACCTGTTTCATATGCCCGAGTTCCCGATAGGTTGATGTCTAGGTGACATATCATCCCCCAACTACATTGTTTTATATTTTTTGTCACTAACCATGTATGTCATTGATTTTTTCTTATGATATATCACCAAAGTATTTTGATGAATAACACACATATTTTGGTGATTAAATATTGAAACCAAGATTTTTGTTTTGTTGGTTGTTTCAAGTGGCTGGGTTTCACGTGGTTGCCCTCTTCTTTTCCGAGAGACATCAACACTGACACACAATGAAACAAAGACACATACTGAGATGTATTATGTATTTATTAAACTGATGCTTGCAACCAAGTATAGAAATTACGCCATCCACCTCGCAGTATCCAAGGATGTAGTTTATGAGTCATATACGTGCCTACAGATGTAGCGAAGGTTTCCTCCAGGTTCTGGACATTCACGTCTGTATTGTAAGAATTATTAACCAGATGCTTACCCAGACGCATACCAAGTGTAAAAACCATCATTATTCTCCCATAGTTGATGATGTTATCGGCAAAGACTTCGTCAGCGATTGAAACAAAGACCGGGAAAACGTGTTCGGGCTTGATACGGACTTCTAGTCTCGTGAATAACACATCATGTTGGTTGGCTATCTGACGTACTAAGCGACACAACCTCGAGTTATTGGTCTTTGTGGCTTTTTAGGAACTAATAATAGTCAACGCCATACTCACCACCTCGGTGTGAAGTTGTTTCAAGTCGGCCGTTGGTTGTGTCATTATTATACCGATAGCTACCAGAGACCCACTGACGTGCAGTTGGTGGTCAAATGGTCTAATACTATCACCCGACTGCGTTTATAAACACCAATGCGAGTAGGTAGATGGTTATTAATACTCATGGATCCTAGGTGGAAACATCCTTTTACGGCCTTGATTGCGGGCCCAACGGGGAGTGGTAAACCGTCTTTGTCCAACGGTTCTTGGCCCATCTACCAGCCATGGTAGACCCCCTTCCAGAGGAAATTATATGGTGCTATGGGGAATGGCAACCCATCTACGAAACTATGAAGGGTGTTCAATTTAATGAAGGTCTGCCGGATGTGGAAAAATGGACAGGGGATAGACGTCGGTTAGTAGTCATAGATGATCTAATGTCTGAAACAGATGACAGAGTGACTAAATTATTTACTAAAGGCAGTCATCATCGCAACCTCAGTGTTATGTATATAGTACAGAACCTATTTGGTAAGAATAAAGAACAAAGAACTATCAGTCTGAATTCGCACTACCTAGTGGTGTTTAAGAATCCTCGAGACGGGTCTCAGATTACAAATCTGGCCAAGCAGATGTATCCAGGACGTGTGTCATATGTCCAAGAGAGTTTTAAAGACGCGACATCGGCTCCACACGGGTATTTGTTATTTGACCTGCGACAGGAAACACCGGATCAGCTCCGCTTACGAAGTCATATATTCCCCGATCAGCATCAAGTCGTCTACGTCCCCAAATAACATGACTAACCGACTTAAACGTAACGAGGGTATGTTACGCTTCTTGGGTCAGACCAGCCCAGCCACTGTGAAGGCCGTAATGAAATCAGCTTCCCCGGATCTCGTCCAATCAATTTGCGAATGCTGTCACAACGTTTTAAAAGGTAATTTCCCCCTGACACCAGCTCAGAAGAAGCGTCTGCAACGACACAAAGACAGTCTGAGAGCACTCACGCATAAGAAATTTTCGCTCAAGAAAAGGAAAGAGATTCTGCAACAAGGTGGTTTCATAGGCGCCTTACTAGGCCCCATACTAAATGTGTTGAAAAGCGTGGTGGGTTTGTAATGGCCAAGAAGATGATCTTGATCGATCCCCGGTTGTTAGAAAAACCTTATATACCACCCGATACATTAACAGATAACTTGCGTGACTTGGATCAGCAAATGCAATATGTCCTAGAAAACGAAGATCTACCACCTCGGGAAAAAGCCCGAGTGTATCAACAGACTTTGCAGCAGTATCTGAATCGACTTGAGCAGTACAGACATAAACCGTTGGGGATAGTGGATATCAACGAACAAAAAAAGTCACCAGTGTACCGACACCAATAGCCGAGACACCTCTTCAACCAACACCTCTTCAACCAACACCTATTGAATCGACTAAAAGTCAAGTAGTCGAGTCCAAAACAGTCGAGACCACACCATCTTACAAACTCAGGCGAAGCAAGAAGAAGAGTAGGATACCTACCCCCAAGTGGGAAAAATGGCCGCGCAATTAAGAAAGTATTACTATGACCCTAAGAAGCCGGGAGCCTACGGCGGAGCCGCAGCCTTAAAAAGAAATACTAATCTGAAGAAAATAGATAAATGATTACGACATCAGGATACGTATACTCTACATAAACCGATCCGTCGTCGTTTCCAGAGACGTCAAACTATAACCGGTGGTATAAATCAACAATTTCAAGCCGATTTGATAGATATGAGACTATTACAAAGGTACAACGATGGGATGTCGTACCTAGTGACTTGTATCGATGTGTTTAGTAAATATGCTTGGGCCATCCCGATCAAGAAGAAAACGGGGAAAGAGCTGGTGGACGCCGTGAGTAAAATATTTGGTGATAGCCAACCAATAAATTTTCAGAGCGATAAAGGTTCGGAATTCGTCAATCGGACCTTCTTAAAATTTCTGAAAGATCGAGGTGTGCACTTCTTTACCACCGAGAATGAAGATGTGAAGGCGGCGATAGTGGAGAGATTCAACCTGACCCTGAAAGAAAAAATGTGGCGTTATTTCACCAAGACCAATACACTGCGCTACGTCGACGTGATAGATAAATTCATCCAGAACTACAATGGTTCGTACCACAGAAGTATTCGCATGGCCCCTGTGCAAGTCAACTATAGTAATCAAGAAGAGGTGTGGAATAACTTGTATAAGCCGACATATGTATCGAAAAAAGTGCATTTTACACCTGGGGATCTAGTCAGACTGGCTCAACCCAAACAACCTTTTAAAAAAGGGTATATGCCCTCATGGACAGAAGAATTGTTTACCGTCAGTCGCATAACCCAGACCAGTCCGGTGACCTATGTGTTAAAAGACGATTCGGGACAGGAACTAGAGGGCTCATTCTACAGAGAAGAAATACAACTAGTTGGAGACAAGCAAGTGTATCGTATCGAAACAGTCTTACAAGAAAGAACCAGGAGAGGTAGTGGGAAAGAGTATTTAGTGAAGTGGTTTGGTTATCCCAATTCATTCAATAGTTGGATAGCTGACACACAACTAGCTAGTTATGGAGACTAGTGGTGTGAGTGAAGACAAGGTGGAAACTATTGTGGTGCGCCCACAACCGACAGATGGGGAAAGAACTTCGATCTGGTCATTCTTTGGACAACGTGTGCCGCGGCCAGAGATTGTATTTCTGTGTCAAATGGTGGTTATATATGCCGTAATTGCCGTGTCTTTGTTCAATCTGACTTAAGGCAGCGCAGACGCACCAGACGGCAAGCTGTGAGTAGCTCTAATGAGTAGTTGTTTGGGTTATATGCTACCTAATCCTAAATTAGAAAAACGATGAGTTTCTACGTAACTTTACCGAGCAATACTGGACCAAAGGTATTTCCCAACAACCAACCCAGGTCACTTTTTTGTCAAGTTGCCGCAGACCATTGATGTAACGACCCAATACGAAGTGGGCCTGACCGAGATTCAGTTCCCCAATGCGTATTTTAATGGGTTGCCTGGGGAAATTTGGTTCCAATACTTTCCACCTAAAGGTAGTGGTATGGAACCTATAACCCTTGTATGTCCACCGGGTCCGTTCAGCAGCCCTGAAACTTTCATCGAGGAACTGAATAAGTTGTGTGTAGAAACCCACGTTGACGAGAAAGTAAACATCAAATTCTTTCTAGGTGCACCTTGGAAAAGGGTCGGGATGAAAATATTTGAAAAAGGCGCCCAGGCAAATATTAGTGACAGATTGAAAAATATGTTGGGTTTTCCAAGCTCGACTCTATCAGACGATAATGTCTTATTATACGGTGATGTAGAATTAGAGATGGATAGCGAAGTTAAAAATATCTATGTCTATTCCGATCTCGTAGCCGCGAGACCAGTTGGAGACGTCATGGTTCCTTTACTAAGGACTGTTCCTATATTGGACCGACTGTCACCTTCAGTGTTTCGTCTTTATGATAAACCACATTATGTACCATTAAGTCGATTCTCCTTCGACACGGTGGAAATACTTTTAACTACCGATACGGGTAAAACACTCTCATTCAAGGATGGGACTTCAGTACTAACTTTACATTTTCGAATCAGGAAACATTCAGACCTCGAATAGACTAAGATGAGTTTTTACGTGACGCTGACCAGTAATGCTTCGTTACAAATATACCCGCAAAATAACGCCGGACATTTCTTTGTCAAACTGCCGCAAACTATTGAGCTCACCTCCCAGTACGAAGTTGGTTTGGTCGATATTCAGTTTCCCAACACCTATTTTAATATTTTGAAAGATGAGGTGTGGATAACGTACTTTCCACCTCCAGACCTAGAGGACCCACCGATGAAGATTACGCTGACGCCTGGTCTGTACAAATCAACAGAAAAATTCATTGGTGAATTGAATAGATTGCTTATCGAAGCTGAGAGATTTATCAATGAACTGCAATGGCTGCGTCTCGACGATGCCTTGCAAGAACATAACCGAATGATGTTCTCTTATAACGATATTTCGAATAAGGCTCGTTTCCAATTATATGAGCAGGGGGCTGAAGTTAGACTTAGTGACAAGTTGGCAGAAATTTTACAATTTCCCTCGACACATGTCACCGAGACTGAACCCAGTCTGTATGGTGTGGGTGAAGTAGATTTAGACCAGGGCACAAAAAATGTCTTCGTCTATTCCGACATTGTCACCTCGCGGGTGGTTGGTGATGTGATGGTACCATTACTGCGGACACTACCTGTTCTAGACAGATCCACCACCTCTGTATTTAGGATGTATGACAAGCCACATTACGTACCCTTCAGTCGATTTTCATTTGACACGATTGAACTTCTTATAACCGACGAGCAGGGGAAACCTATCCCATTTACAGGTGGAACTTCAGTAGTGACGTTACATTTTCGAACAACCAAACGGTTTGATCTGGGCTAACCATGGTTAGGCACGTGCCAATCCAACGCAACCTCAAACTGCATGAGGAGTATATCTGCAATCAAGCTGGATGTGGTCTCCCTGTTTTTGTGGGTGGTCGAAGTCAGCGAGGTCATGGAATTGGTAGTTTCTTTAGTGGTCTTGGTCGCACAATTCTTACTTGGTTGAAGACTGGTGGCAAAGCCCTATTGAGAGAAGGACAGGGGACGGGTTTGCAAGTGGCTCAAGATGCCCTAGCTGGTAGAAATGTTGGTGAGTCCTTCAAAGAACACGCCAGAGATGCTGGTCAACGCTTACTACAAGGCGCTGCTCAACACATCAGCCAATCAGGTAGTGGGGTTAGGAAACGAAAACGAGCCGCCCCACCAGGTCAGCCCAGTAAAATAATAAAACCAGCAGTCAGAAAGCCGTCGACTCATAAGACACATCACCACCAACCGGGACATTCGGATATTTTCTCATAATGGCGTTAATTCATACCAAGTCGTGCGAGTGTCTGCATTCTGGTCTGGATCTGTTTAGTGTGCCTCCCACCCAGACGGCCAGTGGAAGAGGGACAGTTTGTGGAGATTCATCCGTTGGCCACGTTAGCTTATGGGGCACCCATCGAATTCTCCATCTCTGGTGTCGGTGAAGATTACATTGATTTGTTTAATACTTTTCTTACACGTGAGAGCCAAAGTTACACTGCCCAATGGCGACGACCTACCAACAACAGCCGAAGTCGGTCCTATAAATTATTATGTGCATAGTTTGTTTTCTCAAGTAGACGTGTCCCTGAACGACACTCTTATTTCACCGAGTGAAAATTCGTATCCGTACCGGGCCTACTTGGAAGCTC
>JACEFZ010025886.1:37500-64035 GCA_014155875.1 Cepaea nemoralis
TTAGAAGGTGTCCACTTCTGGACCCTTTTTCACCTTGTATCATCATGTCATACAAGGTATAGCCAAGCTGATAAGAAATATTGGCCTTTGCTTTTGATACAGAATAGCAGAGAGGAATTGTTTTATTCCTGTTCTGCATCTGACACATACACAACAGACACACAACACCAACACTCAGACACATTGTTATTGTCAAGACACTAAGGAGTCTGCAACTGTTTGTTTGATTTAAGGAGCCTCGCTGCTGATACTGCTGACACCTAACCGGTCCGGTTACCGAAACTTTGAGCCACCAACTAGTGGAGACGGAACCTGGAATCCGGAGGAGCATCGTACACCTGTCGAATGCCAGGGTCGACTCCAAGACATAATCCAAACGAAAGCCAGCACTACTCCTAAACGAGATCAGATTATCTCAGGTGACTCTGTGTCTACATGTGTTCTGAGTGTGTCACTGTCTGGATGGTGTGAATGATGACATGCTATCTGTCTAAGCATCAGAAAACTATTTTATTTTTGTACCTGTAACATAAATGTAACTATCATAGTTCACCAGTTGAACCACAATTTTCATTTTCTCTTTTATTATTAAAGAGTATTGTTTTATACTTTCACCAACGTACTCCACTCATGATCATTTTGAACGCAAGGTGTGCGCGTGAGTGCGTGAAAGTATTTAAAACAGGGGGCTCCATCAATTGACGAAGGATCACCGACAGATAAACTAGGCATTCGTGTTAGGGCTTCCTACATACACGAGTGTTCTTCACCTTCTGCCTTTGTCTACCAAGTGAATCCCAGTCTCTTCTATCGGGACCATCCCTTTAGACATTCTTGTAACGAGCCATAATTTCTAGAGACTGTCGGCAAACTCTTGGATAGGGATTTCTGTCTATTTCGATAGAAACACCCTAACGGTCGGTGACAACTGTGGTCTCGGTCCGGGATCTACCCAGCTAATTAGAAATATTTCTAATAAATTGTGTTACTTGGTACAAAAAATTCTTTTTCTCATCTCAGTAAAGGGTAGAGTAGTTTAGGAAACTCTGTAATTAGTTGTTTCCATTCGATTGAGAGAGTGAAAGTGTGTTTTGTATCATTGTTTGTACTAACCATTTTTGTGTATGTACTAATAAGATTTGTAAATTATTGCAATTGTATTAGTATAACTT
The DNA here is from genome assembly GCA_014155875.1 of Cepaea nemoralis. Taxonomy (NCBI): domain Eukaryota; kingdom Metazoa; phylum Mollusca; class Gastropoda; order Stylommatophora; family Helicidae; genus Cepaea; species Cepaea nemoralis. The sequence goes on from JACEFZ010025886.1 coordinate 38,673, forward strand.
GAATTGGGAAGTAGTATAATATTGATATAGAAATTGTAGTCCACTGATCACTCACCCTCTCAGTCAAAACTCAGTCATGAGTTCATCAGCAGATTTGCACGCAGCAGCAGTAGCTATGGGGTTATCGGAGCCCGAAGCAGCCAAATATGTCCATGATATGGAGAGGGAGTTAAGGAAAGAAGACAGGGAAGATAAAATACGTAGGCATGAACTCGAGCTTAAGAAACTGGAAGCAGAGACAGAGCTTAAGAAAATCGAGGCCGAGGCTGAGAAAGAACTTAGGCAGTTACAGGAAAACGAAAAAATCCGACAGCATGAGTTTAGGATGAAAGAGCTAGAAAACCAAGCTCTATCAGCAACCTGTTCTAACGCCAGCTCTCCGGCACCCAGCATTGAAACCCAGCTACATTCGACTTCTCATGTGGGTCCTATGAGTTTTCCTTTGATGCCGTTCGAGGAAAATCAGGAACAATTGGATAGTTACCTTCAGAAATTCGAGAAATTAGCTGAGTCATTTGGGTTGGCTAGGGAACACTGGAACTTGAAGCTTTCTCAGGCACTGAGGGGACAAGCGTATGTAGTCTTTCAGGGACTACCTCCAGGCCATGAACATTCTTATGAAAGTTTGAAATCGGCTTTATTGAAGAGATATGAGTTAACCTCAGCTGCTTATCAGCGGAAATTCCGAACCGCAAGACGTCTGAAGGGTGAGTCATTCTCACAATTGTCTGCTCGTCTGCAGAGTTATCTCTGTAAATGGGAGACATTGGGAGAGTATGAACACTCCTATGCGGGCTTGCGGGAGATGGTTTTGTGTGAGCAGCTGAGGAACTGTATGTCGAAGCCGATGGAAACTTTCATCGTTGAACAAGGGGCACAAACACTGGAGGAAATGATAGTCTTGGCTGAAAGATATCTGACTGCCCATGGGGACTCGGTCCCAACGCAACCTCCCCAACCTCAACAGAACCCACCTCCAACCAATCAGGGACAAACCCATAGCAATATACCAGCAAACCAGAGGCAACCTCAGCAGCAGCATAACAAAAAACAAACCACATCTGGGGCTAGAAAACCATACTGCACGAATTGTCATAATAATTCCCACAGTACGGCAGACTGCAAGTGCAGAACAAAACCCCAGATTGCGGCTTGTTTCTCGGTAGGGAAGAAAACCACTACACTACCACCGCCTCCCGAAATGAGAGGACATCGAGTGGTAGAGAAGATCACTGTCAATGGACAGTTGGTCGAGTGTCTCCATGATACGGGTTTAACGTATGATGCCATAATAGCATCACACTTAGTAAAACCTGGTCAGTTGACGCAAAACATGGTTGAAGTTATGGGTGCGACAAGAAGTTCGCCTACCCTAACTTTACCAATAGCCCAAGTGTTAGTTAACTCTAGATTTGTAAAGGGAACTATATCGGCAGCAGTGATGACTGATCCTATCTATGACATAATACTGGGAAGTAAATATGTTTATTTAGGGGAACCATCCACTCCCATGATAGTAGGCAGTGCACTGACCCATATCCCAACTCTAACACCTGGCTGTAACCAACTTCCTAGTGCTAGGAAGACTCTCCAGAGAGGGAAATTTTTTTCCTCTAAACGTTCGCTAGCGGTAGGGGACAAAGTGTTACTCTTAAGATCTAGTGGGACTAATAAGGAGACTGAGTGGCAAGGACCATTCCCCATAATGGAGAAAGTGTCCAACACCAAATATAAAATCTTCATGAAAGGTAAGATGAAAATCTACCACATTAAATTGCTCCGCAAATATTATGACAGAGCAAAAGAACGACCAGTACATCTGGTAGCTCTAAATGTTGTTCAGAAAGTAGGGAGGAGGGAAGAACCTCTTAGCTTTCCATACCCACCTCTGACGGGATCCTCACTAAACTTATCTGGAGAAACGCCAGGTCATACCAAAGTACCAAGCCAGCCCCGGAGTCGAAAGAAGTCTAATAGATCCTTCTCTAGAGGGGAACAATTGGTTCAGATATAAACTATGGTGAGAATGCATAGTCGATCTAGGCTCATCCACCCTAAAAGTTCGCTGAGCCGTACTTTTCTCTAGGGGCGGCATATGTGACGGGATGAGTCTAGATCACTATGCAAACACCACCACTACTACGTTAGTGGAATTCCTAATTTACATTCTGGATTCAGTACGGCAGCTAAATTACTAATAATGACGTCATATTGGCGACGCAGACATTTGCTGCACTAAAACTACACACTGTACTATTGGGGACAGCACATTTCCACGTCATCATCAAATGATGTCATAAGGGAAATCCCCTGTCTTCAACCCTTATTAATATCAAGTCTAATGACTGGGGATATGACCGTCACTCCCTAGCAACGGGAAAACAGCGATAGGCTATTAGCACGGCTGCACCGGAAATTGTGACTAAGAACTTCCGTCCAGTGCACAATGACTACAGCTGCTGTGCTAAGCAGACCTTACATGAAGTGGGCTGCCAAATCCAACTCCATCTTTGGTAGATTATACCAAAACCTATCTTAATTGCTGCAATAAGACTGGGGGTGAGTGTAGTAACATAATAATTATGATTATAGTAAAAAGTGTGTACACATTTATATTCTGATATTGGGAAAACCCAAAACTTTCCCGACCATGTATATTTATGACACGTGTTATTTGAAAGGGGAGACATTGAGAGAAAACATGTGAGGCCTAGATATATTTATAGATAAAAATATATAGATATAATGTATAAACCTTACTGATTATTTTCATATGCATTTTGTGAATGTATTTACATGTATATTTTGTTGAAAATATGATAACATGATTTTGCCATGTGGGCAGAAGTAGAAGAGACATGTGGAACATGATTCTCACATGCCAGCAATATTACTAGGCGATTTATATTCAAACATAAATTTGCTTACCCCTGATTCACCGCCATGCCGAACTACATGACACTGACGGTCATAAGTTCAAAGCAAATACTATGTGGGGAGTAAATAACTCAACAAGGGATAACTGAGACATCCTAAAGCCCAATGCCTGGAATATCTCAGCCCCCTTGCTTGCCTGCTGGCCTTCTTCTTATCTTTTAGCTCGTATATTCTGTGGGGTATACCTCACGACTTCATGGCGACACTTGATTGCTTTATGCCTAATGACGGATGTGGGATTAGGTTGAATTATTGTTGGCCGTTCCTTAGCTATCTAGGGAAACATCCTGGCTGCCCAGGACTTCCTCACCATGGTGTTAAGGAATACACCAGTAATTATTGCATATGAGTCACTTCAAGTTTTACAACCATGTACATTTTGTAATGTTTTTTTCAAACAAAGATTTGTCTACATGTTCTATTCCAATGGACCATGTGGTCTTAGAAGGTGTCCACTTCTGGACCCTTTTTCACCTTGTATCATCATGTCATACAAGGTATAGCCAAGCTGATAAGAAATATTGGCCTTTGCTTTTGATACAGAATAGCAGAGAGGAATTGTTTTATTCCTGTTCTGCATCTGACACATACACAACAGACACACAACACCAACACTCAGACACATTGTTATTGTCAAGACACTAAGGAGTCTGCAACTGTTTGTTTGATTTAAGGAGCCTCGCTGCTGATACTGCTGACACCTAACCGGTCCGGTTACCGAAACTTTGAGCCACCAACTAGTGGAGACGGAACCTGGAATCCGGAGGAGCATCGTACACCTGTCGAATGCCAGGGTCGACTCCAAGACATAATCCAAACGAAAGCCAGCACTACTCCTAAACGAGATCAGATTATCTCAGGTGACTCTGTGTCTACATGTGTTCTGAGTGTGTCACTGTCTGGATGGTGTGAATGATGACATGCTATCTGTCTAAGCATCAGAAAACTATTTTATTTTTGTACCTGTAACATAAATGTAACTATCATAGTTCACCAGTTGAACCACAATTTTCATTTTCTCTTTTATTATTAAAGAGTATTGTTTTATACTTTCACCAACGTACTCCACTCATGATCATTTTGAACGCAAGGTGTGCGCGTGAGTGCGTGAAAGTATTACACCCCGACCAACCATCAAGAATTTCCCGACTACAATGTCATAACATGTGGTGCTGGTTGGAACCCTCGTTTTCATTACACCCACCCATCTCTCACCACCCGTAGTTGTATACCATCCCTTGAAAGTTTATACAACACGCTTTCACTACACCCATCTCACACCACGCGTAGTTGTATAACACCACATATTTAACAGATCATTCATATACCCCGTTCCCACCCCGACCAACTTCCAGAGACGAACAAAAACAATATTCCCACAGATTTTCAAAAATTCATAGACCTCGACGTGGTGGGTAAAATTGGAGAAAATCCCTCGTCCACAAAAAAACCAAAAAAAAAAATCCGCATCATTTTTCCATTACCTAACTACGTATACAAATCTGGATGCTGAAATACGTGGGTGCGGCCCATAATATACTACTAATGCTCCTCACAGCCCTATGTGAACAATGAATAGACAGGAGTCTCGGCAAGCCAACAGCCCGTACAGGTACACTGTGCATAATGCCGTCGCCAGAGGCCTTACTGGTTTAAATGCCTATCCGCCATGTTGGGGACCGGAAGTCCCAATATACTGTTGACTAAGTCTCAGCTCAAAGCCTCCTTAGTCACTTCTTACGACATGCATGGAAGGCAACAGTGTCACTATTCTTCGGCAATACACGGACGGCATAGGATCTAATGTTGTATCTGTAGATTTGACATAGGAAGATCTGTAATCATCAAGGAGGGTCTCCAGTAACAGACAAACCATCATGCCTGGAGAGATTGGTGCTGCAGGGTGTCACAGAGGATCTGTTCAGCACTCATGGCTTCGAGACCAGGTATACCAGAAGCATACTGCAACTGAAGCTATTAATATTGGGAGTCTTCGCTGGTCGTTGAAGATGAGAAAAGAGTAAAATGGAAATTTTCTCAGAAAGGGTATCTACTAACGTGCCCATGCATAAATAGGTTATTGTATGAGCCCGGGAATGCTTGTTGGAGCTACTCTAGTAACATTTCCATACATAAACAGGTTATCTTAAGAGTCCAGGATTGCTTGTTGGAGCTACTCTAGTAACATTTCCATACATAAGCAGGTTATAGTATGCGTCCAGGATTGCTTGTTGGAGCTACTCAGACAGGGTGTCTACTAACGTGTCATACATAAACAGGTTATCGTATGAGTACATGATTGCTTGTTGGTGTTACTCAGAAAAGGTATCTACTAACGTGTCATATATAAACAGGTTATCGTATTTGTCCAGGATTGCTTGTTGGAGCTACTCTAGTAATATTTCCATGCATAACCAGGTTATTGTAAAAGTCCAGGATCGCTTGTTGGAGAATTTCAGACAGGGTCTCTGTTAGCGTGTTCATAATAAACAGGTTATCGTTTGCATCCAGGATTGCTTGTTCTCTGATTTGTATAAACCATGTGTTGCCCATACAACATGATCCCTCTCTCGGCTTGCCCACTTTACTACAGTGGAAAGGTAACACCCATACATCTGGACTAAAAGAAGCGGCAGAAGCTGCCGAATTTGCAAAGAAATTCTATAACTGTCCGCCTGTCGGAGTCTAGATCATAGACCAGTTTCTGGCCAAGGCTTAGGGTCTGGTCTGCTTTGCCATGACATGTAGTATTGAGTTTGCATTTTTCTAGGACAATAATTGTACCCTTCTAAGTGCGCTGCTCAACCGGAAGCCGTTGGCAAAATGTGGTGTGTTGTGATCTGGACCATTTATGCAAGTGTAATGTTGCGTTGGTACTGTAAGGTGCCAACGCACGCACAGTGCTAGAAAGACTGCTGTCTAGTGGTTTTAGAAGCATGATTTTAGATCAAATACCGAGTTCTAGCATTCCAGACATACCAAGGAAATAGTATAAGAGAATTAGACGGGCGGGGAGTTTATGCAGGAGATCGATCCTCATCATTGAACTTCACTTATACTAAGAATTCTTATTAGACAGAAACCTTTCCTAGGTCGACATCGGCTTGCTCTTAGCCAGGACTGGTCGTTGAAGAAAACGCCTTTGAGAAAATACAAGATCACACGGCATTTAAGCAACCACCGCAAATTATATTTGAATAATTGCAACAGGGTTTTCTATACAGAAACACCAAGCGATTTGCATAATTTTATGTTATTGGACTACAGTGAAAATAGAAGGCAGACAGAGTAAGGGATGGAGAGGTATATAAGCCACTAATAGAGTGTCACAGGTATATGGAAGCGAATTATGGACAGTTAGCAGACAAAGGAGGAATTATGTGGAAGCTGTGTTGATATAATAGATGTGTTGATATAATAGGTGTGATATGTTGATATAATAGGAGTGTTGTTATAATAGATGTGTTGATGTAATTTATATGTTGATATAATAGATATGTTGTTATAATAGATATGTTGATATAATAGACATGTTGATATAATAGATGTATTGATATAATAGGAGTGTTGTTATAATAGATGTGTTGATGTAATTTATATGTTGATATAATAGATGTGTTGATGTTATAGATTTGTTAATGTTATAGATGTTTTTATATAACAGTTAAGTTTAGTTTAGTTTAGTTTAGTTCAGTTTAGCACATGGGTGTAACCCATAAGTGCTCCGTTCTCCTCCTAGCTCAGACCTGAGTCTGGAGAAACTCAGCTCAGTGCACGAACTCTGTAGCACCGGCGAGGATCCTGAAATCCCGGTCCCCACCGGGGCTTGAACCCGGGACCTCCAGCACTCGAGGCGGACACCATACCTCGAGACCACGCAGCCCCCCACGAGACCAAGAGTGAAGATTCTAGATAGCTTGACATTCCGTCATGAAGGAACGTAGGTATACTGAAGAAGTGGTTTCAAATGAAAACCTTGAAAGTGTGATAGATATTACAATAACACAGTCCATTTTTTATTTTTTTTATGTCAATATGTTAGCCAAGTGACATCACGGTGCAGACGAATACGATGACGTCATATGGACAGTTTAAAGATGGTCGCCTCACTTTTGACATGCACCAACCGTATTTTTGTGTTTAGTTCATTCAAAGCGTGAAATCTATAGAGATTCATCGGCGAATGAAGGTCCAGGATGGCGATGCATGTCTGTCAGTCCAGCCAGTGTATGAATGGAGTAGGAAGTTTCTAAACAGCGTGACTTCTGTGACAGACTTGTCGGGCTGATGAAGAGGTACAGCAGGTGTTACATGAGTGGTTACACACGCGACTATGCTATTACATATATACAGAAATCCAAGCACTTTATCGCCGCTGGCGGGCTTGCATTGAACGCAGTGGTAACTACATCGAAAACCGATACATTTGTTCTGTACTATTTTTTTTCCGGAATACATTCACACACACACACACACACACACACGCAAGCGCACGCGCATATGCACGCACGCACACGCACACACACGCACACTTACGCGCACGCACACACACACGCATGCACACACGCGAGCACACACACGCACGTACACACGCGTGCGTGCACACACACACACACGCACACACACACACTCACACACAAACATTTAAGGTTGTAATGTGAAGCCCTTCTCGTATTTGTATCTAACATCCCACTATCATGTCTGTTCACCTGGTCTACGATCATTGCCAGTGCTAGCGGTCTGGTCCCACAGACACAGGCTGCCATAGGATAAAGAAGCCACACCCATATCTCCATTTTGTTTTTAAAACAATATCCCGAAACTGTTTCCTTCTACACCCGGGAAGGTTACCCGATCAACAAATTCCCCCATAAGTCGGTTGTGTCGGTCTAAAGGCGCAAGTAAAGCAGCTCTGCTGTAAACAGGCACAACGCAATTACGTCAGAAAAAACACTCCAGGTGAACGCAGAAGAAGTCTCCTGCTACCTGTTTGTGATGTGATAGGGGACTATTATTTTATAGGCCGTAATGCACGGAGGTATAGCGGACCAATATTACCTTTACTTAGCAGGCGATGAGCACCTGTGTGAAACGGTCGTCCTATAGGGCTTATGACATTATCAGAAATATCAATTGGGAAACCGTTTGAGACCACTAAGACAATTCATAAATAAACACATACAGTATTGTTGGGCACTCATGTAGTAAGAATCTAGTCTCTACTTGCTTCTTTACACTTCTTTGAATGTCAAACAATACATGTGTGTTTATTTGTGAACTGTCATGGCATTATCACCGCAGCTCCTTATTAACTTCGCTGATGGGCCCGCTATCCACAACTATATGGTTATCATTCAGTTTTACTGTGTGTGTTTTTTTCCGCTCGCTTTGACACAAGAATAGTCCATATGCGTGCTACTACTTCTGTTGCACTTGACCGATTTTAGCCTGTGAATTAGCTTTCACTATAACCAGTGTTCCTCGCCATCAGGTGAACCCAATCCGGTTTTAGAGGTACTTGTAATTTTCATCCCCAAGTGAAGAACAAGATGCCTACATTCTCGGCATCAGCACACCAGATTTTTAAAAAAATAGCGCGCTTATCCATTCGGCCATGCTGACCTCTTGTGTGCGTGTTGTTTCTACCCAGGATCTGAACAGACATGTTTGTTTCGCTGTATATCAGAAAATCACAGTCTGCCTTGAAGGATGGAGTGAAAACATGATGTTTCACACTGCCACGCACCCACTGATACCATGAATGCAATCAGACCATTAAGATATGTTAAACCTTTCATAAAATATTCGGTAATTGAAATCTGATAATCAATTGCTGCTATCTACGAGAAATAGAAGTCCAACGTCGCATCATGTGGTGTTCTGTATTGATATTTGTATCATATTTTGTTTTTAAAGACAATCATTCAACGAATTTTAAATTACGCAACACATATTAAGAAAGAAATGCGAAAATGTTCATAATTTTCATATACCAAGGAAATACCACTTAATTTCTGATGGTAATCAAAATAAATTCACCAAATTATGAAAACATCAGACTTTTTTCACAACTAACCACACTGGCTGCTCCTTAAAACTATCCAAACATTATTATAACATCATATTTTGAAGCACATCTTTTTAACACACATTTGGAAACAAAGAATTAGGAAATCGCTTTGGCGGGTTCTCTTTTTGAAATCAGTAGATTGAAGATCAATATAAATAATTTACCGTTTAGATTATATATGATTATTTATAATACTGCTCATCTTATACTTACATTTTTTATAACTCTCAACTTGCCGTCTTGACAGACGGTAGTTTGTAAACTGGAGTTATACCTGTCCAAAGCACATAGCCTGGGCTGAATTTAGAGACAATGTGTTGCACAAGCAGAACGATCCCTCTCTCAGTCCACTAGTTTTTACTCCTGGAGTAAGGTAACACTAATACATCTGGAACAAGACAAGCTGCAGAAGCTGCCAGATCAGCATAGCAATGCTCTAACAGTCCACCTGTCGCAACTTCGATCCTAGTCCAGTTGCCGACTAAGACTTATGGCCTGGTTTTCCCTGCCATGACATTTAGTCCTTAGGCTGCATTTCCTGGCACTAGGGTAAGACTTGTACCCTAACAATTGCGCTCTTCCGCCTAAAGCTGTTGGCACAATGTGGGATGTCGGTTTGGTGAGCGCCGCCCAACAGTCGGCGATTTCACAAAGCAGGTAATACCATTTACTGTCATTCGGTTGCTCAGTCATATCTGACTAAGACCTGGCTTTTCCATATACATTATTTATGATTATTTATAATACTGTTGAGCTTATTATATTTAAAATCTTCAGTGATTATTTATAACGCTGCTGAGCTTATTCGTGGGAGCCAGCAAAACAATCTGTGGCGCACACATATTGTTGATTGTGTACCTCCGATAATTATTTCAAATAACTAATCCCCAGACATGACTTATTGTTTGATGCGACGAATGACTCCATTGACTCATTAATTGATTTACTGAAGTGATTGAAATACGCATGCAAATGTTGTTTACACCTGTTTCCCAAGATAATTTATCGAATAGAATGATTGCGTGGTGTGATGGACTTCTGTATTCGGTAGGCATGTAGATTTTATAAAGACGTGATTTATTAGTACACATGTTTTCTTGATTTATGTGTTTGGTTGATCGATTTGCTTGTTTGACTGATCCGTGTAATTTTATGATATTGATGCATGCGTTACCTGCTCGCTTAATTTATGCAATATTTGGCTGGCTAATTAATTGATTCTGATAGGAGATGCACTGAAGAGATTAGAACAAGAATCGCCATGGCGAAGGAAGCCTTTTGCAAGATTGAAAACATACTGACCAACGAAAAGAAGTCATTTTCTCACGAGCAGAAGTGTGTTGAGGTGCTACATAGAACCGGTACTGTTGTGTTGATGTGAATCATTGACAATGAGCGGACAAGCTGAAAAACTTATGTTGGCTGTGGAAATGTTGTTATTAGGAAAATACAAAGAATACCTTGTGTAACCATCAAAGACCTATAAGTCCTATAAAAACACATGAAAATCGTAAACTGATTAGAGAAATTAGAGGTGGTCAAACATTTTAGTCACATTATGAGAAGAAATAAATTCAGGAACTCGATGATAACTGGCAAGATCGAGAGGAAGAGAAGAAAGCGAAGTCAGAGAAGTAAATACCTGGATGGATTGGCCACGTGGTATGGTCGAGACAAGAACACAGAGCTGACCTACCACTGGTGTGGTAGCGTGAGATGGCAAAAAATGACTACCCACGCTTATCGGCATGACACATGATGAATGAATGATTGAATTGATTAGCGGGCGCGTTCTGTGTGGTCGTTAAGAAACGACACTGATAATATCTTAAGCTCGGTAGAATGAAGGTAAGACGCTTGCACTCGTCGTCCTCTGGCAGAGTTAAAGACTGGTCTCCTATTCCTCAGTGCATTCCGGGCTACATATCCGTTACAGTACGTCGTAGTCAACCCCGCATGTTTTTGGCTGTTCGTGATATCTTGGCAAGTTTACGATCAGTAGTTTGTCATTGATTTCTGAACGACCGGCACCTCATACCATTCAGGACTACATAATATGATTGCCCTAGCACATCCGAGACCAAACGGTAGATTCCCGCTGCAGGACCTAATTATCAGTTAGACAATCAGTTACTTGATTGATTGACTGACTTGTTAACGGATTTGTCTGACTGATTAATATTGTGGAGATTTCTGTCATTAACTGATCGATTTACTGTGTCAGGTCTTAGTCAGATATGACTGAGCTACCGTATGACAGTAGACGGTACTACCTGATTTCTGTTAGCTCCGAAACGTTGGGCGGAGCTTACCAAACCCGACACCCCACATTGTGCCAACGGCTTCGGGCGGAAGAGCGCAATTGGGAGGGTACAAGCCTTACCCTGGTGCGAGGAAATGCAACCTAAAGACAAAATGTCATGGCAGGGCAGACCAGGCCTTAAAGCCTTGGTTGACAGCTGGTCTAGGATCGAAGCTCCGACATGCGGACAGTTAGAGGATTGCTTTGCTGATCCGGCAGCTTCCGCAGCTTGTCTTTTTCCACATGTATAGGTGTTACCTTTCCTCTGGAGTGAACTAGGCAGGCCGAGAGAGGGATCATGCTGCATGGGCAACACATAATCTCTATATTTTGGCCCAGGCTTTGTGCTATGGAGAGGCAATAACTCCATCCCTAGTCTTAACCGGTCTCGGAATCAAAGCGAGAGGCAACTGTTACGGGTTATAAGTCCTTGTCAGTTGGCGTAGACATGGGGCGCAACGCGTTGCCTCTGACGGTGGGAGACACCTACAGGTGTCACTGATCAGCTACCACCCGCCTGAAGCTGGGCAGCCCCCGGCCAATTTGGTGCTGATCCGCCACAGCCTGCCTGCTTCAATGGGTGCTTGCGACTAGGACAAAATCTGTATCGCAGGCTGTAAAACCAATCAACCAGGTACTAATAAAAAGAAAAATAGAAACCGCCTAAGTGATCTAGGCAGTTCCAAAATCCGATTACATTTATATGCTCGGTGATTTCAATGCTCGTGTGGGCAAGGACTCTAGTTCATGGCCAGTGTGCCTTGGAAAATAACATCGGTCGCATGAATGAAAATGGGCAAAGACTGCTGGAGCATTGCACAAGAAATGACCTATGTATTACAAGCTCCTTTTTTAAAACAAAACAGCTGCATAAGGTCACATGGAATCATCCAAGATCCGGCCATTGGCACCAGCTGGACTTCATCATCACAGACAACATCTGAACCATACATCATTGACTCGAAGTTACCACAGTGTTGACTGTGATACGGATCATTCTTTAGTCGTTGCAAGGGTTAGACTGAGACCAAAGAGAATCTACACAGCTAAACACAAATCTAGCCCCAGGATTAATATTATTAACACTCACGATCCTGAAAAATGCTTTAAGTTTCAACAGCAATTTGAAGTCGCTTTCACTGATACACCAGAAAATTTTGCAGTAAGTGAAAAGTGGGGTCAACTTAAGGAATCTCTTTATAAAACTGCCGTAGGGGTTTACGGCACTGTGGATTATAAGAGGCAGGACTGGTTTGCAGCAAACAGCCAGACTCTGCAGCCCTTGATTGATAAGAAGAAGATAGCTCTCTTAAGAAACAAGGAAAGACCAACGCGTAACACTCTGAGTGAGCTAAGCAAGCTAGGAAGGATGTGCAAAAGGCTGCCAGGCAGTGTGCAAATGACTTATTGGATCAAGTTATGTGAGTCCATTCAAATCGCAAGTGATAAGGGAAACATCAGAAGCATGTATGAAGGAATAAAGAAAGCCTGTGGTCCAATGATCAAAAGAAGTGCACCATTGAAAACCTTGACTGGAGAAATCATAACTGATAAGAAACAGCAGATGGACAGATGGGTAGAGCACTATTTGGAGCTTTACTCAAGTGAGACCAAACTAGTGGATGAAGCTCTCAACGCCATAGAGGCTCTACCAACTCTTGACCACCTGGACACTCCTTCCCACCATAACAGAAGTTAAGTGTGCTATAAATGAACTTGCATCTGGCAAGGCTCCAGGTAAGGATGGGATTCCAATAGAGGTTATCAGGAGTGGGCAAGACACACTCACTCTACAGATCCACCAGCTAATAGAGCTATGCTGGCGAGAAGGACAAGTCCCACAGGATTTCAAAGATTCAAGCATCATAACACTGTACAAGAACAAGGGCGATCGGAGCGACTGCAACAACTATAGGGGTATCTCACTTCTGTGTATTGTTGGAAAAGTATTTGCCAGAATTGTTCTGCGCAGACTTCAAGTCTACCCCGAATCACAGTGTGGCTTTCGACAGAACCGGTCTACCATTGATATGATATTCTCATTGCGACAAATGCAAGAAAAATGCCGTGAACAGAATCAACCACTGTTTATTGCCTTCATCGACCTCACAAAGGCATTTGATTTGGTCAGTCGTGAGGGTCTGTTCAAGGCACTAAAGAAGATTGGCTGCTCACCAACTCTTCTGTCCATTGTGGAATCGTTCCACACAGGCATGAAGGGTATAATCAAGTTTGATGGTGCAACTTCTGAACAGTTTGAAATCAAGAGTGGAGTTAAGCAAGGTTGTGTACCCACCCTCTGTGGAATATACTTTTCACTTCTACTGAAATATGCCTTTCGTGATCAGGATGGTGGTATATACATTCACTCACGCTCAGATGGCGGCCTCTACAATGCTTCAGAGATTGAAGGCCAAGACCAAAATTAGGAGGGTACTGATCAGAGAGTTGCTTTTTGCAGATGATGCTGCAGTTACGACCCACTCTGAGGAAGAATTACAATGGCTACTATCTGCATTCTCCAATGCTTGTTCTGAATTTGGTTTAACAATTAGCAAAAAGAAGACACAGATTATGTCACAAGGTGCACATGGGGTACCATCAATCTTTATTGACGACGCCGAACTAGAGATAGTAGACCATTTTACATATCTAGGATCAGTGGTAAATAGCAAATTATCCCTAGATCAGGAAATCAACATCCGGATTGGTAAGGCAGCAACAACAATGAACAGGTTAAGAAAAAGAGTCTGGGAGAACAGGAAGCTTACTGCCAAAACAAAAGTCCTTGTCTATCAAGCCTGTGTCCTTAGTACTCTTCTTTATGGCAGTGAAACCTGGACAACTTACTCACACCAAGAGAAACGTTTAAACAGCTTTCATATGCGGTGTCTGCGAAGAATTCTTGGTATTAAGTGGCAAGACAAAATCACAAATACTGAAGTATTGGAAAGATCAGGTTGTGTGACGGTTTATTCCATGCTCAGTCTTCGCTAGATGGATAGGACATCTTAGGAGGATGGATGATGGTAGAATACCAAAGGAAATATTTTTTGGTGAATTACAGATGGATAAGAGATCTCAGGGTCGGCCTCTACTACGATACAAAGATGTGTGTAAGCGGGACATGATTGATACAGGCATTGATAATGCACATTGGGAGCAAGTACGCCGCTGAACGTGTTGCATGGAGGGCAAGCATCAGAAATGGAATAAAGATCAAAGGAGAAAATTATTGCAGATAAGTCACACACCGAGCGTGTGAGACGTAAGATGGTGCATGATGGTGGAAATGACCACGTGTTCACTTGACTCACTGTGAACGAACATTTACAGCGCGAATTGGCCTTATCAGTCACATTCGCTACCGCCATGGGTAATAGTTATTATGACTTTTTGAAGCACAAACTATCGTCTATCAAGACGGCAAGGTGCCAATGATCATCGATTTACTAGGATGGGACAATATTTGAATGTATCTCTTTTAATGAAATATGTATACATCTGTTTGTTCCCTTTTCATTTCAATGCTAATGTCATAATCTTCTGTAGAACAATGTCGCCAGCTCTCTCTTATGCACACATCATCATCAGTATATCTTTACATTATCATTCGGTCCGCATTGCATCACAAAAATCAAAGGGAGAATAAAGAGGACACCGGCAGGACAACATCAGATCATTTAGGAGATCCCTTTATCGCTAGATGCTCTGTGTAGAAGACATTGGGTGAAGATGATTGCTGAAGAATCCTATATTGTAGAGATCGTTGTGTGTGCATCTAGGATTCATAGTGTCCGCATCTCACTCCGTCTCGTAAACTGTATCTTTACCAGCCATCTTAAGCTGTATAGTCTCATTTCACTCTCGGCTCTATGGATATCACGTGGAATCAATACTTTCATTGGCAGACGCAGTAGTGTAATAGATAGACGCTAGCATGGCGGCAACTGCAGTACTGTAGTAGCTAGACATTATAGTAGCTACACCACTCACCTGTCGGCAGTCACAGTAATGTAATAGTAGACACTCCCCTGGCCGCAGCCGCAGTAGTGAAATAGCTAGACACTCACTGGCCGCAGCCGCAGTAGTGTAATAGCTAGTACTCGCCTGGTGATAGCCGCAGTATTGTAATAGGAAAAAAAACTCACCTGGTGATTGTCGCAGTAGTGTAACAGCTAAAACGCACCTGGTGATAGCCGCATTAGTGTAATAGATACACTCGCCTAGTGATACCCACAGGAGTGTAATAGTAATAGCTAATGACTCGCCTGGTGATAGCCGCTGTAGTTTAATAACTAGAACACTCGCCTGGCGACAGCACAGTAGTGTAACAGCGGGACACTAGCCTGGTGATATCCGCAGTAATGTAATAGCTAGCCACCGCCTGGTTGTCAGTGGTTAGGGGTTTCCCCAATCCGCTTTTGGGCAGAATTTAAATTTTTTCGTTGGTCATACATATGGTCATAAATATCTTGGGAAGTAAATCGGGTCGGAATTAAATATAAAACTAACACCATATGCTCAACGTGCAAACTGCGTGCGAAAAAGGCATTTACTTTACTCATTAATTCCTTTTTTTAATGATTTTGCTTAAAACGATTTGCATTTCTGATTTTTATCTCTGTCTATTTATCATATTTCTCTTAAGCTATTTATAAGGGACGTTCATTTGAAACCCTTTAAAATGGCTTTATTGCAAAAGCATGAAAGAAACATTAACAGGTGTGGTAGAATTAAACAAAGCATTCATTTTGAATGAATTATGCACCATGGGTTGGTCAGAAGAAGTCGCCGTAGGCATTCAGGCAAACATCCTATTGCTTAGGTATGCGGCGAATGCCGTCAGCAAAAAAGAATTGTGGTTGCTCACTGAACCAAGTGTTTACCGCGTTTATTACGTCGGCATTTGTGTGAAATGTTGTCCCTTGAGAGCTTTTTTAAAGGTCCAAACAAATGAAAATCACACGGTGACAAATCAGGACTATAGACTGGATGTTGCAGAATTTCCCACTTCTTCCAAGTTAATGCTTCCTGCACAATCTTTGCAACATGCGGACGAACATTATCGTGTAACAAAATCACACCGCGAGAAAGTATGCGGGGTCGTTTATTCTTGATGGCTTTTAGCAGCATGCCGTGTGTTTCCAAGTAGTGGGTAGAGTTGATGTTGACACCATGTTCTTTAAAGTCGGCCAACAATAGCCCTTCACGGTAAAAAAAAAAATGCGCTCACCTTACCAGTGGAAACCTGTAACTTGAATTGTTTGGGTATTGGTGATCCAGCATGCTTCCATTGCATGCTTTCTCTTTTGCTGCTCGGCTCAAAGTGGTGACACCATGATTCATCGCCTGCCACTATGCGGAAGAGAAATGCATCACTCCACTCTGTAACGCAGTAAGTAGTTCAAACACCATATCAAGCGTTCCTATTTTTGGTGGTGATCAACATCCGCGGTACCCACTGTGAACACATCTTCCGATATTGCAGTTTCTTACGAACGACCTTTTGAATTGTCCCAATTGACACATCAAATTCTTTCCTAGAGAACGTATGCTTCGACAACGGTTCATCTGTACTGCTGCATCAATTTTGGCGATGGGTTTTTCTGTTGCAACAATATTCGCTTGACCCGGCCGTCGAAGATCTGTCGTGAACTGACCTTCTTTCCGAAACATCTGTGCCCAGTCTGTCACTCTAATCTTTGACACACATTTGTTACCGTACGCTGCCTGCATTCTTCAATGAATGTCCACTGGTCTACATCCTTGAAATGAAAGAAACTGAATCACCGCTCCTTTAGCTTCTTTGGACGGAGTTTGGATCAACGCGGCCATTATCTCAAGGGTCAGAAACAGAACCTATGCATCATAGGACGATAAGCACGTGCTCTTTTATTCATTGGTCAGTACTTATCACATGACTATGACATGATCGTGTTCAACTTACGCAATTACGCGAGGTGCGGCACGAACGGATTTCAAATGAACGCTCCTAATATTTATCATATTTGGTTCTATGTCTTTCAGTTTTCATGCTGTCTGCTCTTCTGTCATACTCCTGTTTCTGTACATGTTTGATGTATTCTCTCCATTTGTGTGTCTGTCACATTCCTCTTTAAATGTTTGTCTGTCATATTTCTCTCCAGTGATTTGACTGTCACATTCCTCTCCAATGGTTTGTTTATCTCTGTTTGTTAGTGGTGTTTTTCTCTGTATATGTGTCTATCATATTTCTCTATATGTGTATGTCAGGCCGTCCTTCTGTTTATATTTTTTTTATCATATTCTTCTATATCCGATTTTCTGCGTAGTCTAAACGTCCTACCGATGCTCTTGGGGTTTCCCTCCGCAAAGGGGCGGCTTCGAATTATAAAATCTGACCAAAACCCCCCAGCTGGTCGCAGCCTAATATGGGGACAAAAAATATCGTGGGAATTTAAAACTGCCGGGGGAGATACCGACCTCCCCCTCCACTTAGGCCGTTTGGGCAAAAAACTTATCAGTAAGTCCAAGGCCCTTTTTTGTCTGTACTTTCTTTTCTTCCCTATCTTTTTTCGGGGATTTACCTATGGTTGGGGGGTTGGGGGTGCGTGGGTGGATGTGAAAAGTGTCGGTGGGTGGGGTGGGAAATGTGTCCTGACCCGTTTATATTAGTTGTACGTGTGTTTGTTATATTTCCCTTTTTGTATGACTGTCATATTAGTCTGGGGATCTGTGTGTTTGTTATATATCTCTTAGGGATGACTGTCCTATTAGTCTGTATCTGTGGTTTTTTTTATATATCTCTTTATGTATACTGTCATATTAGTCTGTATTTGTGTGTTTGTTATATATCTCTTTTTGTATGACAGTCATATTAGTCTGTATCTGTGGGGTTTTTTATATATCTCTTTATTTTATGACTGTCATATTAGTCTGTATCTGTGTGTTTGTTTTATATCTCTTTATGTATGACTGTCATATTTGTCTGATCGTGTGGTTTTTTATATATTTTCTTTATGTATGACAGTCATATTAGTCTGTATCTGTTGTTTGTTATATATCTCTTTATGTATGACAGTCATATTATCTGTATCTGTGTGTTTGTTATATATCTCTTTATTTTATGACATCATATTAGTCTGTATCTGTGGGTTTTTTTTATACCCCTTTATGTATGACTGTCATATTAGTCCCGTATCTGGTTTTTTTGTTATATATCTCTTTATGTAAGACTGTCATATTATCTGTATCTGTGTGTTTGTTATATATCTCTTTTGTATGACTGTCATATTGTCTGTATCGGTGTTTTTTTATATATCCTTTTTTATGTTTTGACTGTCATATTAGTCTGTATCGGGGTGTTTGTTTAAAATCTCTTTTTGTAGACTGTCATATTAGTCTGTATCTGTGTGTTTGTTATATATCTCTTTATGGTAGTGACTGTCATATTAGTCTGTATCTGTGTGTTTGTTATATATCTCTTTATGTATGACTGTCCTATAAGTCTGTATCTGCGTTTTGTTTTAAAACTCTTTAGTATGGGGAAAGGGCTATTAAATTGTATCTGTGGTTTTGGGTTTTATTTCTTTTTGTAGGGCGCCCTAAATTTGTCGTATTTTGTGTGTTTTGGGTTTTTATCCTTTTTGTATGACTGTTTATTTTTTAGTCTGTTCGTGTGTTTTTTTTAATAAACTCTTTATGTATTACAGTTATAAGTTTGGGATCTGTGGTTTGTTTAAAATTTTCTTTATGTTTGTGTCATATTTGTCTGTACCTGGTTTTAAAATATACTCTTTGTATGGGTGCCAAATTAGTCTGTATCGGTGGGTTTGTTATATATCTTTTTATGTATGACAGCATATTTTTTTGTATTTTTGGGGTTTGTTAATATCTCTTTATGTATGGGCATTTAATTAGTCGTATCTGTGTGTTTGTTATAATCTCTTTATGTATGGGAAAATCATATTTCTGTATTGTGTGTTTGTTATATATCTTTTATGTATGAACCCGTCATATTAGTCTTATCTGTGTGTTTGTTAAAATACTCTTTTTATATGACTGTCATTTTTAGTCCGATCTGTGGTTTGTTATATATCCCCTTTTTTGTTGAAAATCAATTTTGTCCGTAACTGTGTGTTTGTTAAAAATCCCTTTATGTAGACTTTATATTAGTCTTATTTTGTGTGTTTGTTTATATCTCTTTTTGTATGACAGTAATTATTAGTTGTATCTGTGTGTTTTTTATATACTCTTTTTGTATGACAGGCAAAAATTGTATTTGTGTTTTGTTATATATCTCTTTATGTATGACATTCCCTATTAGTCTGTTTTCTGGGGTGTTTTGTTATATATTCTTTATGTGGGCGTCATATTAGTCTGTATCTGGGGGTGTTTGTTTTATACTCTTATGTATGACAGTCATATTAGTCTGTATCTGTGTGTTTTTTATATAACTCCTTTTATGTATGACAGTCATATTAGTCTGACCCGTGTGTTTTTTATATTTTTCTTTATGTATTACTTCCCATTTAGTCTTTATCTGTGTGTTTGTTTTTATATTCTTTATGTTAAAGATGTCAAAATTAAATCTGTATCTGTGGGTTTGTTATATATCCCCTTTATGTAGACAGTCATTTTTTGTCTGTATCTGGTTTATGTCATTTTACTTTTTTATGTCTGATTTCATATTAGTCTATGGGCCTTTGGTTCTGTCAATTCCCCCTTTATGCCTGACTGTCATATTTGCTATGTCGGTGGGTCTTTGTCATTTACTCTTTATGCATGAATGTATATTAGTCTATGTCGGGGGTCTGTCATATTCCTCTTTAGCCTGGCCCTTTCCCTATTAGGCCCGACTGGCTGCCATATATGCTATGGGTATCATACCCATCCCCATTTTCTGATTTTTCTTTACTTCTTTTTTACCTTTCTGCCATTGTAGGCTATATCCTTTTTTTCTGTCATATGTATCATATTTTTTATATCCCTCCCCATTTTGCGGTTTTTTCATGTTCCCCTCGGGCAGTTTGTTTCCTATACTCTTCTCCCAGCTTTATACCCTTAAATAAGGACCCTTAACTCTCCCGAGTCCTTTAAAACAGCAATGTGATTTAACAACTCTTGGGTTATAAGTTTACTTTTGCAAATAGGATACACCTCGGGGCCAAAGGGGTTTTGGGGTATATAAAAAGCGTTGTTCCCTTTAAAACCCATAAGACTTTTTTCCAAAATCCCCTAATGGTTTTTTAAAAGGGCGTAGTGCACACAAAATGACGTACTCACTCGCGCGCACTCACACACACCCCACACGCGCACAGGGGAAGAAAAATTTTCCCTTGCTTTGATTCCTGATGACGGCCCCCGGCGTAGATCCTGACCGGATCCCGGGCAGGGGAAGCCCCTAGTAGTAGGCCCCTAAATAGTGGTTTCATAGAAGTATTCCGGACTAGTGACCCCCGCCCAGCAGCCCACCAGTGGATTCCCTCTCAGTTTAACCCCGACAGTTGATCCCTGACAGAGAAAACGGGGGGTATTGCAACTCTAGTGGGAAACGGGGGTTATAGGATCCCGGGGTGTGGGTCGTATAGACACCCCTCACAGGGGAAAGATGGGAAACGAGATTTTTAAAAACGTTCTTTCACAGCCTTGGTTATACTAGGGCCGTCGGACCCTTTAAGTGTGACGTTGGGGCTATTTTTCGGGCTTTAATTTTAAACCCATTAAGGAAAGTACCTACAGATTGGAAATTATTGATATTAGAAAGCCCCTGGAAGCAACGGAGAGGGGTGGGTTTCCTGATTGAAGTTGGGGAATTTTCTTGGACTGCCAGATTAACTAACAACGATTCTCTGAAAGACTATGAAACTATAACATTATATACAACAATAAGAAAGGGATGCACGGCTTTCTTTGGTCAGACAAACCAAAAGAAATTATGCTAGATGGACAGTGTGCCCTGGCGTGGAGGAATATCAGCAGCAGAGTAGATCCAGAACACAAAGGACCGCGATCTGTGCAGAGACATGAAGGCCAACGCCGGCTGGCAGGTTACTTGAAGCTAGATGATGAGAGGGGATGATTGCTGGGAGAAGAGACATTGGTCGACCAGCGTGTCGTTGGACACAGGACATTGAAAACATGTTTGCGTGAGGGTAAAAAAAGGCAAAGGACAAGCCAAGAGATCGAGAGGCTTTTCAACGGGCCGTGATGAGAACAATGTTCTGCTATAGGACCTGCTACGTCATGGTGAGTACACGCGAATCTTTTATACAAATATTGAAATCCTACCGTTATACTGAGTTATTTCACTCAGCTGAGACCTTACAATGCAATACATTATGAAGAGACATGTACAGTCATGTCTTGAAGCCCGGGGTGGATGGACATTTCCAATACCTTGTTATAATGAATACTGCATTGGTACTTTCCAGCTTCCCCAAAACATCGTTAGACCATATCAGTGACTGGTGTACCTAATTTAATTAATGTTAAGCACATGTTTTGATGATGTCATGTGCTTTTTTTTTAAATTTTGTCTATATACAAAGTGTAGTGAGATTTTTACAAACACCCGGTATTCAGTAGATTATCGGGGAACAACTGCTAGATTCAAAGAGCTTTGACCTCAGTTAAAATGTATTTCCTTAGCTTTTACAGTACATCGCGATCAATCCCATGATGTATTGGCTGCATGTGATTTCTAGGCAATCTTACGTTCAATAGAATGCCATTGAGAAATTGGAGGGTAGTAGCGGTAGGGGAAGACAGAACGTCAAGATGCCAGACTGTGACATCATGGCATGGAGGTACATCATATGAGAAATGATTGGCAGACCAAGAGAAGGAGGGAGTTGATAGACATAATCATTATAATCACGAGGCATGGATTATAAGAAGAAGTATGCCATTGCTTTTTGAATTGTCTTTGGCCTCGAACCCTGTGCTGTAATTGTGAAATTGCTTTCACTACCCTGGTAGTTTGTCTTCTGAGGTGGATACTTGCTGGGGAAATTTCCCGGTGGTGGATCCCTGGTGGTGAATCCCTATGGTGAATCCCTGCTGGTGAACCCCCGCTGGTGAACCCCTGCTGGTGAATTCCGCTGGTGAATTCCGGGCTGGTAAAATTCCTCTGGTTAATTATGTTTGGTCCCTGGTGGGGGAATCCTGTGGTAAAACCCGTGGTGGTGAATCCCTACAGATGAGCCCCGAGGGTGAACCTGGTGGTGAATCCCTACGATAAACCCCTACGGGTTTAATTCCTGCTGTTGAATTCCTGCAAGTGAACCCCTTTTGGTAAATTTCCAGCTGGAAAACCCTTGGTTTTGAGTCCCTGTATAAATCCCTTTTGGGTGAACCCCGATAGGAATCCCTGGTGGAAAATCCCTACTGGTGAATCCTCCCGGTAATCCCTGTTGGTGAATGGGGAACCCCTGTGGGAACCCTGCTGGTGAATTTAAGGTGATCCCTAATAGTGAATCCTTACTGGTGAATCTCTACTGATGAATCCCTGCTGGGGATCCCTGCTGGTGAATAATTATTGGTGAATACCTACTAGTAAATTCCTGGTGGTGAATCCCTACTGGTAAATATCTGCTGGTGAATCACTGGTGGTGAAGCCCTGCTGGTGAATCCCTGCTCGCGAATCCCTGGTGGTGAATCACAGCTGATGAATCCCTTGTGGTCATCCCTGCTGCTGGATCCCTGGTGGTGAATGCCTGCGGGTGAATCCCTGTTAGTGAATTTCTGGTGGTGGATGCTTAGTAATGGAACTCTAGTACTGAATACCTGGCATCAGAACCCAAGTGTGGATCGTGGTGATAACCTTCCCAGAGTAGAGAGGAAACAAGAGTTTTGAAGTGTTCAATCATCACCTTAACCAGTCGGATATCGTTAAGTGTGGATCTTGCAGCCGCTGCTCTGGTAACCTTGAAAGCAACGAAAATATGGTACTTGAGACGAGTATGCCATTGTTTTTTAATTTTCTTTTACTTCGAACACTGTATGGTGGAATTGTGAAATTGTGTTCACAACCCTTTAACCGGTCGCAGGGAATCAGTACTTTCTATGAATCAGTACATCCATCGTTGAGTGCCGAGAGAAGATAACCGACCAGACGTTGCACCTTGAATCGCAAGAGAGAAAATAACCGAACACAAATTGCAGATAAATACATAAAGTTCTCAAACTAGCTCAGAACAGTCGCATACTCGAAAGAAAATCCTAAGAACAAATACAGTATTTTATGTTCTTGCACTTTTAACGGTCTGCTTCACATAAACGCATACCACACCGACACAGCAACATCTAAAGTGGTGATATAACGAACACAACATCACAGTCGATTACGGTGAAAACAGATTTTGCCTGAATCAAACAATCATTTCGTCCGATCATCGTCAGTATTAGCGGCCATAGGGAACAATAACTATAGTTTTAAAAGGCATCCTTTGGGTGAGGACTAACAGATAAGGGTTATAAATTCAAGTGGCAAATGTATCGCTGATCCCTGAAGGAATAACCTCACCAAGCATTACCACTCTGCCCTTGACTTGGTTCAACAAAACTGGTACTATAAATTCCGCTGGGAAGGAATAATGGGCCATATCATTGTCCATTTGAGCTCAGGAAGGGGAAGTATGTTTCTGACAGGATGTCGTTAGGGCGTCTTAGGGGCAAGGTTACTGGTAGTGCTATAAAAGACAAAGGAGGTTTTGGATGTGGTGCGGGTGAATGTGGTGGAGGAGAGGGTATTGGTGGAGGAGGAGGTGATGGTGGAGGTGAATTTAGTGGATAAGGAGATGATGTTGGAGGTGAAATTAGCAGAGAACGAGATGATGGTTGAGGTGAATGTTGTGGAATAGGAGGTGGTGGTGGGAGTGGATGCGGTGGGAGAGGAGGTGATGGTGGAGGTGCATGCGGTGGAGGTGATGGTGAAGACGGATGCAATGGAGGAGAAAGTGGTGATTGAGGTAGATGTGGTGGAGGAGGTTGTGCAGGTGGCGCTGGATGGAATGGAGAAGGAGGTGGTGGTGCGGGTGGATGTGGTGAAGGAGGATTTCATGATGGAGGTGGATGTTGTGGAGGTGGAGGTGTTGAAGGAAGGAGATGTGATGGAGAAGGGAGTTGTGATGGAGGTGAGTGTGATAGACGAGGCGTTGGATGGGGTGGAAAAAGAGGTGATGGTTTAGATGTATGTGGCGGAGGAGGAGGAGGTTATGTTGGAGGTGGATGTAGTGGAGGAGGTGGTAATGAAGGTGGTGATAGAGATGGATGTGATGAGGCAGGTGGTGATGGTGGCAGTTGATCTGGTAGATGTGGTGGTGAAGATGAATGTAGTAAAGGAGAGGTGATAGTGGAGGTGGATGTTGTGTAGCAGGAGGTGATGTATCTGAATGAAGAAAGTAACGCGAAAATTTATAGGAAATTAGAGAAAGAGCAGGCAGAGTAGAGGAATTTAGGGTGTAAGGAAGAAGGGATGTTGGTTGCCACAACGAAGAAGAAGAAGAAGAAGAAGAAGAAGAAGAAGAAGAAGAAGAAGAAGAAGAAGAAGAAGAAGAAGAAGAAGAAGAAGAAGAAGAAGAAGAAGAAGAAGAAGAAGAAGAAGAAGAAGAAGAAGAAGAAAACAAAGAATAAGAAGAAGAAGAAGAAGGAGGAGGTGGTGGTGGAAGTGGAGGTGGAGGTGAAGGAGGAGGAAAAAGAGGTGGAGGAGGAGAAACACACACCACATATGAATACAACAGAAAAGGGTTTTGTCTGATATATGTAAAGGTCTTCACTGCCGTGTTTTCACTCAACGCTGCCGCGAGGAACAATAAACTGAGTGTAACAGAGACATCCTGGGGAAAAAGATATGGGCTATAAATTGAAGTATGGTTGATCCCTGAAGGCATACTTTCACCAAACATTATGACTCAACCGTTCACCCAGGTTAACTAAACTGGTACTATAAAATCCGCTGGGGAGGTACAATCGGCCAAAACATTTTCCCTTGTTGCTCAGGAGGAGGGATTATGTGTCGACCCCGGGTGTCTTTAGGGTTTTCTTGGGGGCAAGTTTTTCAGAAGAGGAAG
>JACEFZ010025887.1:0-63511 GCA_014155875.1 Cepaea nemoralis
ACAATAATTTTTTCCGCTTTAACCCCACTGGGGTTGCTAGTCGGCATCTCGTCGGCATCTCGACATCTAGTTGTCAGAACTGCGACGGTATTTGATTGTCTTCGCGACTCTGACTTTCGTTCTTGATTAATGAAAACATTCATTACAAATACTTTCTCAGTATTTCGTATTGCGAGGATCCAAAAATTAAACGTCTAACGCCGCGATACGAATGCCCGCGTTTGTCACTATTAATCATTACCACCAGTTCCGAAAACCAACAAAATAGAACCGAGGTCCTATTCCATGATTCCATGCACCATTATTCAGGCAATCGAGGCCTGATTTGAACACTCCAGATCCAACTACCAGCATTTTAACTGCAACAACTTTAATATTTGCTACTGGAGCTGGAATTACCACGGCTTTTGGCACCAGACTTGCCTTTCAATACATGCTTGTTAAAGGGTTTTAAGTGTACTAATTCCAATTATGGGAACTCGATAGAGTCCCGTATTGTTATTTTTCGGCACTACCTCCCCGTGCCGGGAGTGGGTAAGTGGCGCGCCTGCTGCCTTCCTTGGATATGGTAGCCGTTTCTCTTGCTCCCTCTCCGGAATCGAACCCCGATTACCCGTTACCAGTTACAAACATGGTAGGCATGTCACGTACCATCGACATTTAATAGGGCAGACATTTGAAAGATGCGTCACCGGCACGTGAGGCCATGCGATCAGCACAAAGTTATCCAGAGTCACCAGTGGGAACGCCGAGCCCCGCGAAAGGCAACGACGATTGGTTTTGTTCTCATAAAAGCGCACTTTCCGAGGGAGTCGGAGCTTGGCAAGCAGGTATTATCTCTAGAATTGCCACAGTTATCCAAGTAGGATGGTGTCATCTAAGGAACCCCGACTGATTTGATGAGCCATTCGCGGATTCACCGTGAGACAGTGTGAAATTAGATATGCATGGCTTAATCTTTGAGACAAGCATATGACTACTGGCAGGATCAACCAGATATCTATCGCGCAGATGGACTATTCACGCACAAGCAGGCGTGTAGTAATCGCTCAGCGCACTCCATCGGTACCCGGTGATACATGCAAAACCACTGGACGCCTAATGAAGAGCTTTCAAGCTAAGCCGGGCAGGACTTACTGCAGGCCCACTAGTCATCGAGAGAGAGAGAGAGAGAGAGAGAGAGAGAGAGAGAGAGAGAGAGATAGAGAGAGCGAGAGACAGAGAAAGAGACAGAGACAGAGAGAGACAGAGAGAGACAGAGAGAGACAGAGAGAGACAGAGACAGAGAGAGAGCGCTTATCGAGATCTTGTCGAACGATCTTTCAAAAATTCCCTTTTCGCCCGCTCACACCGTGATTCCGGCTTCGCGCTACAGTCATATTCTCGAAACTGCCTTACAAACTTGTGTCGGCTGGGAAGTTCCATTTGAGACAATGAACGCCAGACGCAGAACTGATCTTGCAAACCAGACCAGCCCTCACATATTACACTCTGATCTTAGCCAAAAGGCCGAGAAGGGATAGTATTCATAAATTGATTTAAACAAAAATCATAGTTATCCCATCATAATATTAAGTGATGTTTGTCAGAACCTTCAACCAAACGTTTCTAGTGCCCCCCTCTCTCTCTCTCTCTCTCTCTCTCTCTCTCTCTCTCTCTCTCTCTCTCTCTCTCTCTCTCTCTCTCTCTCTCTCTCTCTCAAAACTCTTTCAATACTTACTTCATACCGACTATACTATATGCCTCCATAATTCACCTACTGGTATCGTTTTTTTACTATCATTTTAGACTGTGTGAGTGAGAGAGTGGGTGAGACAGTGAATGAGAAAGAATGTGAGTGCGAGAGTGAGTATGAGACAGAGAAAGTGAAAGAGTGTGTATGCGCGTGTGCCTGCGAGGGTGAAAGAGTAAGTGAATATCTGTGT
Source organism: Cepaea nemoralis (assembly GCA_014155875.1). Classification (NCBI taxonomy): domain Eukaryota; kingdom Metazoa; phylum Mollusca; class Gastropoda; order Stylommatophora; family Helicidae; genus Cepaea; species Cepaea nemoralis. Next base: position 1,926 of record JACEFZ010025887.1, read on the forward strand.
ACACGTATGTGTGAGAGATTGAGTGAGAGAATGAGTTAGTGTGAGAGAGAGGTTGTGTTGTGTGTATACCTGTCTGTGTGAGAGAGTGAGAAAGTGAGTGAGTGTGAGTTAGAGAGTCACCGGGTGAGTGAGTGAGTAAGGGAGAGTGAGTTAGTGAATGAGGGGGAGAATATGTGTGAGTGAGTGTGAGAGCGAGTGAGTGTGCAAGAGAGAGACAGTGGGTGAGTGAGAGAGTGCATGAGAAGTTAATGAGTGAGAGAGAGAGAGAGTGGGTGAGTGTGTGTGTGTCTGTGTACTTGTCTGTGCGAGTAAGAGAGTGAGTTAGTGTGGTTTAGAGAGTAAATGAGTGAGTGAGAGGGTGAGATTATGTGAGGCAGCATTTATGTGTGAGTAAGTGTGGGTGGATGGGTGGGTGTGTGTACGTGTGTCCATATGTGTGTATGCGTGTGTTTATGTGGGTGTATGTGTATGCACGTCTGAATGTACGTGTGGGTGTGTATGTGTAAGTGTGTGTAAATGTGTGCTTGTATGTGTGCTTGTGTGTGTAAGTATGTTTATATATGTGTGTATGTGTGCGTACATGTGTGCGTGTGTTTATATGTATGTGCGTATGTATATGTGTGTATGTGCGTGTATATATATATATATATATATATATATATATATATATATATATATATATATATATATATATATGTTCGTGTATGTATGTGCATGTTTGTGTGTATGTGTGCATGCATGCAGTGTATGCTAGGGAGTGTGCATTTGTGTGTATGTGTGTGTGTGTATATGGGTGTGGATGTGTGTATGTGTGCGTGGGGATATGTGTGTATTTGCGTGTATATATTGTGTGTATGCTCGTGTTTGTATGTGTATATGCTTTCGTGTGTATGCGAGGGAGTGTGTATTTACTAGCGAGAGGATGTGTGTCTGTCTGTGTGTGAGTGAGAGTGAAAGAGAGTGTGATATTGAGTAAATGAAAGATGGAGAGAGTGACTTAAATGGTGAAATAGTGATTGCGAGTGTGAGAGAGAGAGAGAGAGAGGGGGGGGGGAGAGTAAGCGAACGAGAGAGAGACAGTGGAAGAATGGATTTGTTAATGTGTGTATGTGTGCGCGCATTGTTTGTGAGTGTCTATGGGTGTGTGTTGGTGAGAAGAGAGAGAGAGAGAGAGAGAGGAGAGAGAGAGAGAAGAGAGAGAGAAAGAGAGAGATTTAAGCGCACGCATATCATGTAACATGCTATTCCATATATGTTGTGTATTCTCGTGTTCATATTACCATTTTGAATGCCAATTGATGTTATAATTTATAACATAAATACATGTACATCACTGTAGAGTGGGTGAGAGAATTAGGGAGTATGAGTGAGTGAGAGAGAGAGAGAGAGAGGGGGGGGGAGAGTGAGCGAACGAGAGAGAGACAGTTGAAGAATGGATTTGTTAATGTGTGTATGTGTGCGCGCATTGTTTGTGAGTGTCTATGGGTGTGTGTTGGTGAGAAGAGAGAGAGAGAGAGAGAGAGAGAGAGAGAGAGAGAGAGAGAGAGAGAGAGAGAGAGAGAGAGATTTAAGCGCACGCATATCATGTAACATGCTATTCCATATATGTTGTGTATTCTCGTGTTCATATTACCATTTTGAATGCCAATTGATGTTATAATTTATAACATGAATACATGTACATCACTGTAGAGTGGGTGAGAGAATTAGGGAGTATGAGTGAGAGAAGAGAGAGAGAGAGAGAGAGAGAGAGAGAGAGAGAGAGAGAGAGAGTTAATGAGTGTGAGTGTTTGTGTGTGTCTGTGTAATAAAGAGAGAGAGAGAGAGAGAAAAAGAGAGAGAGAGAGAGAGAGAGAGAGAGAGAGAGAGAGAGAGAGAGAGAGATCAAAATGCCGTGTAACAATCAAAAGTGATGAATATTAAGGATCATTTTTAAGGGCTCGTGTTTCCCAAGCGGGTAAAAGCCACCCATCTAGGTGCCAAGTCATTGTGTCATTCGGATGACCGCCTCTGCATGTGGCACTGGGAAGATCAAGCGAACATTCTATACTTCTATCTAAGCCAAGGTGCCGGGAGGCGATACTAAGGATGTTTGGCCTTTCACAGGCTGGAGAAAATGTTTTTTAATGAATATTAGACGACAACGACTGCCATAGAAAGCATAAATAATTTAATGTTAAATCGAGGGGAAATGAAAATAATGCATTATTAAATTCTCATGCATGTAAAATAAAACCATTACTTTTACACAAACTAAAAGACGACTTATTATTATTATTATTATTATTAAATTATTATTCCATCAATTAAGTTGTATATAACTGTAGATAATTTCTATGAAAATTGTATAAAAGATTATTATAAATACTACAGTTATTTAAATCGCATAAAACAATTATGCTGCTTTTAGTAATGCCCCTTGAAATAACTGTTAGGTGTCATGTTTCTTTCCACTATTCTAATTACATGTGTTCATATTAATGCGTGCCAATGTGTGTGTTTCGTGGTGGTGGGGGGGGGGGGGTGGGTAAATATCTTTTCTTTAATCCAGAATTTATTGTTTTTATTTAATAAAGTCTCTCTATTTCCCCAAGGGCCAAAGCCGCCGCATCTAGTCCCCACGTCCCTGTGTGTCATTCGGATGACTGCGTCTGCTGGTGGCCCTGACAAGATCAAGTGCAGATACTACACTTTGATCTTAGCCAAACATTAAGTGATTTTTGTCAGAACCTACAAACAAACATTTCTAGTGCGATTTATTTCTTATTTATCAATAAGATGATATCCCTTTATTAGATCGTCTCACTATAGTTTACTACATTTCCGTGTTCTGAAATTCATTGACAAGAATATTTTGTTAGAATGTTCCACTATGCACAAAAAGTCGTGTCTATTTTTGTGTAAAGTGCAAACTTTAAACATGCCATGTTTGATCACTTACATTGAGAAAAGCTGAGATAGGTATATCTAGACAGACAGTCTTTTCCATGGAATCCACAGGTGAGAGGAGTTGGGGAGGGGGACAGGAAGACCTAAATACGCAAGGAGAAGAAAAGTAAATACAGATATAAAGATTATATGGAGGACATGGATGGAGCTGCATGGTATAACTAAGGATAAGGCGGTAGAGTTCTCCCTTTTGCGACATCAAAGATTCTCATTAGCGTCGCAAATAAAAACGCTGAGTCAATCATCATCCGAAAAGAGCGACCAGCGAGAGCGATCTTTGATCTCTCAAAGTAGGCCTGAAGAAGAAACTCCGCCTTGTTTAACCCTGACGTTAAATTTGTACCCCGTCAACAAATCAACAAACAACTTGACAGATGACAATTTTTTTTTTTCAAAACAAACAATGCAACTTTGCTGCAGCGTTCCCGATAAGCTTACGAAAGAATTTGTTTTAACCCCGTTTAAATTCCCGGCAACTGAGTTGTTATTTTAACTCTTTTACTCGTTCTTCTTATCTTTTGTGCAAGCTTAAAGATTTCAATTTGACTTTGCGGTTACTGTGGGAATAACTGATGTTCCACATTCGAACAATATCTGTAACTATGTGTTTTAAGTGTTTCAGCCAAAGTATTATTCATTTATTCACTTCATGTGATATGTAGCTCTGCCGTATTCACCTGACGAGACGCAGCGAAATATGCCAGGCAATAAACCGTGCAACTTATTAGATGTGGCTTCTGTGGTTAAATCCACCAAGGGAATACATTGTGTTGAACATATACACAGTCTGTTGCGGGCAGGTTTTCTAGTTTCAATTTTACACGAAGGAGAGAGTCTCCCGTCTACTCTTCGTCACTTCTAGCTCCTGGGGATCCTAATATGTGCCACAACACACAAAACCTTGCGGTGTGGTGGTAGCACTGTGGCTTGCCTGCATGTCTGCTGTGTACATGTGTTTGAATCCACATCGATCATTATTTTTTTGATGGCCGGAGCTCAGCCTAAAACCTGATCGAAGGTTCTTTACATTTACTTACCGTAGTTAGCTACATGGCTGGCGAATGGATCAGTGAAGGCAAGACAAGACTAGAGAAAAGACAATGGAAGACAAGACTAGAGAAAAGACAATGGAAGACAAGACTAGAGAAAGACAATTGAAGACAAGACTATAGAAAAGACAATGGAAGGGAAAACAAGAGAAAAGACGGTGGAAGACAAGACTAGAGAAAAGACGGCGGAAGACAAGCGTAGAGAAAAGACAATGGAAGACTATAATAGAGAAAAGACAATGGAAGACTAGACTCGAGAAAAGACGAGAGTGAAGAAAAAACAATGCAAGACAAAAGTATCGAAAACAAAATTAGGGAAAAATTAATGGAAGACATGCGTATATAAAACAAGACAAGAAAAGGGTAATAGAAGATAACACTAGAGAAAAGACACCCGAGGTCAAACCCAGAGAAAAAAAATACAATGCAAGACAAGACTAGAGGAAAGAGTGTAAGACAAGACCAGAGAAAAGACGATGAAAGACAAGTCCAGGGAGAAAACAAACAATAGAAGATAAAACTAGAGAAAAGACAAAACTAGAGAAACGACAATGCTAGACAAGACTAGCGTAAACAAGACTAGAGAAAAGACAGCAAGACAGAAGAATATAGATGTGCAAGACAAGACATCTAATTTAATGTGTATGTTTTGCAGATTAGTTTTCTTTTCATTTAGCTACAATGTTTTATACTTGTGTGATGTTTGATGGTCATTTCATAATGTTGTTATTGTTTACCATATGAATAAAGCTTCTTCGTCGTCTTCTGCGTTCATCAGGAGAGGTTTTTCTTTCGGAGTGATTGCGTTGTGCCTGTTTACAGCAGAGATGCGTTCTTGCGCCGTTAGGCCGACACATCCGACTTCTGCGGGCATATGTTGACCGGGTTAACCTTCGTTAGGACGTTAGGTTTCGTAGGACGTTTGACTCTCATTGTTGTAGTGTTATCCCCCATCCCAGCTGGCCCATTTAGAACAGCCTAAGACATAACGGTCAGACCTCAAGGGAAGGCAGGGGCAGAACATGGGCATTCCCCGCCATCCAAAGAGGCTTCCATACTTGCAGAGCCGACACACAGCGCTCTGGTACTGGGCTCACCCAAGGAATCGTCACGTCCTGCACATGGCTGCTTAACCTCACTTCCGTATATTGGGCCTTCCGTTCACCACAGGCTGTTCCTCCGGAAACCAGAAGAATGCAGTCTGCAGATGACGCCCACACAATGAGCTTTCGATTCAGACTTTCCACGTAATGGATTTGCTATCCATGCAATATTCCATTTCGTGCTAAAGTAATTCTAAGAGTTGTATTTTCTCATTAATGCACTACTTATTCATAACCATTCGGCGTGGCTGAAAATTTAAGAGCGTTCGCTCTTAAACTTCCGATGCACTGATGACGAGATCAGGCGTTCAATCCCTAAACTGGCATTAAGTTGCACTTCAAAATTGACTTCTTTCACGAAGCAATGGCAAACTACTCATCGTAAAATTGTACAGACAGTTAACCGGGGAGTGATTTTTATCTCTTGCCTACCGATCCCGCTAGGCCCCATCAAGACGCTCGTCGTCAGCGAGTAGTTGAACCGAAATATACAAGGTCCTGATATAAAAAAACACAAGTGTGTTTGCTTGATGGAGCGATCCTCCCTCGAAACCGTCACTCGTGTTGACTTTGACACGTTTTACAATTTGGTTTTCCATCTTCGATAAACCGTGACAGAGGTTTTCTTTAATACAGATCTACACGCGGTGAAGATAATCGAAATGACTGCCGCAAAATTAATATCACTGATATGTCTGATAGGCTGTACAAGAAATCCTATAAATAATCTCGATCTCTCTCGTAATAGATATTAAGGATATTTGGCCGTTTACAGGCCTGACAAAAATTTTAGACTTAACTAATAAGAAATGATGCTGCCATTAAAAGGACAAAAAAGAGACAGTGAAAAATCGAGAAGTAATAGAAAATGCATTACCAAATTTCATGCATGTAAGATAAAGCCATGGCTTTTACTCAAACTTTGATAACCACTTAAAATTATTATCGGACTACATGACGCCAATGATTGTAAATATTCTGTATAAGAGAATTTTGAAAACGTATTTTAAATACTACTGTATTTAAATAATATAATACATTTATGTTGCTTTGAGTAGAGTCCCTTAAAATAATACCTGTTTCAGTGTTCTGTCCCTTGCCAACATTCTAATTACATGTATTGCTTTCAATGTGGTTTGTAAAATAAAATTTTAAATAGCTTTTCTTTAATCGATAATTTTTATTTTTATTTATTTTTTAAATAAGGGCTGGTTTTCCCCCAAGAACCAGAGACGTCCCATCAGATTGCCACGTCCCTGTATGTTATTCGAATGACAGCCTGTGCTGGTGGCCCTGACAAGATCAAGTGCAGATACTACACTTTGATCTGAACTAAAAGGCCAAGAAGGTTTTTTTTTTTTTTTCATATCCTTTACAGGACATCGCTGTCAACACCAGCATCTTTCAGCTGTATGTTGATTTCTTGGCAAGATTACGCTCAGTAGTTTGCAATTGCTTTCCGAGCGGCCGGCTCACATACCCCGTAAGTTATCGATGCGATTTGAACCACTGCTGATTCTCACCGTCGTCACGTTACTTACGAGAGTATACGAGATTACGGAGAAAAGTCATAACCTCTAAGCCACGAAGCCGGTCCAAGAAGGGATAGCCATTAATAAACTGACGTAAACAAAAATTATAGGTGTCCCATTGAAACATTAAGTGATTTTTGTCAGAACCTGCAAGCAAACGGGTCTGGTCCTCTAGTACGAGTTATTTCTCATTTACCAATAAGATGACAAAACTGTATTAGATTGTATCCCTATAGTTTACTACATTTTCATGTTCTGAAATTCCCTGACACGAATATTTTGTTAGAATGTTCAACTATGCACAAGAAATCTTGTCTATGTTTTTTTTTTAAAGAGCATACTTCAAACACGCAATGTTTGATCACTTACACTGAGAAAAGCTGAGATAGGTATGTCTAGACAGTCTTCTCCTTGGAATCCACAAGTGGGGGAGCTGGTGAGGGGCTGGGGGAGGGGGGGGGGGACCTAAAAACGGAAGGAAAAGAAAAGTAAAGACAGAAATAAATAGTATATGGAGGAGACGGATGGAGCTGCATTTTATAACTAAGGATAGGACGGCTTGGGGCGAGTTGGTTTAGGACCATGTCCCAATAGAGGACAAAGAGAGGACAAAAGAAGATGGATGCCGGGTTTAAACACAATAATAGAAGCATAAGACTCAACTCAGGGAGTAACTATGATGTCGGTGCCATTCATAATCTAAATGTATTTGATTCATTCTGTATTTTAAATCTGATTCAGCTTGTATGTATTTGTTTAGCAGTGTGAAGATCACTTACTATAACAACCTCGCTTTTGAAACATCAGAGATCTTCATTAGCGACACAAATGGAAACGCCGAAGTTATCATCATCAGAGACGAGCGAACAGCGAGTGTGGTCTTGGATCTCCCAAAGCACGCCTTGTTTAACCCTGACGTTAATCTTGGACATCGTCAACAATTCAACAACCAACTTAACGGATGACAAGTTTTTTTGTTTTTATTTCAAAACAGAAAATGCAACTTTGCTGCAGCGTTCCTGTTAAGCTTACTAAATAATTCTTTTTAACCTCGTTTTAATTCCCAGCAACTGAGTTGTTATTTCGACTCGTTCCTCTTAGTTTTTGTGCAAACAGAAAGATTTCATTTTGAATTTGCTGTTACTGTGGGAATAACTGATATTCCACAATTCGAACAATATCTGTAACTATGTGTTTTAAGTGTTTCAGCCAAAGTATTTTTCATTTATTCACATCATGTGATATATAACTGTACAGCATGCACCTGACGAGATGTAGCGAAATATGCCAGGCAATAAACCATGGAACATATTGGATGTGACTTCTGTGATTAAATTCACCTATGGAATACATAGCTTTGAACATATAACCAGTGGGTTGCGGGCAGGTGTTATAGTTTTAATTTTACACGAAGGAGAGTCTCTCGTCTACTCTTCGTCACATCTAGCTCCTGAGGATCTTAATGTGTGCATCGTGCAATAAGTACCTTGCAGAGGGTTACTGCGATGTGGCTAGCATGCATGTCTGGTGGCCTGGTGTACATGTGTTTGAGTCCCCATCGATACGGAGCCTGTTTATTTAATGGCCGGAGCTCAGCCTAAAACCTGATCGAGGGTTCTTTACTTTTACTTACCGATCTGAGGAAAACGACGTAGTTAGCTACATCTCTGGCGAATTGATCAGTGAAGACATGGCAAGACAAGACTACAGACAAGACAATAGAAGACAAGACTGGAGAAAAGGCAATGGAAGACAAGACTAGAGAAAAGACAACGCAAGACAAGTGTAAAGATAAGACAATGCAAGACAAAATTATCGAAAACAAAACTAGAGAAAAAACAATTGAAGACATGCCTATACAAAACAAGATTAGAGGAAACACAAAAGAGAGACTAAAGAAAATACAATAGAAGACACAACTAGTGGAAAGACAATACTAGTCAAGACCAGAGAAAAGACAATGCAAGACTCATTCATTCATTCAGTAGCATGTCCTTTGCAGAACCTCGCTCCCATAACAACCTTCCGGAAAACTTCTCGATCACAAGCAAGATGTCCCGCGTCTGATACACCCATCTGGAGATCATCCGCCACTTCCTGCACCCATCTTCTCTTTGGCCTTCCTCTTCCTCTCTTCCCAGGCATATACCCTTCCATTATTGTTCTCTCCAAACTGTCGTGACGTTTCAAGTGACCAAAATACTTCAATTTTCTTTGTTTTATCGTCTTTAATAGGCCATCCCTCCTCAATATTCAACTCTTGAAATATGGATGCATTTGTTCTTTTCTTTACCCAAGATATTCTTAGAACTCGTCTATAACATTTATATTCAAAGGCATGTTTGCGCTGTTCAACTTGTTTAGTAAGTGTCCATGTCTCACAGGTGTATGTTGCAATGGGAAAGATGCATGCTCTTAAAAATCTAATTTTTGTAGTTCTGTCTGTCACACACCATAATTTATTCATCTGTTTTAGTCTTTGAAGAGCAATGGATAGTCGCCGTTTAATTTCTTTCATTGTGTCACCATTATTCGTAATCACTGACCCAAGATATTCAAAATTTTCCACCACCTCCAATTTTCTCCCATTAATGTATATTTCTTTCTCCATAGTAGTTTTATCTGTATGCATTATCTTAGTTTTTGCTATGTTAAGATATAAGTTGTGATTTTCACTATTCAATTGTGTTGAGGCTATTAAATTTTCTATGCCATTCTGTGTTGTGGATAGTAATACTGTATCATCAGCATATCGAATCTCTGGTATGTCATGACCGCCGATATTTAGGGCATCATATGGCTCCCTGTTTATATCATCTCTTACATTTTTCATTGTATTTTCGGCATACAGGTTAAACAAATAGGGTGACAGCACGCAGCCCTGACGGACTCCTTGCTTGATGTCAAACCAATCTTATGTCTCGCCATCTGTTCTAACTGCTGCTTGTCGCCGCTTGACGGCAGAAGTGGAAGATGAAGAAGAAGATGATGATGATGATGATGATGATGATGATGATGATGATGATGATGATGATGATGATGATGATGATGATGATGATGATGATGATGATGATGATGATGATGATGATGATGATGATGATGATGATGATGATGATGTTTGATGGACATTTCATAATGTTATGTTTTACGATATGAATACAACAATTCTAAGAGTTGTATTTTATCATTTATGCACTGCTTATTCATAAGTTAGTTAGTCGACAGATCATCCTCAATGCACGTCGAACCATTCAGTCCATAAGTGATCGGATCCCCTCCTCAGCAAACCCCGAGGCGTGTAGCGGCTAACGACACCAGTTCTGTGTTGGTTTATCAATCTTCTTTGGCTTCCTGCGTAGTGTTCTTGTTTGGCCACGTAGAGCATTTAGAATGTACAGCCTGGTCCATGGCGCGTCCGACCTCCACAGTAGCCTTCTTACCTGCGAGCTTGTCAGCCCGCTCATTTTCTTGTATTCCCGCATGCCCTGGCACGAAGATGAAACTAATCTTTGCCAGCCGAGACCGCTCTAGAGACAGCAACCACTCTCTTCGAACCCACCCAATCTCTATTCTCTTGAGCATGCTCATTGAGTCACTAAGGAAACATGCCCTAGTGAATGTCTGTGTCTCGAGCCATGTTATTGCTTTACTTACTGCCATGACTTCCATAATCAGGCTACTTGTGGTCTCAACAAAAGCACCAGAGTCCTCCTTCACAATTCTCCCTCCGGCCTGAGCCGTAAAGGCCCATGAGCTTCTCACATGTCGGACGACCGAACTATCTGTGTAGACGACAGCATCGCCGCCTATCGAGTTCTCGAAAATCAACGCTTGTACTTCCGCCTCCACAGCAGCCGGATTTTCTTGTCTGCGTTTTCTGTCTAGTTGGATGCCAACAGAAAAGGTCGTACAGAAATCTGTTGGCACTTGTACCCACTCCTCGCCAGGTTCTAAATCCTCAAGTGCACATACCTTTTGAAGAATGTCTTCATCTTGACCCATCCACGACCTTCCTCTTTTTAACCTGCTGCCCTTCACCTTTATAATTTCACTATGCAGTGGATGTTGTGTGTTTGCGTTAACTCTGAGGTAGGCACGTGCTCTGCAAATGTGTAGTCTGTCTTCAATGGTAGGAAAATCAAGAAGGTAGCGCATCGCCCTGCATGCTGTATCTTTTGTACATGCAAGAGTAATGCGCATAGCTTCGTTCTGTATCCTTTCCATCTTTCTATCTGCTTACGGCTGAGAGTCAGGATTGCCATCGCATACTCAAAAAACAGACATCCTTATTCATAAGCAGTCGACGAAGCCGAACGGATAAGAGCGCTTGATCTTAAGCTTCCGGTGCACTGATGGACGAGATAACGAGTTCAATCCCTAAATTGGCATTAAGTTAGACTTCAACGTTGACGTCTCGTTCACAAAGCATTGGCAAACAACTGAACGTAAGATTTAATTTAAAATCAACAGGGGGGGTTGATGACAACGTCGTGTAAAGACATGTAACTGTTACTATTTCATGTTTAGGTCGTCTTCTTAGTTCATCCATGCTGTTGTGTTTGTTGCTGTTATTGTTGTTGTTGACATAATTTTGCTGCACTTGTTTAAACCAAAGCTGTGATGTCTGCACATTTTGAAGTAAGGTACTTCGCCGCTAGCCTATGGGTCCTTTATGGGCAAGAAGGAATACCTATGAGCCTACCTAGCAGGGTAATATGAAACGACCACGCTTATAGGCAATTCATGTGATGATGATGAACATAAAACTACTTAATAGGTTGCGCACTGAGCTGGAGTTCAGCCGACAGGTAACTGTTGGTTATAGTCTCAAGTTCGCTACACTAGGCAGAGGATGTCTTTATAGGGTGAATACCTACTATCACCGACCAGTGTGGTCGAGGCTAGGAAGGAAAGGAATGACTGACTAACTTATTTACATATTTTGAATAACGAAGACACAAACAAAAGATTGCACGATTCATTGCCTGGAATATTTCGCTGCATCTCGTCAGGTACATACTGCAGAATTCACACAACATTAAGGAAAATAACTAGATAAATTCTTCAAGCTGAAATATGTCTAGCACACCGTGAATCGATAATTCACAGAATATCACATGACCCCTGACCCAGATATCATTAATATTCGCTGTTACATGATAGCAGTTCTTATTGCTGTTATCGTTATCATCGCTGTTATCGTTAATACTCTGTGTTGTCGCTACAGTCGTTGTTGTCCTTGTTACCTTTCAGTGTTATTATCTCTACAGTTGTTGTTGTCACTACCATCGGCCTTATCGCTACTGTCGTTGTTGTTGTTACCATCGATGTTGTCGCTACCATCAGTCTTATCGCTACAGTCTGTTGTCGCTACCATCAGTCTTATCACTACAGTCTGTTGTCGCTACCATCAGTCTTATCGCTACAGTCGTCGTTGTTGTTGTCACGAAAAATAAACTTGATGGTTTGATCGATGAAAAAAAAGAGACATTCGTCTGCACAAACACCGGCAAACCCTTTCATGTTGTATAGACTGAGGAACAAAATACGTCGCTTCAAATGTCTACCCCAGTCGGCAATTTGTTAACAAGTTGTTGCTCGAGACGAACAATAACGCCAGACGTCTGCCACGGCGGTTGTTAGCCTTTGAAGTGTAGACGAAATGTCTGAATGCACGTCGGTTGGATTGTGTTATGTAGTGGACATGATTCCCCAGACCCCAGACTCTGAAGTGCCAGGATCTTTGTTGTATGATACAAACAATCTCCCAGATGAAAGGGGACACCAGCCAGATGTTCACATTGAGTTGGGAAAAATAAATAGAAAAACAACTTCTCGACGCCTCTGCGTCTAGACAATTTGGTGACGTCACTCAAGCCACGATATAAAACCAGTAGAGGTAAACAAGTTCGAGGAGTCGACCAAAATCTCTAAAGTGTTAAAGATAGGCGCAGTATTCCAAGTTGTGTTAATTGAAAGAGACTATAGTGTCAAAGTGTTGATAATGTATCGGTGGACATAGATCCAGTCTGTGATTGCATAGTCTCAATCATCAACCGGAATAGGCATATGGTATTCTATTAATCATATCTAACTAAGAGTATGATTAGGAATAGAGTACAGTACTGTACGGTGATACAATGTATTATAGGTGCGGTGATAGAATGTTCTATAAGTGCGGTGCTAGAAAGTATTATAGGAGCGTCGGCACTAGTGTCCTATTGTATGGCTTTAACTAGCTTGTGTGATATATCATTTTACTCAGGGAGTTGAGGACAATGTAGTGGGTTAATAAAATTGTGGGTGTTGATTCCCCTCACACGAGGGACGACACTTAAGTAATAAAGGATTACTGCGACAGTTGTTACCATCGGTGTTAACCCTGTTATCGTTATGATCGATGTATAGTTACGATCATTACTATCGTTACCATCGCTATGTCATCACGGTTATCGTTAACATTGTTGTTATCGTAGCCATTGTTTGTCCACGCTGATTACATTGTTTATGTAATAATGAGCAACATCGCCATCATATGCCATGCCGGTAAGCGTGGGCGGTCATGTTTGGCCATGTCACTCGATCACAAGAATCGAGGATCAGCTCAGTGTTCTTGTCTCGACCATACCACGTGGTAAAGCCATCCAGGTATTTACTCCTTTGCCCTCCCCTTGTTGTCTTTCCCTAGATCTTGCCAGTTGTCACCAAGTTCTCCAATTTATTTCTTCTCATAATGTGACCAAGAAGTTGTGACTGTCTACGTCTAATTTCTCTAATCTGTTTACGGTTATCATTTGTTTCTTGTAGGACTTGGTCATCGGTTTTTCTGTCTGTCCATGGTATTCTTTGCATTCTCATCATAAACTACATTTACACAGCCATCAGATGTTTTTTTTTTCCAGTTTGTCTGCTTATTGCCCGCCCTTCACATCCATACAAAACCACAGGTTCTATGTAGCACCTCAACACTCTTTTTCTCGGTGCAAATGACATAATTTTATTGATCAGTATGTTTTCCATCTTGCAAAAAGTCTGCCTTCGCCATGGCAATTCTTGTTCTAATCTCTTCAAGGCATCTCCCATCAGATGTTATGACTGTTCCGAGATAATTGTACCGATTCATTTGTTTAAGTATATTCCCATTTACTTGTATATTACATTGCGGTATTTCCGTCTTCTTAGTGACAACCATAATCTGTGTCTTCTTACAATTTAATTATAACCCAAGTTATTCACTGTAAGAAACGATCGCATCTACTTAAATGTTGCAGAACTTGCTCATTGTCTGCAATCAATACTGTATCATCCGCATATCTAATGTTGTTGATGTTATGTCCCCAATGATGATTCGTTTCATATCGTCAACATTTCTGAAAATTCTTTCACTGTCCAGGGGAAAAAAAAAAGATCTGGAGACAATACACATCCGTGTCTCACACCTCTCTTAATATTCTGATATTTACCTACTTCATATCAATCTGTATGGCAGCTTGTTGTTTCCAATATATGTTTTTTATTAGTCTAGCGTCTTTCCCTATAATTTGCAGATCTGCAAGCATCTCTATGATGATGACATGTCTTACTTTATCGAAAGCCTTTGTGTAGTCAATAAAGCAAAGATGTAAGTCTTTCATTACTTCTATCGAACGTTCAATTAATGTCTTCAGCATATACACATCATTTACTGTACCCTTGACTTCTACAAACACACATTGTCATTCTCATATTTCGGGTTATATTTTCTTCCTAGCTCTTTGCATGATACTTCTTAGCAAAATCTTTGTGATGTTTTCATTAAACTAATTGTTCGATATTGATCAAAGCTCCTGATTTCTTCGGGATTACAATAAATATGTTTTGCATATCCGTTAGAGGACATCGCTGTCAACAACAGCATCTTTCAGCTGATTGTTGATTTCTTGGCAAGATTACGCTCAGTAGTTTGCCATTGATTTCTGAGCAACCGGCTCCATACTCTCATATGTCACTGGCACGACTCGAACCGCTTCCAATTCTCGTGTGCTCACGTCAACCACGAGAGTATTCGGGATTACGGAGAAAGCTGCTAATTCCTCGACCAGGGAAACCGGTACAATAAATATAGAACTGCGTAATTCTGGAGGAATATCTCCTGTATTATATATTGTGTTCTGCAGGCTGGTGACTTGATCTATTCCATATTCTTCTAGGGAAGTGATCATTTCTGTTGAGATGTTGTCTGAACCCCGGGTCTTGCCAGATTTCATATCGTTAAGAGCCTTCTGAACTTCTATCTTCAGAACTGATGGTCCTTCATTACTACTCCAAATATCATAATGTTCTTCTCTTGTATCATTTTAAAGGTTTTTCACATAATCTGATTATGTTCTCATGTTTTTCTATTATGATTTTTCCATCTTTTGTTTTCAGACAGCCTGTTGATGTAGGTGTTCTTTTATTAGTACGCTCCTCATTTCTTTTGTGCATTAATTTGGTATCTTTACAGTTTGTGTTGTTTTTCAATTTCTATGCAATTATTTTCAAGCCATGCTACTTTTGCTTCTTTGCGCAATTTTCTGAATTTCCTGTGAATCTCTTCATATTTGTCAGGATTATTTTTGTTGTGTCTTCTTGTTTCCATTAGTCTTAAGATTTCTTCAGTCATCTATTTCTTACAACCTACTTTCTTTAATTTGGGATAGTAGTTTCTGCTGCAAAATTGATTGAATTCTTCAACAGTTCCCATTGATCATCCACATCTTAAAATAGGATCTCTAGATCAGACAATATATCAAATATGTTCAATTCTCTATGTTGAATTTGTTTTGTATTTCCTATCAATTTCTCAATGTACACAGATCATATTTAATGTTTCCTGTAATATATTTGACTTTCTTTAACTTTACCCTCAATGTACCTGTAAGTAATCTGTGATCACTGTAACTCTGCATTTGGAACTGTTTTTGCGACTGTTAATGCATTTCGGAATCTTCTGTTAATCAGGATGTAATCGATCTGGCTTCTAATCCTGCTGTCAGGACTTCTCCATGTCCATAATCTTCTGTGATGTTGCTTAAACCAGATGTTTCTGACAATCAGCTCATGTTCGATTGCCCATTCTACTAGTTTGTATCCTCTCTCGTTTCGTTCTCCCAAACCATGTTTATCTACTGTGCATCCATCACCTTGATTTCCTACTGTCGCATTGAGAACCCAGTATGATGTTTATTTCTGAACTTTTACATTTCTTCAAATCATGACTATCCCTACCGGGCGAGGATGCTCCTGTCGAGCACCCATTTACGCCGTTTCTCTGATGATTTTCTATGATATCGCAAAACATAATTTTCTTGGCATCTGCAAAGAAGGTAGTTTGCCATTGCTTTCCTTCTTAGCAGTGACCATACTGGTCAATGACCATTGTCTCCCCCCAAAAGAGATCCTCTGTCTACCGTCGTGAAGCTGGAGACCATAATCTACAACTATCTGTCGGCTGCCCTTCAGCCTCATCCACCACCTGCACCCATGGCTTCATGTAATCATGATCGGCAGGCTAAACGGGTACTTCACCTTGCCGAAGTGTGTTCCGTAGGCTAGCGGAGGGAAGGAGGCACCTTACTTCTCCTTTGGTAGGGGATATCCCTACCCCGCTACCCCTACATCAGCTTCGTCTTTGAATGTTGCTGCTGAAGCGAAAAAGAAAGAACATGTTAAAATCGTGTCGAAAATTTCTCGCTCTGTGTATTACTTTTTGAAATAAAAACAACACAAAAATTATGTTTTTTTTTTTTACTGGTGGTTTCGTTTATTTGATCTGGTAGCAAGTTCCTGACCTGATAGTATAATAAAACTATTAATAATAATAATAATAATAATAATAATAATAATAATAATAATAATAGAATGACAGTTTTACACGCCTTGAGACGCACTGGGCGTATGGCGCAAGGCCCATATTTTGAATCGACCAATCGGTGCTCTTTGGGTGATGTGGTCAGTATCACACCTGACGCCTTTAATTCCCAAGCCATTTCCGGATATCTATTTTAGGCAGGGACGACCTGGCAGCTTGGGTCAATTGTAAACATTCGACCCGGTGCAGATTCGAACTCAAACCCACGGGTTGGCGTTAAGACACTACGCTACCGCGACTTCCGTGTTTAAAGCTTAATTTATAAGGGAAAAAAATTTAAGAAATAAAACTTCTTGTGTAAAGTGAAACCGTCTAACGAAATATTCTTGTCAGTGTATTTCAATGGACGAAAATGTAATTTTTTTTTAAAGTGAGACAATCAAATACAGAAATGATATCTCAATTTTGCAAGAGAAATAACTCGCACTAGTGCACTAGAAACGTTTGCCTGTGGGTTCTGACAAGAATAATATAATGTTTCAATGGGGCACCTATTATTTCTATTAACATCAATTTATGAATGCAATCCTTTCTAGGTCTTGTGGTTAAGATCAAAGTGTAGTATCTGCACTTGATCTTGCCAGGGCCACCAGCAGAGGCAGTCATCCGAATGATACACAGGGACGTGGGGATCTGATGGGATGGCTCTGGCCCTTGGGGGAAACAGCGAGCCCTTATTTAAAAAGAATAACAATTTCTCTAAAACAAGATTTCTTCCAGTTTAAACAATTCACGGTATCACTCAATGACCATACATAAAAGTGACAACAAGTGTCCTGTTTTACCAATTAGATTGAAACAGGTAGGCGTGTCTTCTAAGAGAGAGACATAGAGAAAGGAGGAGGGAGAGAATGGGGGAAGGGGAGAAAGACGGACAGAGAGAGGAAGGAGGGAGTGAGATAGAATGAGGGAGATAAAGAGAGAGAGAGAGAGAGAGAGAGAGAGAGAGAGAGAGAGAGAGAGAGAGAGAGAGAGAGAGAGAGAGAGAGATCAAAATGCCATGAAACAATCAAAAGTGCTGAATATTAAGGTTCTTTTTGTATTTTAAGGAGCTCGCGGTTCCCAACAGGGTAAGAACCGCTTATCAAAGACCCACATCGTGTCATTCGGGTGACCGCCATTCCAACATCAAGCGCAGATTCTACAATTCCATCTAAGCCTAGAGGCGATTTTAAGGATGTTTATCCATTTACATTTTTTTTTTCAAACGTTTATTTCATACAAAGCAATGCATATTTACAAGGTGTAATGCGTGTTTCTTTTGTTTGTGTATTTTACAGAGCGTTGGTGTTTGTTAGTGTTAGGTGTCAGGTGCGATAATAAAACAAATACATACATATACAGTTATGATAATATGACATTTATGGCATAGTGCATGTAAACACACATTACATATATTGTTTCATTTCCATCTCCCCAAGCGGAATGCATTTTACACTTGTACATCTCTCTCTCTCTCTCTCTCTCTCTCTCTCTCTCTCTCTCTCTCTCTCTCTCTCTCTCTCTCTCTCTCTCTCACACACACACACACACACACACACACACATACACACACACATGCACACATTTTATCTTGATCTATCTCGTGCTTTCTGAAGACCGCAGTGCATTGAATTCCATGAGCTTGGGCAATACACTTTAAATTATCATTCCCATTAAAACGTGGCTTCTTTGTATTTTCTGGGTCACGTAGCTACCGAGGTGAAGCTTCACATTGTTGGTGTTGTTGACCTGATGTCAAATTACAGGATGACACTCTAGTGCCCTGTAAATGTCCATGACACCTTTTGTTTGGGGGACAACAATCTGGGCTTTGTAACTAGCAATTAGAGCCCATGGCCTGTCCCCAGAGAGATAATTGGTCCAAAGCTGTGATAGTGTCTGTGTGTGTCAAATACAACGGGAAGGACTTAAACCTGACCATTACAAGCCACCTTAAATAAAATGAAATTAGTGTTCAGATCTTTAAATGATCTTTCGTCGTAGACTAGAAGTTTAGATTGTCCGTCGGGACGGGTGACGCACATTTCACCTGAACTTCTGGCAGACTCCTTCCATATCTTCTCCTGGATGCCGACAGCTTCACCAAGACTTAGTATTTCGGATTTCAACTCCTTGAGAACACACTTCTCTTCCTTGAAATACTATGGAGTAATTTTATCTAGAACATTCTTGATAGCACTTGATTGTTTTACCAATACTGTGAGTTATTGTAGAGATTCTATCACCCCTCTTGAACTATCGGGCTTCATCAACCCTAACTCAATATTCACAGTCATCACAATCCTGTGACTTATAATGACCTCCTTAATCGTGAATCAACATTCACAGAAACATCACGATTCTATAACTTCTACAGGTTGCGAAATTCATGAATCTTGAAACACTATTCACTGATTCGTCACACTCTAACCTTCATAACTCGTGGCCGTTTACAGGCCTGTCAAAAATTTGATTACGGTCTTTAGTCTTCAGCACACGTCTACCATTGGAAGCACAACACATTTAATGACACATCAAGGAGAAATAGAAAAAATGCATTACCAAATTCTCATTCAGTGTAAAATAAAGCCATTACTTTTCCAAACTACTTTGATAGTGACTTAAATGTCTTATTGTTTCATTTATGAAATGAATACCTGTAAATAACTTCTATATTTGGCTTATACAAATTATAACGAATACTACAGCTGTTTAAATAACATAATACATGAATGCTGCTTTGAGTAGTGCCCCATAAAATAATAACTATAATACTGTTATGTCCCTCTCCATAATTTTGATTACACGTGTTTCTTTTAATGTGGTTCTCTCTTTTTCTTTTAATTGTTTAAAATAACATTTCTTTAGTCAATAATTTGTGTGTGTATTAAATATGGGCTCGCTGTCTCCCAAGAACCAGAGCCGCCCTATCAGGTCCCCGTGTCCCTATGTGTCATTCGGATAACCGCCTCTGCTGTGGGTCCTGACAAGATCAAGTGCAGATACTACACTTTGATGTTAGCCAAAAGGTCTAGAAAGAATAGTATTCATAAATTGATTTAAACAAAATGTATATGTTTCCCATTAAAACATTAAGTGATTTTTGTCAGAACCTACAAGCAAAGTTTTCTGGTGCTCTAGTGCGAGTTATTTCTCATTTAACGATAAGATGACATCCCCGTATTAGATTGTCTACCTTTAATTTATACATTTCCGTGTTCTGAAATTCACTGACAAGAATGTTTTCCTAGAATTTTCCACTATGCACAAGAAGTCTTGTATATTATTTTTTTCAAAGAGCAAGCTTTAAACATGCCATTTTTGAACACATACAATGAGAAAAGCTGAGATAGGTATGTTTAGACAGTCTTTTCCTTGGAATCCACAGGTTGAATGACCTGGTGGAGATAGGGCGGGAGAGGGGGGGGGGCGCAGGAAGACCTAAAACGGAGAAGAAAGGTAAAGACAGAAATAAATAGTATAGTGGAGACATGGATGGAGCTGCATCGTATAACTAAGGATAGGACGGCTTGGGGCGAGTTGGTTTAGGATCATGTCTCAATGGAGGACACAAAGAGGACAAAAGAAGATGGAGGCCGCGTTTAAACAAAACAATAAGATAAGCATAAGACTCCAACTCAGCGAGTAACTATGATGTCGATGCCATTTATAATCTAAATTTTGTTATTTCATTCCATAGTATAATTCACACTCTGTTATTCTGTATTTGTTTAACAGTGGGAAGATCATGTCGCTGTAACAGCCTCAAACGATTTCACAGAGAACCTTCTGGGACATCAGAGATTTTGATTAGCGTCGCAAATAAAAACGATGAGTTAATCATCATCCGAGACGAGCGACCAGCGAGAACGGTCTTGGATCTCTCAAAGCTCGCCCAAAGAAGAAACTCCGCCTTGTTTAGCCATGACGTTAAAATTGGACACCGTCAACAAATCAACAAACAACTTGACGGATGACAATTTGTTTTTTGCTGCAGCGTTCCCGTTAAGCTTACAAAAGAATTCTTTTTAACACTCTTTAAATTTAAATATTGAGCACAACCCACTACTGGCAACGCCGATCGCATTCTGGTATGAACCTAAGGCCTATCCACGTCAATATATAAGCACTATACTCGAGTTTCGCCCTCGTTTGAGCTCGTCAGTAGTGCATATCCCTGACCGGATCCGGAAACAGTCCCCGATCACGCGTGTGAAGCGGGTGTGTAACCACGCTGCACACACTGGACACACCAAATTATCACAACAGAACATCACAACGCTACCCATCGTAGAACTCTTTAAATTACCGGTAACTGAGGTGTAATTTTGACACGTTCCTCTTAACTTTTGCGCAAACAGAAAGATTTCATTTTGAATGTGCGGTTACTGTGGGAATAACTGATGTTCCATAATCAAACAATGTACGTGACTATGTGTTTTAAGTGTCTCAGCCAAAGTATTATTCACTTCATATGTTCTATAAGTGTGCAGTATGTACCTGACGAGATGCCGCGAAATGTGCCAGGCAATAAACCGTGCAACCTATTGGGTGTGGCTTCTGTGTTTTAATCCACCAAGGGAATACACTGTGTTGAATTGTGACGAAACGCGTTTATCTGTCTTGGGTCGTAAAGATCCCGCACTATTTTGGCGCGTCATCGGGGGACTTTCCCAGCTAAAAAGAGACTGAGGGAAGCCGATAAAGGAATTACTATCTAGAATCGTCTCGAAACACCGGAATTTGAGTGACCCGTGCGGCTGGGTATCGCACTAAATTCTCGTGCAGAAAGATCTAGAAATTCTAGGCGGGGAATGACGGTTTCCCGAGAAAGTGTCTTTTCTCAAGAAGCCCTATCTTCTCGTGCGCATTGAGTTGGCACGAGTGAGGAAAGTGGCTTAACCTTTCATTCACTTTCACTGTGCTCGGAGAGAGCAGCCGCAGGCCTTGTGAGCCAAGTTTGTGTGGCGTCTCAACCATGATACGGCTGACTGTTATGGAAAGGAAGCTGAGAAGCCCTTGAACAGTTCTGAAGCTGACTGGAAATCTGATTTCCCACATTCAGGTACATATTTGTTTAAATAACTTACCTTTGTAAGTGCGTACCACACGCCATTGTTCTAACCTCATTACCTATGCGAATGTCCTTGCATACTAATTAGCAAACCGATCGATAACGCAGTTGACGGCTAATCGTGGGTTTGTTTACTGTGTGTTCGCGAATCAGCTGTTGGGAACGCAGGAATGCGATGTGGGCTATATGGATGTAAATTATATTTACCATATGTTGTTAATCGTTGCATCTATTAGGTTGCTGTGTTAGAATAAACATAGTTACATGTGCCTGATAGAAACTTAGATTTATGTAAGTCAGTTGCTGAAGCCAGAAGAACGGTTAGAACACCAGGTAAGTTGGTAGGTGGAGATTCAGACAAAATTGTGCTTAGTTACTAAGTAAAGGAAGAACGTAGTTCTGTGCCACCAGGAATGATGTAACTATTGTGTAGTAACTTAATAGTGAATTCATTGTGTGGAACACCGGATTTCTGTGGTAAGGTAGGTCTGCTTTGGTGATATATATATATGATGTGACATTGTGTATATATATATTAGGTCATGGCATGTGATATTTCCTGGGGTAATTCCGAACGCCGAATAGGTCGACGCGTGATAACACTGCGTGCCGTCGCGATATAAACATGCGTTCTGAATTCTTGTCTAAGCTATCCTGTTTCTTTCATACTGGCGCTAGTGCGAGTGAATGCTAAGGTGCTGGAAGTATGGAAGGATGCAAGGAGGCTGTATGAGACAGGGGACATATAGGATATGGGGGATGTGAAAGCAAGTTATGAAAGTATAGGTTGGTAAACCAGACCAACGATGAAGTTCGGTCCAACCAAGGCTAACCCACTTGAGAGGGCGGAACTGGAACATTACCTTTGGAACATGTGGGGAACATGTATTCTCAAGAAGGCTTCTTGACTCTAAGGAAGAGTCTAATAAGAAGAGTTTGCTATAGCGTGGGCAGGTGGTCCCACCAGCAAACAGGCTTGTGTACATATTGGATGTGATCATGTACTATTCCTATATCCCGAGGGTTGGTATATTGATCAATATTATGTTTCTTAATGAATATTGATGATGTTAGGAACGAGTCCAGGGACTGACGTTAGCGACGACTGGTAGATGATTAGGGATAGGTGAGACCTAGGATCAGACTCGTCATTCTGATTTCTTGCTCTGTTTGACGGGCTGTTCTGAGAGGCCAGCTGACATTCCAGAACCCATGCTTTACTACTCTCCATATAGAGATAATGCTTTGGTTATATGAATAACTAACTAGCATGACTGAGGGTTGAGTAGTCATTGGTAGGATGCATGTGGACTAATGTTTGGGCCAGTATACTCTCACCGGTCGCTCTTCCTTTTCAGGAGTTTGCCTGTTGAGGAACCAGTCAACTATAATTGTCGTTGGCAGGAAACCACTTCGTGTGACATAGCGAAGGGTTCAATTCTTGACGTATCACGCCAGACTCCACCACACCATGTACCCAATGTGATTCACCATGCGTGAAGGTTTGCCTCAAGTAATCCAGGTGCGCTGAATGTGCACGTGTGGGCCGTGATGGTTTGTGATGGTTTGCTACGGTAGAAGATATTCTATTTCAGCCAGGAACATTTCAGCATTTTGAGTAATCATGCTCAAAGAAAGGAAACACCTGACCGTATAGCATTACGGTGGTTCCGCCTCAACGTGGAAAAATGAGATTTAGACACTTGAATGGTTCATATGACAGCCATAGTGGCAGGTCTTGAGAAGAACTACACCAGCTATTCATTGTAACTTGTGGCAAGTGTTAACAGGTGGAAGGGACAATTGATTATAGTCCAACCTGAATTGTTTTCCATGAAATAGATGTCTGATTCTAATAATGTACTGACCCAGTATGAAGATTATGAACTGTGTTCGAGTAGGACTCAGTGACATTTCAGTTGCCATATCTGATGCTTCAAGCAGTGTTACTGTGAGGGACCATTGAATTGGTCATTGACATTCTTCAAGCAAGGTTACTGTGAGGGACCATTGAATTGGTCATTGATATTCTTCAATCCGTGTTACTGTGATGTGAAGAAGGGACCATTGAATTGGTCATGGACATATTCTTTAAGCAGTGTGACTGTGCTATGCTTGATGGACCATTTGATTGGTCAGTGACTACTTAGGTTCATCGAAGTCACGAATACTTGGAGTCAAGTCCAGCAGGATTGTCTCCCAACCAGTGTTGTTACAGAACTGTGTATTAACATTGACTCCGAGGGAGTGATACAGATGCAGTTGGTCCAGTTGAGTGAGGTCCAGCAGTGACTCTATTGTGGTGAATCTACGCTCTGGTGACGGAGTGGTCTCCAAGGTACTAGTCATCTCACTGGAAGGAAGCTGGGTGAGTGGCGGACCGACTGGACGGGACATCTGCATCCAATCTACTTCTCAACTCCATGATGAGAACATTATCTCTGATTCTGTCTCTACTCTATCCTCTATTTGTGTAAATAGATTATTCTATCAGGATGTTCATTTCAGTTCTATATTCTCAAGGGTAGAATAAACTTTATGTACGTTGACTTGCTCTTTGTATAATGATTGAGTGAGGTCTCGGACGATGCCTAAGTGTTCATTGTTCCACAGGAGTAGGTAGTTAGTGGGGGTCTAGAATCTGGAGGGGCTTGTAGACTTAATTAACTAATATGAGATCAACCACAGAGTAAAAATGTGTATCTGCCTGTCCAACCCCTGGGGCTAGAATACACGGGGGTGCCAGAGACACCTCGGGTTTGGTTCACTCTCACTACCTAAGGTGAACTCGTTACACTCCAGAATACAGAGTGGGGGCTCGTCCGGGATTATTCCAAGATCTTTGTGTGTTGTAGACCTCTCACATAGGGATAGGGACTTAGTCTATATCCTCTACTTCAGTCTACATAAGATTCTACTACGTCTACCTATCTCCGAACTGTCTGACGGACATTTGTGTTGAGGTGTTTAGTTAGTACTGTTGATTATTGATTCATTGTATTGCTTCACCCACACATACTTGAGTACCCACCTCTCAGAGTCAACATGTCTACCCAAGAGATAGACTTAGACAAAGTTCAGGAAACTGGGCGTAAGTCAGGTCTAGAGGGAGATGCTTTGAAATCCTATGTGCAAGAGGTGGAAAGAAATTTTCGCCAAGAGGAAAGAGAGAGGAGGAGAGCAGAAAGAGAACTGGGAGCCAGTAAAGTGGCTCTTGAGGAAAAGAGGATAGCGGCTGATACTGAAATGAAACGGCTTGAGTTGGAAGCCGAGAGAGAAAAACGTGACCATGAGTATTGAATGAAGCTACTTGAGGCACAAGTGCCTGCTACAGGTGTAAATGATAGAGCTGTGGGACGTGGTGTACCTCCTGGCTCAGAGTCAACCAGTAGACGTGACTACCAGGCTATGAAGTGGCCTTTACAGCCGTTCTAACCCGAGAAAGAACGGATAGACCAGTACTTAGAGAAGTATGAAGCCATGTCTATTGCAATGGGGCTAGACAAACAGAAATGGTGTTTGAAACTCTCCCAGGGACTCAGAGGCGCCGGTTATGAAGTGTACGTACGCTTGCCACCGGGGTTACAGAATGATTACCCGGCACTGAAAGCTGCTCTCTTGAAGAGATTCGAGATCACAGCGCACTCATACCGAAGGAAGTTTCGGACTTCTAAGCGAGAGCCTGGCGAACTGTTTTCAGCATACAGTGTGAGATTGAACTCATACCTTCTTAAATGGATGGCCTTGGCCGGATTTAATGAGGAGTATGAAAGTTTGCGTGAGTTGATGGTTGTAGATCAGATGCGTATGCAAATGTCTAAACCCTTGCGAAACTTCTTAGGCGAGAATGGGGCTGAGAGATTGGATATAGTCACCAAGTTAGCCGAAAGATACGTTGAAGTCTATGGCGAGACTGGGGACACCAGTCCAACAGAACCGCGATCGAAAGATACGGATCAAGGTAAGTCAAAGAAGAAGACCAAGAAGACCAATGGTTCGGGAGAACCAAGTCAACAGGTAGATTCTTTAGAGAAGATATCTAACGTCAACCAAGGTAAGAATAGCCCACCTAGTTCTCCAAAGAGGAAGTGGAGTGAACGATGGTGCAAATTCTGCAAGTCCAACACTCACAATACGAGTGTGTGTAAGAGTAAGCCCAAGGACTTTCACTTTGCTTGTCTTGCAGAGGTGAGGGATAGACCATGCAGGAAAGTGAAGTCGGTTGATGGGAATGTAGAACATAGACGACCTCCAGTGGTTGAGAGAGTGGAAGTGAATGGACAACAGGTGATGTGCCTCTACGACACAGGATTGCAATTTCCTGCTGTAATTGCATCCCACCTGACAGGCCCAGAGCAACTCACCGGGGAGATGACGGAGATACAGCCAGCCAGTAGGAGTGCTGTAGCGTTACGTTGCCCGATTGCCAATGTGGAGATTCGGAGCAAGTACGTTACTGGACGCATTCAGGCGGCAGTAGTACCGGATCCTCTCTATCCCTTAATTCTTGGCCGGAAGTACGTGTTTCTGGGCGAACCAGAACACCCTAGCATCCATAAGTCTAGGCAGGTCAGAGATACAGAGGAAGAGGGTCTAGAAAAGGTAAGTCTCCGGAAAAAACACACCGAATGAGATGAGTAATGCTCGGAGCAAGGATGCAACGGAGTGTCCTTGTTCAAAATGGTTGCCCACCGATGAAGACCCGGTAATTCAGGGTAAGTTCGAATCTGACAACCGGTCACCGTTAATTAAGACCGGATCAAAGAAGCGGCAGAAGGAACGTAAGTTGGTTCATGAGAGCTTCAGAGCTAATCTGCTGCGAACGGTACATGTCAGGTCCCCAACAGGACATCTGACTGTAGGGACAACCAGTAAGTGTCTATCCCAGTACTATTGGTGGCCGGGAATGACAGGCGACGTGCGCAGGTATATTAGGTCTTGTCCGGAGTGCCGTAAATGCACACCTAAGAAACGGACGAAGACGAAGATATCCTTAGTGGTTGGAGACCCAGTTCTAGTACTCCTCCCAATCGAGAGGAACGAATTCGAAATCGGGTGGCAGGGCCCATTCCTAGTGGATAAAGTGGGGCTCCACAAGCACTATGGAGTGGCGATCCTGGGAAAGTCTTCTACTTTCCATTCCAGTCTCCTCATGTTCTATGAGGGGAAGCCCGATGATAAGTCCACCAGCCAAAGGGCGCAGAGATTCGCTGAGAGAACGGTTCGGGGTTCAGGTCAGGTAGCGGAAAGCCTGTCACACCATAGGAAGTCCTATATGTATGTGCAGGTACCTTCTTCGGTTCAGCCCGGTGCTCGGGGGAACATGACCGACCAAAGGAACACCCGCAGTGCTAGTTACACTGAGAACCGTGGTCGGAAGAGGTGGGTTGTGTCGGAACGGACACAGACCCCTGGTTCCTCAACCCGACCGACTGCAGTCCAGCTGGGTCCTCGAAAGGGGAAGCTGGAGTTTTGCAGAAGTCCAGTAAACTCTGGCAGGAACGATCGTTAAATCAGATCCAGACGGGAGCTCTGGTCCGGAAGACACTGCGAGATGCCCGATCGCAGTAGCAGAGTAGGCGTTGATCACCCGTGATACTGAATAGCTTGTCACCCCACCAAAGGTGGTAAAAGTATCTTATGAAATATTGACGGGTTAGACTTCCTCACCCGCCATCCGGTCTCTTAGAAGGAAGAAAGAACGACATATACAGCTTCTGCGTAGAAGTGGAACGACGGGGTCGATCCTCTTAAAGTGGGGGCCTATGTGACGAAACGCGTTTATCTGTCTTGGGTCGTAAAGATCCCGCACTATTTTGGCGCGTCATCGGGGGACTTTCCCAGCTAAAAATAGACTGAGGGAAGCCGATAAAGGAATTACTATCTAGAATCGTCTCGAAACACCGGAATTTGAGTGACCCGTGCGGCTGGTTATCGCACTAAATTCTCGTGCAGAAAGATCTAGAAATTCTAGGCGGGGAATGACGGTTTCCCGAGAAAGTGTCTTTTCTCAAGAAGCCCTATCTTCTCGAGCGCATTGAGTTGGCACGAGTGGGGAAAGTGGCTTAACCTTTCATTCATTTTCACTGTGCTCGGAGAGAGCAGCCGCAGGCCTTGTGAGCCAAGTTTGTGTGGCGTCTCACCTCAACCATGATTCGGCTGACTGTTATGGAAAGGAAGCTGAGAAGCCCTTGAACAGTTCTGAAGCTGACTGGAAATCTGGTTTCCCACATTCAGGTATATATTTGTTTAAATAATTTACCTTTGTAAGTGCGTACCACACGCCATTGTTCTAACCTCATTACCTATGCGGATGTCCTTGCATACTAATTAGCAAACCGATCGATAACGCAGTTGACGGCTAATCGTGGGTTTGTTTACTGTGTGTTCGCGAATCAGCTGTTGGGAACGCAGGAATGCGATGTGGGCTATATGGATGTAAATTATATTTACCATATGTTGTAAATCGTTGCATCTATTAGGTTGCTGTGTTAGAATAAACATAGTTACATGTGCCTGATAGAAACTTAGATTTATGTAAGTCAGTTGCTGAAGCCAGAAGAACGGTTAGAACACCAGGTAAGTTGGTAGGTGGAGATTCAGACAAAATTGTGCTTAGTTACTAAGTAAAGGAAGAACGTAGTTCTGTGTCACCAGGAATGATGTAACTATTGTGTAGTAACTTAATAGTGAATTCATTGTGTGGAACACCGGATTTCTGTGGTAAGGTAGGTCTGCTTTGGTGATATATATATATGATGTGACATTGTATATATATATATATATATATATTAGGTCATGGCATGTGATACTTCCTGGGGTAATTCCGAACGCCGAATAGGTCGACGCGTGATAACACTGCGTGCCGTCGCGATATAAACATGCGTTCTGAATTCTTGTCTAAGCTATCCTGTTTCTTTCATACTGGCGCTAGTGCGAGTGAATGCTAAGGTGCTGGAAGTATGGAAGGATGCAAGGAGGCTGTATGAGACAGGGGACATATAGGATATGGGGGATGTGAAAGCAAGTTATGAAAGTATAGGTTGGTAAACCAGACCAACGATGAAGTTCGGTCCGACCAAGGCTAACCCACTTGAGAGGGCGGAACTGGAACATTACCCTTGGAACATGTGGGGAACATGTATTCTCAAGAAGGCTTCTTGACTCTAAGGAAGAGTCTAATAAGAAGAGTTTGCTATAGCGTGGGCAGGTGGTCCCACCAGCAAACAGGCTTGTGTACATATTGGATGTGATCATGTACTATTCCTATATCCCGAGGGTTGGTATATTGATCAATATTATGTTTCTTAATGAACATTGATGATGTTAGAATCGAGTCCAGGGACTCTTTACCTTAGTCTTTAGTTCGATTAAATTAGAACTATGATAACAGCCACTATCACTACTGACGATAGCGACGACTGGTAGATGATTAGGGATAGGTGAGACCTACGATCAGACTCGTCATTCTGATTTCTTGCTCTGTTTGACGGGCTGTTCTGAGAGGCCAGCTGACATTCCAGAACCCATGCTTTACTACTCTCCATATAGAGATAATGCTTTGGTTATATGAATAACTAACTAGCATGACTGAGGGTTGAGTAGTCATTGGTAGGATGCATGTGGACTAATGTTTGGGCCAGTATACTCTCACCGGTCGCTCTTCCTTTTCAGGAGTTTGCCTGTTGAGGAACCAGTCAACTATAATTGTCGTTGGCAGGAAACCACTTCGTGTGACATAGCGAAGGGTTCAATTCTTGACGTATCACGCCAGACTCCACCACACCATGTACCCAATGTGATTCACCATGCGTGAAGGTTTGCCTCAAGTAATCCAGGTGCCCTGAATGTGCACGTGTGGGCCGTGATGGTTTGTGATGGTTTGCTACGGTAGAAGATATTCTATTTCAGCCAGGAACATTTCAGCATTTTGAGTAATCATGCTCAAAGAAAGGAAACACCTGACCGTATAGCATTACGGTGGTTCCGCCTCAACGTGGAAAAATGAGATTTAGACACTTGAATGGTTCATATGACAGCCATAGTGGCAGGTCTTGAGAAGAACTACACCAGCTATTCATTGTAACTTGTGGCAAGTGTTAACAGGTGGAAGGGACAATTGATTATAGTCCAACCTGAATTGTTTTCCATGAAATAGATGTCTGATTCTAATAATGTACTGACCCAGTATGAAGATTATGAACTGTGTTCGAGTAGGACTCAGTGACATTTCAGTTGCCATATCTGATGCTTCAAGCAGTGTTACTGTGAGGGACCATTGAATTGGTCATTGACATTCTTCAAGCAAGGTTACTGTGAGGGACCATTGAATTGGTCATTGATATTCTTCAATCCGTGTTACTGTGATGTGAAGAAGGGACCATTGAATTGGTCATGGACATATTCTTTAAGCAGTGTGACTGTGCTATGCTTGATGGACCATTTGATTGGTCAGTGACTACTTAGGTTCATCGAAGTCACGAATACTTGGAGTCAAGTCCAGCAGGATTGTCTCCCAACCAGTGTTGTTACAGAACTGTGTATTAACATTGACTCCGAGGGAGTGATACAGATGCAGTTGGTCCAGTTGAGTGAGGTCCAGCAGTGACTCTATTGTGGTGAATCTACGCTCTGGAGACGGAGTGGTCTCCAAGGTTCTAGTCATCTCACTGGAAGGAAGCCGGGTGAGTGGCGGACCGACTGGACGGGACATCTGCATCCAATCTACTTCTCAACTCCATGATGAGAACATTATCTCTGATTCTGTCTCTACTCTATCCTCTATTTGTGTAAATAGATTATTCTATCAGGATGTTAATTTCAGTTCTATATTCTCAAGGGTAGAATAAACTTTATGTACGTTGACTTGCTCTTTGTATAATGATTGAGTGAGGTCTCGGACGATGCCTAAGTGTTCATTGTTCCACAGGAGTAGGTAGTTAGTGGGGGTCTAGAATCTGGAGGGGCTTGTAGACTTAATTAACTAATATGAGATCAACCACAGAGTAAAAATGTGTATCTGCCTGTCCAACCCCTGGGGCTAGAATACACGGGAGTGCCAGAGACACCTCGGGTGTGGTTCACTCTCACTACCTAAGGTGAACTCGTTACATGAATATATACACATGTTGCGTGCAGGTTTTCTAGTTTCAATTTTACACCAAGGAGAGAGTCTCCCGTTTACTCTTCGTCACTTCTAGCTCCCGAGGATCTTAATGTGTTCTACGTGTAAGCAGTACCTTGCGGAGTGGTTGTAGCTTTGTGACTATCATACATGTCTGCTGACCTGGTGTACATGAGTGTGAATTTCCATCGATACGGAGCATTTTTTTTACATGGCCGTAGCTCAGCCTTAAACCTGATCGAGGGTTCTTTATTTTTACTTACCGATCTGAGGAAAATATCGTAGTTAGCTACATGGCTGGCGAATGGATCAGTGAAGACATAGCAAGACAAGACTATAGAAAAGACAATGGAAGACAAGACTAAAGAAAAGACAATGGAAGACATGGCTATATAAAACAAGACTAGAGAAAAAAACTATGGATGTTAGAACTTGAGAAAAGTCACAACTAGAGAAAAGACAATGCTAGACTAGACTAGAGGAAAGACAATGCTAGACAAGACTAGAGGAAAGACAATGCAAGACAAGACTTGCGAAAACAAGACAAGAGAAAAGACAACACAAGAGAATAACATAGACGAGGATACGCAAGACAAGACATCTCATTTGATGTATATATTTTGCAGATTAATGTTGTGTTCATATAGCTTCAATGTTTTATACTTGTGTGATGTTTGATGGTCATTCCACAATGTTGTTATATGTTACCATATGAATAAAGCATTTCTAAGAGTTTTGTTTTCTCATTAATGCACTACATATGCATACGCAGTCAACGCAGCCGAAACGATAAGAGCGCACACTCTTAAACTTCCGGTGCACTAATGGCGACGTAAGTCGTTCAATTCCTAAACCGGCATTAAGTTACTAATCAACATTGACTTCTCTTTCAGAAAGCAATGGCAAATTACTGATAGTAAAATTGTATAGACAATCAACTGGGGGTTGATGGCAACGTCCTGTAAAGAACATGTAACATTGTTACAGATTCATGTGTAGGTAAGCTTCTTTGCTCGTCCATATTTTGTTGTTGTTGTTGTTGTTGTTGTTGTTGTTGTTGTTGTTGTGTTGTATTTGTTGTTGCTGTTGACATAATTACGCTGCGATATCTGCACATTTTGAATTAAAGTACCTCCTGTTACCCGCTAGCCTATGGGTCACCTTTGAGCAAGATAGAGTACCCAATGAGCTTACCTAGCAGAGTATCATGAAACGTTTTCAGCTGTTTTT
This sequence comes from Cepaea nemoralis, assembly GCA_014155875.1. Lineage (NCBI taxonomy): Eukaryota > Metazoa > Mollusca > Gastropoda > Stylommatophora > Helicidae > Cepaea > Cepaea nemoralis. Next base: position 33,861 of record JACEFZ010025887.1, read on the forward strand.
TCAGCTTGACTGCTCATGACTTGTCCACGCTTCACATCCATACACAAGTAAAGGCTCTATGTAGCACCTCAACACTCTTTTTATCGCAGCAATTGACATCTTTTCATGGGTCAGCATATTTTTCATCTTGCAAAAGACTACCTTCACGATGGCAATTCTTGTTCTAATCTCTTCAAGGCATCTCCCATCTGATGTTATGACTGTGCCGAGATAACTGTATCAATTCACTTGTTTAAGAATATGCACATCTACTAGTATATCACATTGTGGTATTTCCTTCTTCCCAGTGACGACCATAATCTGTGTCTTCTTAATATTCAGTTCTAACCCTAGTTGTTCTAACCCAGGCAGCTCAGGTCAATTGTAAAAATCCGACTCGGTGAAGATTTGAACTCATGACCACACGTAGGCGTTTAGACACTACGTTACCACGGCTTCCATGGTTAAAGCTTATTTAAAAAAATAAATAAATACGAGACAAGACTTCTTGTGTAATGTGAAACAATCTAACGAAATATTCTTGTCATATTCAGTGGACGAAAATGTAATTTATTAAAGTGAGACACTCGAATACAGATGTGTTATCTCAATTTTACAAGAGAAATAACTCGCACTAGAGCACTAGAAACGTTTGCCTGTGGGTCCTGACAAAAATCACTTAATGTTTTAATTGGACATCTGTAATTGCTATTTATACATCAATTTATGAATGCTATCCTTTCTCAGATTTTTGGCTAAGATCAATGTGTAGTATCTGCACTTGATCTTGCCAGAGCCACCTGCAGAGGCAGTCATCCGAATGATACAATGGGACATGGGGACCTGATGGGACGGCTCTGGCCCTTGGGGGAATAGCGAGCACTTATTTTTTTAAAAAGAAAATTTCTCTAAAACTAAATTTCTTCCAGTTTAAAGTTTAAACAATTCACAGTATCACCCAACAAGCGTCCCATTTTACAAATGAAACTGAAACAGGTAGATGTGTCTTCTGAGAGAGCAAGAGAGATAGATAGAGAGAGCAAGAGAGAGAGAGAGAGTGAGAGAGAGAGAGAGAGAGAGAGAGAGAGAGAGAGAGAGAGAGAGAGAGAGAGAGAGAGAACGAACGAACGAACGAACAAACTTTATTTTCAAAGGGTTAAGAATTGGGCACGCAGGCTCGTTTAACATTCTGCCCTTCTATCACTCTCTTTCATACATTATTTCATTCACACATCATTCAACGCTAACAAAGAACAGCAACAATATAGAAGATATGCATTATAAAGGCTTTGGGCAAAATGCGAACATGAAAACTACACGACACAATAATATTAGATAATGGTCTAACACGTGTTATTAGCCATGTGGAATATACTGGCCTACAAAAAGGGGACTGGCTGTTATACTAAGGTTTTGTTATTATTATTATTATCTCTATTATTAAGGGGGCAGGTAATCCGTATTGAGATAGTGTTTGAATAATTTGCGATTATATGAATAGGGATTGGTGATGTCTTTGATTTCTTGTGGAAGGTTGTTCCACAGCTGAGCTGCAGAGTACGTTAAGCTTGTTTTGTATAAGTCAATCCTAGGCTTCGGAATGTGTAGTATATTTAAACGTTTACTGTGTCTAGCATTATATTTAAACAATGGCCAAAGGTAATTTGGGGCATTCCGATGCAGGATTTTGTGAATTAGTTTAGCTGTATTGAAAAGCAGGCGTTTGCTGAATGGTAGTAACTGAAGGCGTTTATACAGGCTAGGATGTTTGCTATAAATTAGACTCATGGCCCGTTTCTGGAGTGAGTAAAGTCGCTTGGTGTTTGAACTAGAACAACCGTCCCAAATTGTAGAGCAGTAGTCAAAATGTGTCTGTATATGAGAAGTATAGAATAGTTTCCTTGTGTCCTCATCAAGGAAGTTTTTAATTTTGGCGAGTTGGTAGACTTTTTTCGCTGTTTGTTTAATGAGCGCTTGAACGTGGGAATTAAAGGTTAGGTTTCTATCAATGATTAGGCCTAATGTTCTGTGCTCAATTACACTTTCTACTGGCATGTTATCGATGTGAAGTTGAAATGATGTGTGTGAGCTTAGAGTTTGAAGTCTTTGTCTGGTTGTTAATAACATTGCTTTTGTTTTAGTGATGTTAATTTGCATACGGTTTGAATAGATCCACCTAACTACATTATTTAATTCTTGTTGTAAAGACGACTCCAGTAAAATACAGTTTTCAGCGTTTGCGTACACTGTACAGTCATCTGCAAATAGATCGCAGGACGACGAAAGATGCAAAGGTAGATCATTAATATATAAGGCAAATAATAGAGGGCCAAGAATAGAGCCTTGCTGTACTCCAATATTGAAGGTAGTGGTTTGAGACAGAGATTTATTATGTGATACTACTTGCTTTCTGTTTGATAGAAAAGATGATATTAGAGTGACTACATTACGGCCAATTTTCATTGTCTCAAGTTGTTTTAATTAAAATAACATGGTCGATCATATCAAATGCTTTCTTGAAATCAATAAACACAGTTCCACATAGACTGTTGTTGTTTATATTCTGGTGCCAATTTTCTATCATGTTTGTTAGGGCCGTATGGGAAGAATATTTTGTTCGAAATCCTTATTGGCTGTCAATAATAAGCTTGTTGCGAACTAAATACTGTAATGTTACTTTATGGATGTCTTTTTCTATTGGCTTAAATAGTGATGACAGTAAGGAAATGGGTCTGTAATTGTTCGGGAGATCATTGTCCAATAAACCAGATTTAAGAAGAGGGTACACTTTAGCTATTTTGAGAGCTGATGGAAAGTGGCCTTTGGTGAGACACTGATTATATACATAGGTTAGTGATGTACAGATCACTGGTGCAGCACAACGGAGAATCCGGTTGCTGATTTCATCTAACCCAGATGAGGTTGTGTTTTTTAGGTTACTGTAGCTTGTCGTCCCTGGGGGAAAGTGGAGTCAACAAGCACACTTTTAAAATCCTTCTTATACTTTGGAACTATTGTCAGACCTTTGTCTACATTCCCCCGTTATGTCTTCTACTCACTATCTCTCTCTATCTCTCTCTTTTATTCCTTCATAACATACCCACACAACATTGTCCTCCAATAAATACTAACATATTTATTGAATAAAAAATTGTCATGGGTGTGTATAGAGTGTATGTAAAGACGTTGTTGGTCTGTTCTATATTGTAGGTGAGATAAGATTGACAGTCCAAGATTCATCTCACTGTTCTCATCACACAACGGCATAGACAATGCCACCACAGCATAGAACTTGTTTACGCTCACCCGGTATAATGTCTCTCAGACTGATGATGATGATGTCTTCACAATATCCTTGACAACGTTAGAATTAAACAGTTAGTTCACCACTGCGTGTATTAGTAGATAATGTCTTTCCTTGTGAACTATCCAATCACATGAACCACATGATATTCCAGGTAATGTTTATACCTCCGATATCATCGAATGACTTATCGTCTCTATATGGATACATAATTTCAACAAACACTGTCTATAGAATATCACTGATTCACGGTGTTCATCTAATTCGTTACTGTTCTGTTTATCCAATAATAAATTCTGGCCTTATAGCCTCTTCATTTAAAGATAGTTCAGGTGTACAATATTGAGCTTCCGATCTATGTTTAGTTGCATTTTATTCTGCTGTAAGTCTCTTAGCCAGAATGCCTTATAGGTATCCATTAATGCTAGAACTGACTGACCTGCATGTCTGACATCCGACGACAATCTGGCCGATATTTATTACTTTACCAGATTAGAGTCAATTCTTTCTTTTCAGGAGTGTTGCTATTGCTTTGTTCATGGGAACCTGTCGAAAAGACAATATCAGGTGCTATCAACCTAACTCAAACTCATTAGAAGTGAGAGTAGGCTTATGGCCGTTATCAGTTATACTTCTATAGATTCAGAGAACTGTCCTCTGACATAAGACATAGGAGTTATAACCATAACCTAGGACTAGGTAAAGAATGAAATGTCATAAAAGAGCTCAGAAATCCCAGTAACCATCTATACTAGAATCTCGTATCATACTTATCCTATCTTATCATAGTACTTATTCTATCGAGTGCACTGGTACTTTACACAATCCACTCCGTTACTTCTCAGCTAAATTCGGCCGACGCCCACTATTACGGTCTCACACTCAAATACACTATGTTAGATGTATACTCCACACCACAACTACCTTATAACTATCCTCGACTGAATCGGGAATACTAATTGCACAATAAATACAAAATGCCCGTCAGTATTATCCGACTTGAAACATTGTAACTCCCTTTTCATAATCACTCAAGAATAAATCACCACTTCTCGTGGAAACCAAATAGCACACTAAATTCCACTAGAATATCCAGCCTATTAATACTCTGGCTCTGTACGAATATATGGGCTTATTCCACCATTTTCCCCCTGTCCTCTTCCTCTGTTTCTCAATAACAATCGAATTGTTCTTTTGATGCCCGGTCTTTTCGGGACATCAATGATTATCTACTCATTTCCTCCGACCACAGATATTCTTCTCCGTTATCCCAAAAGGCTGTGATACGCCGTGATCGCAAATCTCCGTTTCCCACTTCAAAGGTTACTGAAATACTTTATCGCTGTTTTTTCGTCGTCCGTTAATTCCCGTAGACTTCGCTTTCGTCTTCAATCGTTCCGATCGTTCAATCAAGGTTCTCTCAACAAACAAAATGCCGCGGCTGAGGACGCCGTTCGCGTTCTAGTAACATTTCAGATCGTTGACCTCTAGTATCGTGACAGTTACTGAGGTAAGTGAATACTTCAGTGATTGTCATTAGCGGTATGTCGGAAAAAATATCGCGGGAACATCTATTCTCGCAAAACGATGACAATAAAGATAAGTTGCAAGGAGAATTAGGTATTGAATCCTTCAACTGATCTATGTCAGTTTGAAAAAAAATTACTGAATTGGTCGCATGTAATATGATGTGATGGTAAAGAATTTCGGAAGTTACACTTGTTTGTCAAGGTGTTAATTGCCTTCCATATATCCTTACTATTTGTTTTATCCATTACTAAGTTCTTAAAGTAATTTTTCTTGTCCTGTCGTATGTTATATTGAACTTTGTTTCTAAGAGTACGGTATGCACTGAGATCCCGCTTTTTATGTGCTTTATCTCTGTCTCTCATAATTTCAAGTATTTCCTGGGTGATCCAAGGTGGCTTCACGTGGTGTTTTACTCGAACTTCCTTGACTGGCACATGTCTATCAAAAACATCAATAAAGGTTTTCATCCAGAATTCCGGAGCATCGTCCGGGCCAGGAAGCTGATAAACATTGTCTAGAGGTGAACTGAGCAAGTCCTGTAAAAATGCGTTTTGGTTGAAATTTTAGTAACTTCTATATTTTATTCTTATGTGTTTATGTTTAGGAGTTTTAATTCCTTTTTTAGACCACGTGCAGCATATTGGGTAGTGATCGCTCATTGCACAATTGGGTACTGTGCATTCTATGATGTTGTCTGAGCAAGTTACATAAATGTGATCTATGACTGTTGAAGATGACTTTGTTACTCTAGTAGCTTGTTGTACTATTTGTTGGAAATTGTATGATGCAATTATATTTCCCCATAATATGTTGGATTTGTTGGTGTCAATGTTAAAGTCTCCGAGTAGTATAATTTCCTTCCCGGAAGCGAAAACCACATCCATCATGGTAGTGAAGTTTTCGTACCAGACGTGTCCAGCACTGGGATTTCAAATCAAATCAAATCAACTTTATTAGGGTCACAAATTGGGCGCGCAGGCCCGTCTTACATTCGGCCCTTTCAATCACTCGTCTTTCGTTCATCAAGAGCATTATACATTTACATAGGAAGAAAAATAAACATTGTGAAATGAATGTTGTAAACATAAACAAGGCAAATTACCATGTTATGAGGCCCATCTCCCACGTACCCATACATCACCCCACCCACACACACACCCCCACCTACCCACACACACGCACACCAAGGGACACATACATACCCCACCAACCGACCCATCCCCCTCCCGCACATCCCCCACCCACACTCCCCTCACCTGTTCCCCCAACCAAAACACACTCGCCACCCACAAACATTCCCCCACCAACCCACATATCCCACGCCCACCCACATACACATCCTAACCCACACATCCTCTCCCCATCCACACCTCAAACCACCCATCCCCCAGCCACATCTCCATTGACCACATATTTCCCACCCACGCACACAATCCCCCCCTCCCCCCACACACACACATCTCCCTAACTACCCATACATCTCCAATCCACTCACACACACACCCCACCGCCCACACACACATCCTCCACCCACCCATACATGCCTTAACCCAATCCCCCACTACACAATCCCCCACCCGCACATCACATACATCCCCTACCACGCAATATTCCCAACCCACGCACCGCACACACACATATCCCTCACCAACACATCCCACACCCACATACCACCACACATCCCCACCTACACACCACACACATATCCCCCACCCACATACCACACAATATTCCCACCCACACCCACACAGATACCCTTACCCATCCACCCCACATACCCCCACCCACACACCACAAAAATCCCCCATCCACACACACATACCTCACCCACACAATATCCCTAACCAACACACCACACACCTCTTCCCACCCACACACGCATTCCCTACCCGTCCACCAACACACACTCACTCACGCACACATCCTCCACTACGCACCCACACACCCCCACCCACCCACCCCAACCAAACATCTCTCGATCACAATACCCCTACCCACACTTATCCTCCACCCACTCACGCATCCCACCCCGACACATGCACATCCCTCACCCACCTACACATCCCTAAGCCACTAACACACCCCCACCCACACATTCCCCATCCACGCACACATCTCCCACCCACACACGCCCACATACTTCCCCCAACCACCACACATCCCCTACTCACCCACACATATACCCCACCCATACACACATTCCCCGCACCCATCACACACATCCCCCACACCACACACTATCCCCCACCCACACACATATCCTCACCCATACCACCACACCCCCCACCCACACACCATGCACACATCCCCCACCAACACACCGCACACATATCTCAAACCCACACACCATACACTTCTCCCCACCCGCCCTTGCATCCCCAATCCACCCAACACAATCCCCTACCCACACAACCCCGCCACCCACACATACTTCCTCAAACCACCCACACATCTCCACCCACATAAACACACACACCCCACACCCATCCCATACACATATCCTCCACCCATACACACATCCCCCACACCCATTCCCACACCCCTACTTTCACCCCCACACATCCATCCACACATCCCACCAACACCCACAAATATCACTACCCACAAAAACCCACACACCCCAACCCATCCAAACGCATACCCCCACCCACACATCCCCCACCCACACATATCCCCACACTCACACACATCCTCCACACACACTCACACCTCCTCACATCTAGACACATACAAAATGTCTCACGTTAGCATTGAAACTAGTATGAACAAACTCCCACACTTTACTCACACACATACACTGACAATTGTCATGAGCAGTCTCATAAAAATGTTAAACATGGAGAAAAATGTGTACATAAAAAGTATGTGACGTAAACATAGTGATGCTCCCACACACAGAGATACACACAGAGAAGGCACACACACACACACACACACACACACACACACATACACACATTCACTCTCATGCTCACTCATTCTGTCTCTCATTCACACTCACTGACTCTCTCACTCAAACTACAGTAATGTACATAAGTTTATATTATACATGATAAAATCAAATGGTATTTAACTGATAATATGACAGATGAGAATACACAAACATACGGATTCGCGTGTTACATAACATGCGTGTTACATGACATGCATCTGCTCAGCTCTCTCTCTCTCTCTCTCTCTCTCTCTCTCTCTCTCTCTCTCTCTCTCTCTGTATTCTTTCATATACACACACTCACACGCATGCGCGCGCTCTCTCACACACACACACACACTAACACATCAACTCACGCACTGTCTCACTTCTCACTCTCACACACAATCCTTCACACACACACTCACTCTCTCAATCACACTCTCTCACACATACACATACGCATGAACGCATGCACGCACGCACGCACACACTCCCTCACTCACTCTCACACATACACGTACGAATGCATGCACTGACACATTCCCCTACCATTTCTCGCTCAATCACTCTCTCCACACACGCACGCACACACACATTCACTCTCTCACTCTCTCTGACACCCACTTTCTCTCTCTCTCTCTCTCTCTCTCTCTCTCTCTCTCTCTCTCTCTCTCTCTCTCTCTCTCTCTCTCTCTCTCTCTCTCGCTCCCACACGCACACACATATATAGTGAACAATTATAGTTAAACAATTATAATGAACGATTATAATGAACAATTATACCAGTAAATGAATTATGGTGGCATATAGTCGGTATGGATTAAGTATTGAAAGAGTTTTCGGTTAAATGTGTAGGGACTCATTGGAGTTTTCAGATCTGGAGGCAGATCATTCCATAAGTGAGCACCAGAATAGGCGAAACATGTTTTGTATAGGTCCAATCTAGGCTTTGAGACATGTAACAAATTTAGGCGCTTGCTGTTCATTGCATTAGATTGAATCAGCGGCAGAAGATACTCTGGGGTATTTTGAGATATAATTTTGTTCACTAATTTGGCTTTGTTGAAAAGGAAGCGCTTTTGAAGTGGTAGAAGTCTTAGATGACTGTACAAATTATTACTTTCAACGTGCTTTATGTCAGAAACCAGACGAATAGCACGGTTTTGTAGAGAACATAGTCGTTTTAAATTAGATTTAGGGCAACCATCCCAAACTGTGGAACAGTAATCGAGATGTGATTGGATATAGCATGTATAGAATATTTTTCGTGTGCTTTCGTCCAGGAAGTGCTGAATTTGAGCAAGTTGGTAAACTTTTTGTGCTATTTTCTTGGTAAGAACGTGAACATGAGAGCTCCAGCTCAAATGGCTGTCAATTAAAAGACCTAGTGTTTTATGTTCATTCACATTAACTATAGGTAACGTGCCCATGCGGAGTTCGAGCGGTGATCCAGTTATGGCTAGTGTCTGTAGTTTTTGTCTGGTCGTTATTAGCATGGATTTGGTTTTGTCGATGTTAATTTGCATGCGGTTTTCATTGCTCCATCTAGTAAGATTATCGAGTTCCTTTTGTAAAGAATTATCTAATTCACTACGGTTTTCTTGACTAGTATATATAGTACAGTCGTCTGCAAATAGATCACAAGTTGTATTGATATATAAAGGAAGATCATTAATATAAACTGCAAAAAGCAGCGGACCTAGTATTGAGCCCTGAGGCACACCAATATTCAGCTGTGTGGGTCTTGATAGACAGTTGTTGAAGGACACGACTTGTTGTCTGTCGGATAGAAATGACGTAATTATGTTCACCATGTTGGTACTTATCTTCATTTGTTTTAGTTTTCTAATTAAAATATCGTGATCTACCATATCAAAAGCTTTTTTAAAGTCTACAAACACCGCTCCACAAATTCTACCGTTGTTGATGTTTAAGTGCCAGTTATCGGTCATTTTTGTTAGAGCACTATGGCAAGAATATTTAGGTCGAAACCCAGATTGACTGTTAATTATTAGATCGTTGTTAATTAAATGGTGTAACGTTATTTTATGAATGTGTTTTTCTAGTGGTTTTGATAGCGACGATAGTAAGGAAATAGGTCTATAATTACCCAAAACGCTATTATCGATTGAGCCATTTTTAATTAGCGGAAACACTTTAGCAATTTTAAATGCAGATGGAAAGTAGTTTTTGGCCAGGCACTGGTTATATATGAATGTTAAGGACTCACTAATGACTGGTGCAGCACAACGAAGAATTCTATTACTGATACCATCTAGGCCGTGTGAGTTTGTTGATTTGAGGTTTAAGAGATATTTATAAACGATAGAGGTAGCCAATTATCGATTTCGATAGAGGTAGCCAATTATATAGGGGGTCCGGTTTCAAGATGGCGACGGACGGTCGTGTTGTTTTGTGTTCGTTAACTTTTTCGCGGAGGGGATGGATTTATTCATCTCTTGCGTGTAATTGGTGTGCCAGGATGTAAAACCAGGAGTTTCTACTCAAGATCTGCGAGGGTGCTACGGAGTTCGTGCATCGAGCGAAGCCATCCTTGAGTGAATTTTCAGCAGCGTGTGTGGTTTCTCAGTCTGTGTTTACGTTTTTTCAACATTGCGGAACAACGTGTGTTCTCCGAGCGGTCAGCAGTCAACATAACGAAGCGGCGTGGTAGCCTCGCAGTGAGAAAGAAGCAAGGTAAGCGTGGTGGTTTGAGACGTTTTAGACTCAAGTGTCACCGTCTAGGACTCAGGAACATCCGTATTCTATATTGGAACTGTGCCAGTGTAAAACAACGGGGCTCTATTTTAGAAACCCTAGTTTACAGGAACGACATTGTAGCACTCCAGGAGACGAGACTGGGCGATCAGCTACTCCAAATTGCCGGCTTAAAATGTTTCTACAACAGACGACATCTGGGATCGGCGATTCTCGTTCGCGACAGCATGGTGGCGTCAGAGCTAGACATGTCCAGTTGGGACAGTGACGATATACAAATACAGGCGTTGAGAGGTCATTCCAGTATACCATACGTGTTGGTTAATGTTTATGCCCGCAATGCGAGTGTGGACGCCCAGAAGTGGCAGTGCTTAAGTGGCATATTAGGCCACGAGAGAAATGTTATTTTCTGTGGTGACTTCAACGCTAAAGGCAGATCATGGGGAAACACTTCCTCCAATACACAGGGGGAGGAGCTCGAGACTGCACTTGAAACCATCGACCTGGTTTGTATCATCAGTGGCTGTGTCGACAGAACAGCAAGTCGTCCAGGCGATGAGGACAGTGCTATTGATCTGGCGCTAGTTTCACCTTCACTCACTACAGTGTATAGATGGGGTGTCCTAGGACACCATGGCAGCGACCACCACCCTTGCAGCATATTGGTGGAGAAAGGCAGAACTAGGCAGCACAAGCTAAAGGTAAAGACGTTCCAGTATGACATTACAGGGCAAGATGTGGTGAGTAAAATAAGACGTGACAAGCACAGAACGTTTCAGGGCAGGAAAACAAGCTGGGAGCAGCCACCGTGGTGGAGTTTCGAGGTGGATGAAGGCTTGGGTGGATAGGCGTAGTGCTGTAAGGAGATGGCAAAATGCCAAGAAGAACAGGGCTGGTCATCCTAGTCCCTGTTTGCACTTAGAAAGAAAGATGCAAACAAAAGTAAGCTATTTCAAAAAACTGGTCAAGGTGGTTAAAAGCGAAAAATGGGCAGAGGTGTGTCAAAGAGTAAGCACAGAAAAGTCACTGAAATTGTTCTGGCGACTACATAAAAGCATGAGTGGTGTAGTCAAGAATAAGAGCATTTCTGACTTCCAAGGTGCTGACCTCATCTGGCAGAGGACTGACGAGGACAAGGGCAAAGCCCTCTTTGAACGCTACCTTGAGCAGAGCAACCAGACAGACATGGGAGGCCGAAATCTGGCCAAGGAGGTCACCTCAGACAGATGCAAGGCCCAGAACACTTCGGATGAAGACACAGTGACAGTGAAAGAAATCAAGGCTGTGCTTCGACGATCAAAAAACAGTGCTCCAGGTCCTGATGGCATAAGATACGACGACATAAATAGGTGTACCGACAATGAGCTAGAGAAACTAGCAGACATGTACAACAACAGTATAGGGAGTGCTAGCATCAAGGAGGAATGGTTACACAGCTATCTGATTCCCTTGCCGAAGCCTGACAAAGACCACAAAAAAATTCAGGGATATCGAATTATAACCATGCAGAATACAATAGGCAAGCTGCTGGAGAAGGTAATTGCCAGGAAAATATCAAGCCAACTAGAGAGGCAAGGTGTTTTCCCACCTACCCTGGGTGGGTACCGTCCAAAAAGAGAAACCTGGACCAATGCAGCAGTCTTTGCCCATGATGTCTATGAAGGTTTCCACTCAGGCACTGAAACCGTTGCTGCAGCGATTGATCTTGAGGACGCATACAACAGAGTACCACTGGATTTTTTAATGTTTCAGCTTCTTGAACTAAACGTAAGTCCATTCCTCCTTAGTTGGATCGCTGCAGCCCTCTTCCAACGGAAAGTAGTTTTTAGATGTGGCAGTTGGACTTCGGAACCAACAACAATATATCCTGGCCTACCACAGGGATCACCATTATCTCCGGTACTGTTCAACGCCTACACAGTGAGAATCACCAGTGAGCAGATCACTGGACCTGGCAGGACATTGTCATATGCCGATGATGTTTTAGTGTATCGTCAGGGTAAGGATAGAGAGGAGGTTGCTGTGGAACTACAAACCGAACTCAATCGCATAAGTACTTGGTGTGATGAAGCTGGGGCAATGGTCAACCCAACAAAGGCAACAGTGACTTGGTTCTCGTTGAATAATCATATTGTCAACAATCCAACACCAACTGTAATGCTGTGTTCAGAGACGGTGGAAAGAACGCAGGCAATGAATTACCTGGGGATACGGTTTGATCGAAGCCTTGCTTATAATGTGCACATAGACCAGGTGATAACAAAGGCCAAGCGGGGTTTGGCAGCGATGCGGGTGATGGCGGCAGCAAACTGTGAGCAGCGCCATCTATGTCTTCTGTACGAGGGGCTGGTCATGTCTGTTTTGGAGTATGCAATGGCAATCCTGACTCTCAGCCATAAGCAGATAGAAAGGATGGAAAGGATACAGAATGAAGCTATGCGCATTATTCTTGGATGTACAAGAGATACAGCATGCAGGGCGATGCGCTACCTTCTTGATTTTCCAACCATTGAAGAGAGAATACAAGTTTGCAGGGCACGCGCCTACCTCAGAATTAACGCAAACACACAACATCCACTGCATAGTGAAATTAGGAAGGTGAAGGGCAGCAGGTTAAAAAGAGGACGGTCGTGGATGGGTCAAGCCGAAGACATTCTTCAACAGGTGTGTTCACTTGAGGACTTAGAACCTGGCGAGAAGTGGGTGCAAGTGCCAACAGACTTCTGCACATCCTTTTCAGTTTGCATCCAACTAGATAGAAAATGCAGACAAGAAAATCCGGCTGCTGTTGAGGCTGAAGTACAAGCGTTGATTTTCGAGAATTCGCTAGACGGTGACGCGGTCATCTACACAGATGGGTCGGTCGTCCGACATGTGAGAAGCTCATGGGCCTTTACAGCTCGGGCCGGAGGGAGAATTGTGAAGGAGGACTCTGGTGCTTTCACTGAAACCACAAGTAGCCTGACCTATGGAAGTCATGGCAGTAAGTAAAGCAATAACATGGCTCGAGACACAGACATTCACTAGGGCTTGTTTCCTTAGCGACTCAATGAACATGATCAAGAGGATAGAGGAGGGGTCGATCCGAAGAGAATGGTTGCTGCCTCTGGAGCGGTCTCGGCTGGCAAAGATTAGTTTCATCTTCGTGCCAGGGCATGCGGGAGTACAAGGAAATGAGCAGGCTGACAAGCTCGCAGGTGAGGCTACTGTGGAGGGCGGACGCGCCATGGAACAGGCTGACATTCTGAATGCTCTACGAGAAGTGAAACTTTTGCGAGAACCAAGTGATGACTGTGAATCTACAACAATGGCCAGACTGCGAGAGCAGCAAATTAAAAGAGGGGTGGCCAAACAAGAACACTACGCAGGAAGCCAAAGAAGATTGATAAACCAACACAGAACTGGCGTCGTTAGCCGCTACACGTTGCGGGATTTGCTGAGGAGAGGATCCGAGCACTATGGACTGAATGGTTCGATGTGCAATGAGGATGATCTGTCGACTAACTAACTAACTAACTAATTATAAGGGGTGTGCGGTTTTGAAGTTTTAGCTCTAACCAAATACATTCTATTTCGCAAGTTGCAAGGTCTAGCCTACGGTGAGCATTTAGTAGATTAGAAACATAGGTTACTATGCCTGTCTCTTGTTTCCTACAGGGATCCCTTCTAAAAACTGTGTACCCTTTAATAGAGATGTCCTCATCTGAAATGTTATCATTAAGCCTACTTTCACTAAGGCCGAATAAATGAAAATGTTGATTAAGAATAGAAGATAACTCTGGTAGCTTGTTAAATAAGCTGCAAATGTTTATGTGTCCAAGGCGTATTCCTGACTTATTGAGCCAGTGTTGCCACTTCTCAGACATTTCATCCATGAAGAAAGTGTAAATTAGTCAATGTTAAGCAAAAATACAAGATCATTAAAAAAACACACAATTACATTAACTTACAAAATATCAGTAATACAAATCGATAAGTAAATGACACTATTATAACGATATAACTAATTAGACCAACGAATATAATGCAAACTAGGAACAAAACGAATTAAAGAACATACAACAAATAATTAACCTTAAAAAACTACTTCACAAGCTAAGTAACCAACTGTTATCCAAAATAATCAATAAATGACTATACAAGTCAATGTCTCTGTTTAAAGCGGGGAGTGAAGACCCCCTCACGAGTATAAACGCGATAAAAAGTATTATAAAAGATATCTAACTAAGTGTCAATCTCTGTGACTTCAATACGAGTCAATGTTTACAGCCACGTAATATCTAATACGTTGCTATATAAATCAATAACCAAGTATGCGCATAAACTTTCTAGGAGAGGCTCTTTCTTGTATCGAGATCCGGTGTTGCTTTGTGCTGAATTGCTAGTAAATACCAGGCTGTGTTGGTTCTTGGTACAGTGACATCATAAGTGCCTGACGAAGTGAAGCTGGGCTAAACCGTGTGAGGTATAACACCTCTGGGTTACAATGGAATGGAAACTGTTGATTTCTCACGGGTGTGTAACGACTTCCAACTACAGGCTCTGATTCGTGGCTAACAGGAGGCTGTGGTGGCACGTTGTTGTTACTACTGGATTGATCCTTGCTGTGGAGAAGAGGGAACGTATCTTCATAATTATCACCCTCCTGTTTGAAAGAGGGCGTATTGTACGGATTTGGTGTGGTGGAAATGTTCCGTCTGGCTTGGATATCAGGTGCCGTGGTTATGAGTGGTCTGCTCTCTTCTGCCCTATTTGTACTTGATGTGGCGGCAGTATGTCGTCTGGCTTGAGTTTGAGGTGGTGAAGCTAAAAGTGTCCTACGCGATCCAGTATTGGATGTAGGTTGTGTACGTTCTGGGTATTTAATATTTTTGGCGGGCAAGCTGGTGCCCAATGTAGACAAATGTACTTGATCCTTATAAAGTCGCTTTTTAGGTGCTCCAGTCTGTGAAGTAAACACCGGTGTGTTGTTGATGAACTGTATGTTGTTGTGAGAACAAAACTTCTGCAATATGTTGTTATTTATGTCAGCTAGACGACGCTGGAATCCATAACTCGGTAATACGATGGAGGAGAAGAAAATGGACGAGTTAGGAAAAGTGTGACGTAATCCGTTCAAGTGCGCCAGCAGTTGAGATGTTGTCTTTTTGTCAAGATCAAGTGCAGATACTACACTTTCATCTTCTTCTGCGTTCATCCCTAGTTGCTTTTCTCTCTCCAGAAATTATAAGAAAGAGAGAGAGAGATAGAGAGAGAGAGAGAGAGAGAGAGAGAGAGGAGAGAGAGAGAGAGAGAGAGAGAGAGAGAGAGAGAGAGAGAGAGAGAGATCAAAATGCCGTAAAACAATCAAAAGTGCTGAAAATTAAAAATCTTTTGTTACAGGGGTCGTGGTTCTGAAAGGGGTCGGGGGCACAAATTAAGGTCCCATGTCATTGTGTTGACCGCCTCTGCATGCGGCCCTGGCAAGGTCGAGCGCAGTTTCTACACTACTTTAGCCAAGGAGAGCGAAAGGTGATATTCAGTGTGTTAAGCCCTTGACAGGCCTGACAAAAATTTCGAAAAGTCAAGAAAATATTATCATAGAAAGAACAAAACATTTAATGTAACATGAAGGTAGATAACAAAAATGCATTACTAAATTCTCTTCCTCATAAAACATAGCCATGACTTTTACAAAATTTGAAAAATCGACAAAAAATTTGTATTCTTTCAAATATGATTTAGTTAATTTCTCTAGTTAATTTTATAACCATTTTATAAAAGATTATTATACATATTACGTTATTTAAATAATATAAGACACTTTTGATGCTTTCAGTAACGTCCCTGTAAACAATAAATGTTAGAATGTTATGTCCCTTACCTCCATTTTAATTATATATGTTCCTATTGAGGTGGGTATTTAAAGAAATATTTTAAATAACTTTTCCTGAATCGAGAATTTTTTTTTTTTTTTTAAATAAGGGCTCGCTGCATCTTCAAGTAGCAGAACCACCCCATCAGGTCCTCACGTCCCTATGTGTCATTCGGATGACTGCCTCTACTAGTTGCCCTGGCAAGATCAAGTGCAGATACTACACTTTCTTCTTCTTCTGCGTTCATCCCTAGTTGTTTTTTTTTTCCTCCAGACTCCCACTCTGACGTTATTGTGTTGTGCCTGTTTAGAGCAGAACTATTTTACTTGCGCCTTTTGGAGGACATATCAGACTTTTGCGGACATTTGTTGACCGGGTTAACCTTCCCGGGTGTTTCGAAGGACATTCCACTTTCACTCTGACGATATTGCATTGTGCCAGTTTACAGCAGAGCTACTTTACTTGCGCCTTTAGGCCGACACATCCGTCTTATGCGGGCATTTGTTGAACGGATTAACCTTCCCGGGTGTTTCAAGGGATATCCCACTTTTCCTCTAAGACGGACATTTGACTATCACTATTGTGGTGTCATCTACATCCCAGCTGGTCAAATTAGAACGGCCGAAGACATCCCGGTCAACCCTCAAGGGAAGGCAAGGCTAGACAATGGGCCCACCATCTAAGAAGGCTTCCATATTTACAGAGGCGACACACAGCGCAATGGTAGTTAGATCACCCAAGGAATCGTCACGGCCTATACCTGGCTGCTTAGCCTCACTTCCGTATATTGGGCATTTCATTAGCTACAGGCCGCTCCCCACGCAAACCAAGAGAGGTCAGTCTGCAGATAACATCCACTCAGCGAGCTTTCGGTTCGGAATTCCCACGAAATGGGTTTTCTAGCCAACCTGTATTCCGATTTATGCGTCTGGATCGCTTTCTCGACTCTTACAGTTGTGGTGTTATCCCTACCCCAGCTGACCCACCTAGACCAACAGGAGACATCCAGGTCGGCCCTCAAAGAAAGGCACGGGCAGACCACGGGCATTCCCCGCCATCCAAAGAGGCTACCATAATTGCAGAGCCGACACATAGCGCACTGGTACTGGACTCACCCAAGGAATCGTCACGTCCTGCACATGGTTGCTTAGCCTCACTTCCGTATATTGAGCCCTGCGTTCACCACAGGCTGCTTCTCCGAAAACCAGGAGGGACCAGTATGCAGACAACATCCACACAGAGAGCTTTCGCTTCAGACTTCCACGTAATTGATTTGCTAGTAGACGCAATATTCCATTTCGTGCCAATGGGACGCTTTTCCATCTTTGATAACGCTTACTCAATGAGCTTTAGATACTGACTGGGATGCTTTTTATCATCATTAATGCCCACACAGTAGTGGCACTTGCCGTCTTCACAGACGTAAGGCACAAGGTAGGTTGCAGATGCTGCTGGCCCAGCATCTCACCTCAATGCAGCAGAGAATGAGTAACGGCCAGGCCCTCACAACTGGGGGATATTGATTTAAAAGAAGCGTTCAGCCATATCCCTCAGCTTCATTCATTGGCACCTTGCCGTCTTGACAGACGATAGTTTGTGCTTTAAAAAGGCATAATATTTTTTACCTATGGCGGTAGCGAATGTGACTGATAAGGCCAATTCGCGCTGTAAATGTCCGTTCACAGTGGGTGCATGTGAAGACGTGGTAATTTCCACCATCATGCACCATCTTACGTCTCACACGCTCGGTGTGTGACTTATCTGCAATAATTTTATTCTTTGTCTTTATTCCATTTCTGATGTTTGCCCTCCATGCAACACGTTCAGCGGCGACTTGCTCCCAATGTGCATTACCAATGCCTGTATCAATCATGTCCCGCTTACACACATCTTTGTATCGTAGTAGAGGCCGACCCTGAGATCTCTTACCCATCTGTAATTCACCAAAAAAGATGTCCTTTGGTATTCTACCATCATCCATCCTCCTAAGATGTCCTATCCATCTAAGTCTACGAAGACTGAGCATGGAATAAACTGTCACACAACCTGATCTTTCCAATACTTCAGTATTTGTGATTTTGTCTTGCCACTTAATACCAAGAATTCTTCGCAGACACCGCATATGAAAGCTGTTTAAACGTTTCTCTTGGTGTGAGTAAGTTGTCCAGGTTTCACTGCCATAAAGAAGAGTACTAAGGACACAGGCTTGATAGACAAGGACTTTTGTTTTGGCAGTAAGCTTCCTGTTCTCCCAGACTCTTTTTCTTAACCTGTTCATTGTTGTTGCTGCCTTACCAATCCGGATGTTGATTTCCTGATCTAGGGATAATTTGCTATTTACCACTGATCCTAGATATGTAAAATGGTCTACCATCTCTAGTTCGGCGTCGTCAATAAAGATTGATGGTACCCCATGTACACCTTGTGACATAATCTGTGTCTTATTTTTGCTAATTGTTAAACCAAATTCAGAACAAGCATTGGAGAATGCAGATAGTAGACATTGCTAATTCTTCCTCAGAGTGGGTCGTAACTGCAGCATCATCTGCAAAAAGCAACTCTCTGATCAGTACCCTCCTAATTTTGGTCTTGGCCTTCAATCTCTGAGCATTGTAGAGGCCGCCATCTGAGCGTGAGTGAATGTATATACCACCATCCTGATCACGAAAGGCATATTTCAGTAGAAGTGAAAAGTATATTCCAAAGAGGGTGGGAGCTAGTACACAACCTTGCTTAACTCCACTCTTGATTTCAAACTCTTCAGAAGTTGCACCATCAAACTTGATTATACCCTTCATGCCTGTGTGGAACGATTCCACAATGGACAGAAGAGTTGGTGGGCAGCCAATCTTCTTTAGTGCCTTGAACAGACCCTCACGACTGACCAAATCAAATGCCTTTGTGAGGTCGATGAAGGCAATAAACAGTGGTTGATTCTGTTCACGGCATTTTTCTTGCATTTGTCGCAATGAGAATATCATATCAATGGTAGACCGGTTCTGTCGAAAGCCACACTGTGATTCGGGGTAGACTTGATCTCCTAGGACTTGAAGTCTGCGCAGAACAATTCTGGCAAATACTTTTCCAACAATACACAGAAGTGAGATACCCCTATAGTTGTTGCGGTCGCTCCGATCGCCCTTGTTCTTGTACAGTGTTATGATGCTTGAATCTTTGAAATCCTGTGGGACTTGTCCTTCTCGCCAGCATAGCTCTATTAGCTGGTGGATCTGTAGAGTGAGTGTGTCTTGCCCACTCCTGATAACCTCTATTGGAATCCCATCCTTACCTGGAGCCTTGCCAGATGCAAGTTCATTTATAGCACACTTAACTTCTGTTATGGTGGGAAGTGTGTCCAGGTGGTCAAGAGTTGGTAGAGCCTCTATGGCGTTGAGGGCATCATCCGCTAGTTTGGTCTCACTTGAGTAAAGCTCCAAATAGTGCTCTACCCATCTGTCCATCTGCTGTTTCTTATCAGTGATGATTTCTCCAGTCAAGGTTTTCAATGGTGCACTTCTTTTGATCACTGGACCACAGGCTTTCTTTATTCCTTCATACATGCTTCTTATGTTTCCCTTATCACTTGCGATTTGAATGGACTCACATAACTTGATCCAATAATCATTTGCACACTGCCTGGCAGCCTTTTGCACATCCTTCCTAGCTTGCCTTAGCTCACTCAGAGTGTTACGCGTTGGTCTTTCCTTGTTTCTTAAGAGAGCTATCTTCTTCTTATCAATCAAGGGCTGCAGAGTCTGGCTGTTTGCCGCAAACCAGTCCTGCCTCTTATGATCCACAGTGCCGTAAACCCCTACGGCAGTTTTATAAAGAGTTTCCTTAAGTTGACCCCACTTTTCATTTACTGTACAATTTTCTGGTGTATCAGTGAAAGCGTCTTCAAGTTGCTGTTGAAACTGAAAGCACTTTTCAGGATCGTGAGTGTTAATAATATTAATCCTGGGGCTAGATTTGTGTTTAGCTGTGTAGATTCTCTTTGGTCTCAGTCTAACCCTTGCAACAACCAAAGAATGATCCGTATCACAGTCAGCACTGTGGTAACTTCGAGTCAATGATATATGGTTCAGATGTTGTCTCCGTGTGATGATGAAGTCCAGCTGGTGCCAATGGCCGGATCTTGGATGTTTCCATGTGACCGTATGAATCTCTTTTGTTTTAAAAAAGGAGTTTGTAATACATTACTGGTGCAATGCTCCAGCAGCCTTTGCCCATTTTCATTCATGCGACCGATGTTGTATTTTCCAAGGCACACTGGCCATGAACTCGAGTCCTTGCCCACACGAGCATTGAAATCACCGAGCATATAAATGTAGTCAGATTTTGGAACTGCCTTGATCACGGAGTCTAACTCCTCATAGAACGAATCCTTCACATCATCAGAGGAATCGAGTGTCGGTGCATATGCAGTAATAATGGTGGCAAAACCACAAGAGGTTGCCAAGCGCAGGGATAATAGTCTTTCATTTCCTCCTGCTGGAATTTCAATCATTCCCAGTAGCGAATTCTTCACTGCAAAGCCCACACCGTGTTGCCTTTTTTCTGCCTGCCCTCTACCCTTCCAAAAAAGGTGTAATTGTTTTCCCTGAGTGACCCTTCCTCAGCGAGGCGAGTCTCCTGCAGGCCAGCAATATCAATGTTAAGACGATTGAGTTCGGTATCAATCACAGCCGTTTTTCTCACATCGTCAATATTGGTCAAGTCAGTGGAAAATCCTGGACACATGGTTCTCACGTTCCAGGTTGCAAGCCGTAGCTTGAGGTTTCTATTATTCTTTTTATTTGTATCTGGTGCATTGGTTTGACAGCCTGCGATTCAGATTTTGTCCTAGCCCCAAGCACCCATTGAAGCAGGCAGGCTGTGGCGTATCAGCACCCAAGTGGCCTGAGGCTGCCCAGCTTGAGGCGGGCGGTAGCTGATCAGTGACATCTGTAGGTGTCTCCCACCGTCAGAGGTAACGCGTGGCGCCCCATGTCTACGCCAATTGACAGGGACTTATAACCCGTAACAGTTGCCTCTCGCTTTGATTCCGAGACCAGTTAAGACCAGGGATGGAGTTATTGCCTCTCCATAGCACAAAGCCTGGGCAAAAATATAGAGATCATGTGTTGCCCATGCAGCATGATCCCTCTCTCGGCCTGCCTAGTTCACTCCAGAGGAAAGGTAACACCCCTACATATGGAACAAGACAAGCTGCAGATGCTGCCGGATCAGCAAAGCAATGCTCTAACTGTCCGCCTGTCGGAGCTTCGATCCTAGACCAGCCGCCAAACAAGGCTTAGGGCCTGGTCTGCCCTGCCATGACATTTTGTCTTTAGGTTGCATTTCCTCGCACCAGGGTAAGTCCCTCAGCTTAGAGCCGTAGAAAAAATGTCTGGACCAAACATGTAGTGACACCTTGCAAATTATTCGGACCCTATACGCAATGGATTTAGTATCCAAGGTATATTCCATTTTGTTTCAGTTTCGCCTCAACCCCACTGAGGTTGCTAGTCAGCATCGGTTATGTTCAGAACTACGACGGTGTCTGATCGACCATACGACTCCGACTTTCGCTCTTGTTTAATGAAAACTATTTTCTTCTCAAATGCTTTCGCTTTTTGTGGCGATCCAAGAATTTCACCTCTAATGCCGCAATACGAATGCTCCCGTTTGTCACTGTTAATCATTACCTCTAGTTCCGAAAACCAACAAAATACAACGGAGGTCCTATTCCATTATTCCATGCACCTTTATTCAGGCAGCCGAAGCCTGCTTTTAACACTCCAGACCCAACTACTAGCTTTTTGATTGCAACAATTTTAATATACACTATTGGAGCTGGAATTACCGCGGCTGCTGGCACCAGACTTGCTCTCCAATAGATTCTCGTTAAAGGGTCTGAAGTGTACTCATTCCAATTAAGGAGTCTCGATAGAGTACCGTATTGCTATTTTTCGTCACCGTGCCGGGAGTGAGTAAGTTGCGCGCCTGCTGCCTTCCTTGGATATGGTAGCCGTTTCTCATGCTCCCTCTCCGGAATCGAAGCCTGATTCCCCGTTACCCGTTACAAACACGGTAAGCATGTCATGTACCACCGACATGACATAGGTCAGACATTTGAAAGATGCGTCGCGGGCATGTGTTGTTTCACCATCAAGAATTATGATGATCATTCAGTTCAACCAGTGGGGTTGAAAGTATGGAGCTGTGAGTTCTAAGATGGCTGATAAGACATATTTTGGCTCGAAATGTTCTTTGACAATGTGGCAAAAGAATACTTGACGTTCCAGGAAGAGAATCTCCAGCAGTGGTTTTTCTGTCCATCCTCTTGTTCACAGCTCTTGCAGTCCTGGTTGCTTCACAAGTGACAGCACCCATGCGTATTTATTCCACGAATTTCGGTCTTTGGCAGCGGTCTCCCAGGTGTCAAGATCAATTCTAAAAGCTTTCAGTGAGAGTGTCTTTAAAGCGTTTCCTCTGGCCGCGTTGTGAGCGTTTACCACAACGCAGCTCGCCGTAAAAAAAAAAAAATTGCTTAGGGAGCCTGTGAGTTGGCATGCGAATTAAGTGACCAGTCCAGCGAATCTGATTCTTCATTAGTAGAGTGTGGATACTAAGCATTGACGTTCTTTCTAGAAGTTTAGTGTCTGGGAGCTTGTCTTGCCTTTTAATCTTCAATAGCTTAAAGACAAGACTATAGAGAATGAAATGGAAGACAAGACTATAGAAAAAACAATATAAGACTAGAGTAGGGAAAGGACAATGGAAGACAAAAATAGAGAAAAGACAATGCAAGACAAGACACGCGAAAACTAGAGAAAAGACAAGAGTAAAGAAAAGACAATGCAAGACAAAAGTATCGAAAAGAAAACTAGAGAAAAAACAATGGAAGACTTGCCTATAAATAACAAGACTACGAAAAAAAAAATAGACGATAAGATTAGAGAAAAGACAACACATGTAAAAACTAGAGAAAAGACAATGCAAGACAAGACTAGAGAAAAGACAATGAAAAACAAGACTAGAGAAAACAAAAACAAAAACAATGCAAGACAAGACTCGCGAAAACAAGACTAGAGAACCGACAGCGTAAGTGAAGAATATAGACAAGGATACGCAAGACAAGACATCTCATTTGATGTATAGGTTTTGCAGATTAATGTTGTCATACAGCTACAATGTTTATAATTGTATGTTGTTTGATGGACATTGCACAATGGTGTTATGTTTTACCATACGAATAGAGCCATTCTAAGAGTTGTATGTACTCATTAATGCATTACTTATTCATAAGTAGTCGGTGCGCTCACTCTTAAACTTCCGTTGCACTGATGGCGATGTAAGGCGCTCAATTCCCAAACTGGCATTAAGTTGGACTTCAATGTTCACTTTTCTTTCACAAACCAATTTCAAACAACTGAACGTAAAATTTTATAGAAAATCAGTCGGGGGTTGATGGCAGCGTCCTGTAAAGGAGATGTAACATTGTTACTGATTCATGTTTAGGTCGTCTTCTAGGATTGTTTATGTTGTTGTTGTTGTTGTTGTTGTTGACATAATTATGTTGCACCTGTTTAAATCAGGGCTGCGATATCTGCACATTTTGATGGTAGGTACACCCTTTCCCCCGCTAGCCTATGGGTCACCTTTGAGCAAGGTGGAGAACCCCATAAACCTACCTAGCAGGGCAGCGTGAAACGCCCACGCTTATAGGCAATTCATGTGATGATGATGAACATGAAGCCACTTAATAGGTGGTACAATGAGCTGGAGTTCAACCGACATATAGTTGTTGGTTATAGTCTCAAGTTCCCAACAGTAGACAGAGGATTTCTTTATAGGGTGAATACCTACTATCCACGACCTGTATGGTCGAGGCCAAGATGGAAATAAATGACTGACTAACTTATTTACATATGAATAGCACACCGTGAACCGATAACTCACAGAATATCACATGACCCCTGACCCAGATATCATTAATACTCGCTGTTACACTGCAGCAGTTCTTATCACTGCTATCGTTACCATCGCTGTTATCGTTAATACTCGGTGTTGTACTATAGTCGTTGTTGTAGTTACCATCGTTGTCTGTCGCTAATATCGGTGTTGTCGCTACAGTCGCTGTTGTAGTTACCATCGTTGTTGTCGAGACTATCGGTGTTATTATCGCTACAGTCGTTGTTGTCGTTACTTTCGGTGTTATTTTCTGTAAAGTCGTCGTTGTCGCCAGCATGGTGTTGTTATCGCTACAGTCGTTGTTTTGTTATCATCGATATTGTTGCTACCATAGGTTTTATAGCTAGAGTCGTTGTTGTTCTTACCATTGTTATTATTATCTCTACAGTCGTTGTTGTCGCTACCATCGTCCCTATGGGTACATTTGTTGTTGTCGCTACCATCGTTCCTGTGGCTACATTTGGTGTTGTCGCTACCATCGGTGTTATTATTGCTACGGTCGTTGTTATTACTACCATTGTTGTAATTTTCTCTACAGTCATTGTTGTAGTTACCATCTTTGTCTGTCGCTAATATCGGTGTTATCGCTACAGTCACTGTTGTCGTAAATATCGTTGTTTGTTAATAACGAAGACACAAACAATAGATTGCACGATCTTTGTCTGGCATATTTCGCTGCATCTCGTCAGGTACATACTGCAGAAATCACACAACATAAAGTGAAATAACTGGATAACTCCTTCAAGCTGAACTATACACATATTCGCACAGTAATGTCGATTGTCTGCCATGGTAATTTTAAACTGACTAACATGTCTTTCTGTATAAGGCATATCCTGGCGCTACCAACAATTACAGATAGACATAGGGTCCTTCAGGGCAAATGGTACCTGAGAGCTGCTGCATATTGGGATCACCCACTGCATGCAGCCATTGATATGATCAAGGGTCATAGACGAAGACGAGGCAGGTCCTGGATGGCACAGGCAGAACTTTCTATACGTCAGGTGTGTGATCTAGAGAACATCAATCGTGGAAGAGAGCGGGTTGAAGTTCCGGAAGACATGACGGACTGGCACAATGTAATAATAACACTGGGTCGTGAGTGCAGAGAATGGGCAACGGGCAGGGGTTCTGGAAGAATCTCAAAACTAAGAGGGAAGACAAGGAGATCTCTTAATCAGATAGCGGTGGGAACGATTAGTAGTGTGACTCTTCGCTGGCTGTTGAACGAGGGGACGGAGCACGTTAGGGAATGTCCTGAGTACAGTGATGTCGGTTCTTAACTCGACTCAACTCAACTCAACAGTCACCCATTATGATGTTTATTTCTGAATGTTTACATTACTTCAAAGCACCCATTTACGTCGCTTCTCTGATTTTCGATGACATCGCAAAACATAATTTTCTTGGCATCTGTAAAGAAGGTAGTTTGCCATTACTTTCCTTCTTAGCAGTGACCATACTGGTCAATGACCGTAGCCATTGTCTCCCAAAAAACAAGAGGTTCTCTTAATTATTTTTTTTTTTAAATGGTGGTTTTGTTTATTTGATCTGGTAGCAAGTTCCTAATCATGCCAATGTTGCTCGTGGAAATAACATTACAGTATAATAAAACTATTTCTTTTAAATGTTGCATATTCCTTATAGGACGTTGCAGTCAACACCAGCATCTTCAGCTGCTGTTGATGTCCTAGGTAAGTATTTACGTTCAGTAGTTTGGCATTGCTTTCTGAACGACCGACTCACACACCTTCATAAGTTACCAGAGCGGCGCCATCCGCTGCCGAATCTCAGACCCATATTTTGAATTGACCAATTGGCGCTCTTTGGGTGATGTGGTCAGTATCACACCTGCCGCCTTTAATTCCCAAGCGATTTCTGGATATCCATTTTAGGCAGGGACGACCAGGCAGTTCAGGTCAGTTGTAAACATCCGACCCGGTGCAGATTGGAACTCATGACCACAGGTGGGCGTGAAGACACTACGCTACAGCGGCTTCCATGTTTAAAGATTACTTTATAAGAAAGAAAAAGAAAGATAAAACTTCTTTTGTAAAGTGAATCAGTCTAAGGAAATATTCTTATTAATGTATTTCAGTGGACGCAAATGTAATTTATTAAAGTGAGACAATCGAATACAGATGTGTTATCTCAATTTAAAAGAGAAATAACTCGCACTAGAGGCACTAGAGCACTAGAAACGTTTGCCTGTGGGTTCTGACAAGAATCATGTAATGTTTGAATGGGACACCCATTATTTCTACTAACATCAATTTATGAATGCAATCCTTTCTTCGTCTTGTGGCTAAGATCAAAGTGTGGTATCTGCACTTGATCTTGCCAGGGCCACCTGCAGAGGCAGTTATCCGAATGACACATTGGGACATGGGGACCTTATGGGAGGCTCTGGCCCTTGAGGGAACAGCGAGCCCTTATTGTTAAAAAAGAAAATTTCTTTAAAACTAAATTTCTTCCAGTTTAAAGTTTAAACAGTTCACAGTATCAACCAACAAGCGTTCCATTTTACCATCTCATCTCATCATGTTCCTCTTGTACCTTGCGGTGTCGAGGTGAAGTATAAACTTCGTGAGAGTGCCCGGTTATGGGCTTCGTATATCGACATTCCCATGGATTCTGTTATTCCCTCCGTCCAACGTTTACGTGGTCGGCCTCTTCCTCTGTTTCCATCTGGTCTGTACATCATTGCTTGTTGTGGCATGCTGTTGACTGGTAGCCTACTTGCATGGCCAAACCATTTGACTTGCTGCTTTCTAATAAAATCTAGAGCAGCTTTAACCCCTACTTTAGTCCTGATTTCTTCATTTCTGATCTTATCTCTTCTTGATACGTTGAGTATTCTTCTCAGAAACCTCATTTCTGTAGTTGTGATTTTTCTTTTCTCTTTTTCTGTCAGTCCGTTTATACTTCTTGGTTTTTCTACGAGCAGTATGAAGATCCCCTGCCGGCTTGCTAGGCCAGTCGCAGGTTTAGGACACAAATCTGACCACAGGGAGTCCATCCCCTATGGCGAGCCATAGCCCCGTTAGCCCATGACCTCGCGGTCATGGTTGCCCGGTCTGCACCACGTGGAGGTGGGGGGTTGACTTGTGTAGTCTGCGGGTCATCGGCAGGCTACTAATTTTCGCTCTTCACCCCTCCTGGGAGAGGCTAGCCGATCCTAACCCTGCTGGCTGCAGGGCCAGGCGCATTCCACACCTTACAGACCTTTTACCAATGAGACTGAAACAGGTAGGTGTGTCTTCTGAGAGAGAAAGAGAGATAGAGAGAGAGAGAGTGTGTGAGAGAGAGAGTGAGAGAGAGAGTGTGTGAGAGAGAGAGAGTGAGAGAGAGAGAAAGAGAGAGAGAAAAAAAGAGAGAAAGAGAAAGAGAGAGAGAGAAAGAGAGAGAGAGAAAGATGAGAGAGAGCGAGAGAGAGATGAGAGAGAGAGAGATAGAGAAGAGAGAGAGAGAGAGAGAGAGAGAGAGATCAAAATGCCGTAAAACAATCAAAAGTGCTGAAAATTAGGAATCTTTTGTTACGGGGGGCGTAGTTCTGAAAGGGGTCGGAGGCACCCATCAAGGTCCCATGTCATTGTGTCATTAGGATGACCGCCTCTGCATGCGGCCCTGGCAAGGTCCAACGCAGATTCTACACATCTACTTTAGCCAAGGGGACCAAAAGGTGATATTGAGTGTATTAAGCCTTTGACAGGCCTGACAAAAATTGCAAAAAAAGCCCGAAAAAAGAAAAACAGAAAAAACAAGCCATTTAATGTAGCATGGATGTAGATAACAATAATGCATTTTTAAATTCTCCTCTTTATAAAACAGAGCCACGACTTTTACAAAAATTTGAAAACATGACAAAAAGTTAGTATTCTATCAATTATGGTCCATATAACTCTAGTTAATTTTATTAAACATTTTATAAAAGATTATAAAAAGTATTAATTTATTTAAATGCTATAAGATAATTTTAATGCTTTCAGTAACGTCCCTTTAAACAATAAATGTTAGAATGTTATGTCCCTTATCTCCATTTTAATTACATATGTTCTTATTGAGGTGGGTATTTTTTTAAAAATTTAAAAATAGCTTTTTTAATAAGGGCTCGCTGCACCTTCAAGAAGCAGAACCTCCCCATCAGGTCCTCACGTCCCTATGTGTCATTCGGATGACTGTCTCTACTAGTTACCCTGGCAAGATCAAGTGCAGATACTACACTGTCTTCTTCTTCTGCGTTCATCCGTAGTCATTTTTTTTCTTCCAGACTCTGACTCTGACGTTATTGTGTTGTGCCTGTTTACAGCAGAACTATTTTACTTGCGCCTTTTGGCCGACACATCAGACTTTTGCAGACATTTGTTGACCTGGTTAACCTTCCCGGGTGTTTCGAAGGACATTCCACTTTCACCCTGACGATATTGCATTGTGCCAGTTTACAGCAGAGCTACTTTACTTGCGCCTTTAGGCCGACACATCCGACCTTATGTGGGCATTTGTTGAACCGATTAACCTTCCCGGGTGTTTCAAGGGACATTCCACTCTTACTCTGAGACGGGCATTGGACTCTCACTGTTGTGGTGTCATCTACATCCCAGCTGGTCAAGTTAGAACGGCCCGAAGACATCCCGGTCAACCCTCAAGGGAAGGCAAGGCTAGACAATGGGCCCACCATCCAAGAAGGCTTCCATAATTACAGAGCCGACACATGGCGCTCTGGTACTGGGATCACCCAAGGAATCCTCACGGCCCATACCTGGCTGCTTAGTCTCACTTCCGTATATTGAGCCCTCCGTTCACCACAGGCTGCTCCTCCGAAAACCAGGAGGGACTAATATGCAGACAACATCCACACAGAGAGCTTTCGCTTCAGACTTCCACGTAATGGATTTGCTAGCCAAGCAATATTCTATTTCGTGCCAATGGGACGCTTTTTCACCTTTGATAACACCCACTCAATGAGCTTTAGATACATACTGGGACGCTTTTTTCATCATTAATGCCCACACAGTAGTGGCACTTGCCGTCTTTACAGACGTAAGGCACAAGATAGGATGCAGATGCTGATGGCTCAGCATCTCACCTCCATGCAGCAGAGGATGAATAACGGCCAGGCCCTCAAACCGGGGGATATTGACTTAGAAGCGTTCATCCATATCCCTCAGCTTAGAGCCGTAGAAATATGTCTGGACCAAGCATGTAGTGACACCTTGCAAATTATTCGGACTTTATACGCAATGAATTTAGTATCCAAGAAATATTCCATTTTGTTTCAGTTTCGCTTCAACCCCACTGAGGCTGCTAGTTGGCATCGGTTATGATCAGAACTCCGACGGTGTCTGATCGTCAATACGACTCTGACTTTCGCTCTTTATTAATGAAAACTATA